>BLSH010333604.1:1378656-1399308 GCA_018402905.1 Glandirana rugosa | reverse complement strand
TGGGACTACGACCCTTTGTACCTTCCTTCTTTCTCTTCTCCTGCTGTCTTTTGTTTTACCTATCGCAGTAGCTTTGTTACTTGTACTCCAATTCGTTCGAGACCCTCCGTTACCTCCTGTCTTTTTGGACCGCGGGATACCAGGTACTCATCTCAACTCGCTTGGACTTGACATTTCAAGCCCAGGCTGGCTTGAAACCCCACAGGCCCTGGGCCTGGGTTTGGGCCTGAAAAGTTTTTTTCAGACCCAAGCCCCAAGACCATAAACTAAGGTGCACAACTTATCGACGGTTCCCGTCGGTCAGTTGTTCAATTAGTAGGCATGGCTGTGATGGCTTCTAAGGGCAAACCAGTGAAACACTTGTTGACTGGCTGCCCTTGGCAGCTATTCAACACGTGGAATCAAATACCAGAACCCCGAACCCAGACTTTTTTTGAAAAGTCCGGGTTTGGGTCCGGGTCCCGGACACCCCAAAGTTCGGTCGGACCCGAACTTTACAGTTCAGGTTCGCTCAACTCTACTCATGGACCATAGGGCGCCAGGTTTTTCTGTCCTCCATTGCCTCCCAGAGCTTGCTTAACCTCATGTTCATTGTTTCGATGACGCTATCCATTTTGTTTTCTGTCGTCCTCTTCTCTTTCTTCCTTCCATGTTTCCCAGCATCAGGGTCTTTTCCAATGCGTCCTCTCTTTGCATTAGGTGGCCAAAGTATTTGAGTTTCAGATTCAGGATCTGTCCTTCCAGTGAATATTCATGGTTGATTTCCTTCAGGAAATGACTGGTATGATCTTCTTGTCGTCCAAGTGAGTTTCAAGAGTTTTCTCCAATACCATAGTTCAAAAGCATCAATTCTTTGGCTTTCAGCCTTCCTTATAGTCCCATTATATTATATTCCTATTATAGGATGACAAATCTCTGTCCCTGTATTCCCATATTTCTTCTTCATTGTCATGCTACTACATGCAGTCCCATCACACTTAAATGCATGCTACATTTTCAATAGCCCTCAAGGCACCTCTGGTGCACATGTGTTGCAACATACCACAATACATTATAACATACTCCTTTTTGTTATGTTGCCCTAAATCGTAAGACAATGGTCCTTGTCTGTTTTTTTTTTTGTGTTCTAGTGTGTTAGAAAGCCATTTTTTTGAATGGGCTGCCTTAACAAAATGCACATTATCAAGCAACATAACACACAGTAATGCAGCACACCAGAATCTGAAGGTGTTAATAGGTTCAACTGTTTAAAATAACAATTTTTGGAAGGTAATTGTAAATACTGTCTATATTCATATTATAGTATAATAAAATAGTATAATAAAATAGTAAGAAAAAAACCCAAAAACAAACAAACAGTTTTTATTTCACATTTAGTCCAGAGATGTCAGCAAGCCGTACTTCTTTTCTGCCACTACAGCCATGGCCAAACGTTTTGAGAATGACACAAATATTAATTTTCACAAAGTCTGCTACTTCAGTGCGTTTAGTTCTTTTTGTCAGATGTTACTATGGTATACTGAAGTATAATTACAAGCATTTCATAAGTGTCAAAGGATTTTTATTGACAATTACATTAAGTTTATCTAAAGAGCCAATATTTTCAGTGTTGACACTTCTTTTTCAAGACCTCTGCAATTTGCCCTAGCATTCTGTCTATCAACTTCTGGGCCACATCCTGAATAATGGCAGCCCAATCTTGCATAATCAATGCTTGGCGTTTGTCAGAATTTGTGTTTTTTTTTTTGTTCACCCGCCTCTTGAGGATTGACCACAAGTTCTCAATAGGATTAAGGTCTGGGGAGTTTCCTGGTCATGGAACCAAAATTTTGATGTTTTGTTCCCCAAGCCACTTACTTATCACTTTTGCCTTATGGTAAGGTGTTCCATAATGCTGGAAAAGGCATTGTTCATCACCAAACTGTTCTTGGATGGTTGGGAAAGTTGCTCTCGGAAGCTGTTTTTGTACCATTCTTTATTTGTGTCTGTGTTCTTAGGCAAAATTCTAAATGAGCCCACTACCTTGATTGAGAAGCAACCCCACACATGAATGGTCTCGGGATGCTTTACTGTTTGCATGGCACAGGACTGATGGTAGCGCTCACCTTTTCTTCTCCGGACAAGGTTTTTTCTGGATGTCCCAAACAATCGTGAAGAAGATTCATCAGAGAAAATGACTTCACCCAAGTCTTCAGCAGTCCAAACCCTGTACCTTTTGCCGGATATTGGTCTGTCCCTGATGTTTTTCCTGGAGAGAAGTGGCTTCTTTGTTGCCTTTCTTTACTCCAGGCCATCCTCCAAAAGTCTTGGCCTCACTGTGCATGTAGATCCACTTACACCTGCCTGCTGCCTTTCCTGAGCAAGCTCTGCACTAGTGGTGCCCCCAATCCCGCAGCTAAATCAACTGTAGGAGATGGTCCTGGTGCTTGCTGAAAAGAGGGTCTGAAGGCATAGGTGTGTGTCATAAAACTGGTATAGTCCTAATCCATAAAATGCAAAAATATAGTTTTGTGATGCCAGAGCATGACACAAATACCCCTCCCGGATTTTGCAGGACAGACCAAGTGTTTAAAAGTACAAAAAGTTTTTATTATACAAAAAGATATATATAGGTACACAACATACAAATACAAAAAATATATATGAATATGTAAAAGCACAATGGCATGTACCCAACATTAACATACTGGATACCGATCAGTATATACCCCTAGGCATAGAAGCGGGGTTCACCACTGACTGTTCCAGACATTGACACCTGACATGTTTCGGACCTCCCAGGGTCCTTCTTCTGAGGTTTAAGTCAGTTGGGTATTAGTTTCTATAATAGTAAAAAATGCACAATTAATGACAGTTGTATAGTATATTGCATTTACAAATAATTGAGTGCTCCAGTGTTTACAGCAAGAATTTGTACAGAAGAACATACTTACAAAAAATGGTATACACAGATCGACATCCAATATATCAGCCCAGAATCTCCCATAATCGGATGGATGGATACCAAGCGATCACAGCAGGGCTCGTAGAGAAACGCAGCGATCACAGCGGGGCTCATGTGGAGAAACGCTTGCTGGACTTTCATGGGCTCTCTGAAGCATTCTTTACAAATGCAGTGGAAATGTTTTCTTATGGGATTACATTGATTTTCATGGCAAAGAGGAACTTTCCAATTAATTGCAATTCATATGATCACTCTTCATAACATTCTGGAGTACAGACAAATTGCCATCATAAAAACTGAGGCAGCAGACTTTGTGAAAATTAATATCTGTGTCTCAAAACCTTTGGCCACGGCTGTAGATGTAGTCAGTCTTCTGGGTTGAATGATGACCAACATCATTCAACCAAAGCCCTTTAAACCCAGGTTGACATGGACCCGCCCCCAGATTGTGACTGGATAGTGAGGGAGAAGCAGCACAATGATGATGTCAACTCTCTATCACTCTGCTGTTTTCTCCTATCAGTATGATGGTTGTCAGTGCTTAGACTGATTGGCTCCTTGTGTTAGTTCTTAATCTCCAAGCCTTAGCTCTGCTTAACAAGAACTGCATGAGACGCATTAAAATATAACTTAACTATATTATTTATGTATTAAAGAATACAGAACTACATTAACTTGTGTAGATCTGGGTTTTCATATCTGCCTACAGTTTTGCTTTAACACTGTGTATCTGCATCTGATGTTGCAGCATCTACTTTTATTCACACTCCCTGTGCATTGTTATGGAATGCCACGTTTCACCGTATGCTCAAGAAATGTATGCAAATGAAAAGATTTGTAATTGTTTCCAATAACAAGACACAGAGATATTACAAAGCACCTATGAACCAATTTAGTTTCAGCGTAACCATGTTTCCTTTTCAAAATAGGATAGTTTTTCAGTTGTTCAGACTCCCATGGGCCCTTATTAAAAATCTATTTTGTTCTGCAATTAGGAGCATTGCCTGAGTATTAAGACGTGTACCGTAATGTGGTTTTGTATTATATGCCGATGTGTTTGGCAGTCGTCAAAATATCACAAACAGCTGATGAGATGGTTTAATTCTGTGGATTTTATTCTATAACTTTGTCATTAACTCATCTGGTAAAGTCCTTTCTTTCTCAGTAGTATTTTGTTGCTTTTGTGTAGTCGAGAAATAGGCTCCATCGGCTTGAATTTATTTATTTATTTTTAATAAGAAACGTGCTATACTTACCTGTTGTATGTATTTGTTTTGCAGTGAACTGCCCCAAACCTCCTCTTCTAGGGTACCCCACACTCTCAGCTCCCCTTTTTTGTGTGACCCCATAGGAAGCCGCTTGCTAGGGTAGCAGACATGAGGGCTTGATCCCCTGCTGGGCTTTGTGCGTCTATAGACACACGGCAGCACGTGCATTAAGGTATAAAACCTTCAGCTATAGCAACCACTTTTCTAACTTGAAGGCTAAGTCTATCAACACTGAGATCTCCTATATATGCCATAATTTGTGTCTCTGCCCATGTCTACCTGGGAGTTTTGAACGTTCCAAACCATCTTTGTGTTTTAGGTTCTCCCCTGCAGCCGGTGCTGGCTTACACATCAGAGATTGCGTGACTGGACTAGTGCACCATGAGAATAGGTAAGTATACAGTGGGGAAAATAATTATTTGATCCCCTGCAGATTTTGTAAGTTTACCCATTTACAAAGAAATGAAGGGTCTATATTTTTTATCATAGGTGTATTTTAAATGATAGAGACAGAATATCAACCAAAAATCCAGAAAAACACATACAAATGTTATAAATTGAGTTGCAGTTCAGTGAGTAAAATAAATATTTGATCCCCAAGCAAAACATTACTTAGTACTTGGTGGATAAGCCCTAGTTGGCAAGCACAGAGGTAAGATGTTTCCTGTAGTTGGTTACCAGGTTTGCACACATTTCAGGAGGGATTTTGGTAAACTCTTTTTGCAGATCTTCTCTAAATCCTTAAGGTTTCTTGGCTATCGCTTGGCAACTCGAAGTTTTAGCTCACTCTGTACATTTTCTATAGGGTTAAGGTATAGGTTTAAGGTCTGGAGACTGACTAGGCCACTCCATGACCTTAATGTGCTTCTTATTGAGACACTCCTTTGTTGCCTTGGCAGTATGTTTTGGGTCATTGCCATGCTGGAAGACCTATCCACAACCCATGTTCAGTGTTCTGGCTGAGGGAAGAAGGCTCTCGTCCAAGATTTTGCAATACATGGCCCCATCCATTGGCCCCTCAATGCGGCAAACTCAGCCTGTACCCAAAATGGATGTATCTGATTATTACAGGTCTCAAAGAATAGTAGCAGAGCAGGTCTTTGATAAGGTCCCCTCTGAATTTACTGAATTAAGAGGAATCTTTATGAGATTAAAAAATGTTATGGTAGCAGAAATGCATTGTGCATGGGACATGTATTCCTGGAATGCTATATTGAAGAAAAAATTAACCCCGGGAGCATTAGATGGAATGTTTTCCCAGACAAAGGGGATACTGAACCCTGGGAATGGTTTCAGATTTTTAATGATGCTTGGACTGACGTCCTGACTTACTTTTCTAGTGGACAAAAAGAGGAAGAAGGTTCTGAAATTGGGTCAGGAGATTGCTGACATCAAGGAAAAACTGAACCCGTTTAATCAAGAAGAAGCATACAAGATATATAGTCAGGAGGCTGGAGCTCATAAAAATATTAGCGATGGAATACGAAACACAAATGGTTAAAAAGTGGAAAAAATATTTTAGAGATGTTGAGGACTATAAAAGCAAATTAGTTTTCAAATGGCAGGAAACAGTAGAGGAAGGACATAATATAGTATCTAATCAGATGGGATCTGGCACTTCTAGCGAAGGTCACAAGGGAGTTCAGGATATCCCCATAACCAGGGGGGGCACCAACAGAAAGATGCATAGGACCTAGCCTGGGTTCAAACCCCTTAGGGATCATACACCTGTACACCGTATCAATGGGAGGAGCGGTAGATCTCCCCAGGTAAAACAAGGAGGTGCTATGTGAATAAGGGACAGCAAAGGAAGGGACCCAATACCCAATATGCTTCCCCTCATAGGAATCATTATCAGCTGCCTTATTATTCACCCAATAGGGGTCAGTTTGATTACACTGGTGGATACAGGGGACACTCTAAGTCAGTATTCAGGACCCCCCAATTACTATGGAGCACCCACCTATAATCGGTATGAACCCCTATACAATCGTCAAGATATAGAGGAGGATGATTATGAGTCATCTTATGAATCCCATCAGAGAAACCCTCTGAGTGGTAAACATATGGGGGTTTTGGGCAAGGGACAGGGAAAAGGAAAAAGTAAAAAAAAAGGGGGTGCCTAGCAGGGAGGAGAAGGCACACCAAGGAAAAGGAAAGAGTAAAAGGGGAAGGCATCTTTAATCTGAGTGGAGTACAACTGACAGAATCAGAAATCTCCACACTTAATAAAGGTCTTAAATTTGCACCAGCTACAACTATTAATAAGTTTTAAACTTTTATTGATATAAATAAATACATAAGGAAGCTCAGTATTTAGAGGCATTTTTGTCCAATCCGGTGGTTAGGAATTATAATTACAGTCAAAAAACAGAATATGTGCACACTGGGTTGAGAAATGCTTCTCATTTTAACCCCCCTGGTAATATTGGTGGCAATATAGCCATTTTCAAGGATCTTATTTTGAAGGATCTAGAGCAAGCAGAATTTAAACAAAAAAACAAGGAGACATAAATAGCGGAATTAGAGCTTTATGTGATCGGAAAAATTTAGTAATACGCCCTGCTGGCAAGGGGTTGCTATTGTGCTTCTTAAGAAGGAGGATTATGCGTCAGAGATGGGCAACCTTTTGTCGGATAAAAGAACGTATGAAGTTTTAAGGAGGGATCCCACTAGTCTATTCAAAAGACAGCTAGAGCGAATGGTTGACAGAGGATTTAAATAGGGCATTGTTGAGAGTGAGAGAGATTTTTTGGTACTGCTTGCTCCACGAGTACCAACAATATACAATCTGCCCAAGATTCACAAGAGTCTAGATAAGCCCCTGGGCAGGCCCATAGTGAGTGGCATTGATTCCGTTACATCCCGAATAGACAAATATATTGATTTCTTCCTACAACCCATGGTTTCAGGAACTCCACCTTACCTGAAGGACACTATGCAGTGCATTAACAAAATGTCACAAATACATCTAGAAGGAGAGGTCCTACTGGTAACAGCTGATGTCTCCTCCCTTTACACTATGATCCCACACTCCAAGGGATATGAGGCGGTAGAATTCTTCCTCAGTTTGAATGAGAAATTTCCCTTTGGAATGGAACATAATTATTTTTATTATAAAGGAGAATTCTACCTACAAAGTACTGGTGTTGCAATGGGGGCAAAATTTGTCCCCAGTCTCGCTATTTTTTTTTAATGTCCTTTTGGGAGGAGGGTTCTATTTTTGCTAATAGGGACCCCAATTTATTTTTCTGGAAGAGGTACATAGAAGATGTCCTGCTATTGTGGAGGGTTGGTGTGAGCTCCCTACATCAATACATGGAATACCTGAACTTCAATTCTTGGGGTATTAGGTTCACATATAATTGGACTTACCAGTCCATCAGTTTTTTGGTTATCTTCAGGGACGGAAACAGGCTCTTCACGAGAACACATTTTAAAGCTACCGACATAAATGGGTTTATTTCTGTGGATAGCTGTCATCAACCAAAATGGCTCAGAGCTATCCCAAAGAGACAGTTTTGGCGTATATTCACAGAAATTGTTCTAGATTGGAGGATTTCAATGAGCAGGTGTCTATTGTTAAGGAATGATTAATTCAAAAGGTATATCCAAGAAATAATTATTTTCCCCACTGTATGTACCTTTCTTCTACAGGGTAGTTAGTTTAGGTGTAAGAAGGGGGTAGGAACAGTTTTAAGATTAGATCCCAGGGTTCCACTTTAAATTCCAACTCCAGGATTCCTTTGCAGTGCCCCCACCACCACACTGCATTAAGTGTGGATGAACGGACCAATAAGCTAACCTGCCAGGCAAAGCATGTGACAGGAAACACATGCCTTACCTTACTTAAGGTCATACTTACATATATGTATGTGCAATGTAGTATGGGGTGGGCGAATGAATGAAAGACTCAAAGAGGGGGTGCAGGAAGCATGGCAAGGAGCCAATCTGGTGCATGCAGTACAAGTAGCATGTAAATAGGTAGAGATGAGAGAGCGTCAGAGAGATGAACTAATTGGTGTGCTGCTTCCCCTTATACTGCCTTGTCACAGAGTGGGGAGGAAACCTGTAAGATAAAGTGATCCCCTGGATCATCTGTGGGTAAAAGGTAGTGTATATGTTTTTTTTACCCTTTTTTAAAGTAGAACTATGGTCAAAATGAAGAAATCCATATATTATGCACCTATATAATCTGTTAAACATGTCACTGATTGTTTTGCAAAAAGCAGTAAGGATGTTGAGATATCTACCTTGTCCCCTGCTCTCATGTGCACTTCCTTTAATGAAGTGACAACTTTACTTCCTGGTTTTCAAATTGCCTGTGTTGAACACCTGTTGTCCCCATTTGCATCTATCTCTCTGCAAAAACGCCCTGACATCAGTGGGGGAGGGGCTCTTGTAGCACAGGGAAATCACAGGCATTTTATTATACACACGTCCAGATTAGGCTCTGCCCGTGATCAGCCCATGAAGCCCCACCCACTCCCACCTATGTCCTGCCTTTGCCCGCCCATTGCACTAGCTCCTAGCTAGGCTTCTGTTCTGCCAGTTTACAAATAAACAGATGAAAGCAGGCAAGAAGAAGCACATAAATTACTAGACAGATCTGTGTGGAAATGAACCTGTACTGACTTGTACTGTTTTACGTAGCACACACCCAGCTATTGATTGGCAGATGGGTGTGTGCTATGTAAAATAGATTGAGCATGATAGAAGGCAGGAGGACTGGAAGATAGACAAGCTATTTCACTGAAAGGAAATGACATCTGAGCTCTGCTCAACTCCTCCCATCATTACTAACAGTACACAACAAAGGAGGACTGGTGGAGGGGATAAGAGACCACAATTGCAGCTATATGGTAGGAAAATAATCATTTCAGTTATCATGTTTATTACCATGTGTAACTTTCAGGTATTTATATGAGGATTTACTAAAATATGTATTTTGCCTTAAGTTGTACTTTAAGTTGAACTGGATGGACCTGTAAAATATTTCAACCAGATTAGTTACGCAACTGTCTGGTTTGCTATGGATAAAGAGGTGGTCGGGAATGCGTAATGCACACAGTGCAGAGGTAAGAAATGCACGGAATGAAAATGGAGTCACTTTTTACTACCCATAAAGGGCAGAGGTAGGTAAATGGGACTTTGCATGTGCCACCGAGAAATCACACAATTTGAATAAAATATACATTTTTTATTCCCTCCATATTAAAATTAAAAATATGGCAAAACATTATAAAAACAATAAACCTCAGTATATGATCAATGTGTGGTGTATGGTGTTTGGGACTGATGCATTTCACTAAGAAATTGTTTTCTCGGGATCCATGCCCATTGTATATAAAATAACTCAATGATTCTACAAACACAATATAGTGTATACATACAATATAAAATGAATAATAAAAAAAAAAAATCTCATAATAAATTCAAGTCAAGTGTAAAAACCCAAGAATGTTCCACAAAAAAAAAGGGGTGGGTGGAGGTTGAGGGAGGGAATTTTATCTAGGAAATATTTATTTTATACCCCTCTCAAAAAGGGAGGTTCAACCAGCTAAAGGTAGAATTATGCAGCCATAACATGGATCCCACTACTAACTAAAAGACCTATACCACATATAATAGAAACTCAAATACACTCTATTTACCTCTATCCACCAACTGTGTCCTTATACTAAAAAAAATTACAATAGATTTATGTGAGACCACACAAAAAAACAAAACTAAGAAGAAACCTAAAAAAACCCCAAACATTACTTGAATGAAAAATAAAAAATCTAATTATCTAAGAAACCTTTGGCCATTTTTATTGTAATTAGGGATGAAGTCCATTGAGAAATGAACTTGTGTAGACAGGGCGCCTCTATGTAACTTGACATAATGTATAGAATGCGGAGTGTTACCTACAGAGTGTAAAGATCAGAAATGAGTAATGCACAGAGTGCAGGGGTCAGGATTAAGTGATGCACAGAGACCAAGGGTCGAGAGAAAGTAACCTACAGATTGCAGAGGTTAGGAGTAAGTAACCTACCAGTGGTGGCTGGTCCATAAGGGAAGCAGGGGTGCCATCCCCCCTCTGCACTGTTCAGCACTGTGCAGGGCGCCAAACTGCTAGGTTTCAATTAGGGCCATTGTTTTTGTACAAGCACATGATTAGAACCTGAGGCTCTAATTGGCTTGCTTCATGAACCCTCCCACTTGTGAATTTAGCCAATAGCGAAGAAGAAACCTAAAAAATGAAAAAAAAAAAACATTACTTGAGGGAAAAGCAAAAATCCAATTATCTAAGAAATCTTTGGCCATTTTATTGTAATTAGGGATGGAGTCCATTGAGAAATGAACTTGTGTAGACAGCGCACCTCCATGTAACTTGACATAATGTATAAAATGCAGATGTCGGGAGAATGTTACCTACAGAGTGCTGAGTTCAAGAATGTGTAATGCACAGAGTGCAGGGGTCAGGATTAAGCAATGCACAGAGATCAGGGGTAACCTACAGATTACAGAGGTCAGGAGAAAGTAACCTCCAGATTGCAGAGGTCAAAAGTAAGTAACCTGCAGATTGCAGAGGCCGGGAGTAAGTAACCTACAGATTGCAGAGGTCGGGAGTAAGTAACCTACAGATTGCAGACGTCGAGAGTAAGTAAATTACAGATTGCAGAGGTCGGGAGTAAGTAACCTACAGATTGTAGAGGTCGAGAGTAAGTAACCTACAGATTGCAGAGGTCAGGAGTAAGTAACCTACAGATTGCAGAGGTCAGGAGTAGGTAACCTACAGATTGCAGAGGTAAAGGGTAAGTAACCTACAGATTGCAGAGGTCAGGATTAAGTAACCTACCAGTGGTGGCAGGTCCATAAGGGGTGCAGGGGTGCCGCCCCCCCAATGCACTGTGCAGCACTGTGCAGGGCGCCAGACTGCCAAGTTTCAATTAGGTCCATCGTTTTTGTACATGCACATGATTAAAGCCTGAGGTTCTAATTAGCTTACTTAATGAACCCTCCCACTTCTGAATTTAGTCAATAGGGAATTAATATTTGAGACCAGGTTAACACAGAAGCTGTGGAGGGGAGCCATGACCAAGGAGCTGTGTCCGGGGAGCTGTTTCTGAGGATCCATGCCTGATGCCTGATGAGCCATGCCTGGTGCTTAGGGAGCCGCGCCTGGTGCCTGGGGAGATGTGACCAGACAGCCATGTCCGGGGATCTGGGACCACGGTGAATCTTGCAGTCCTGGGCCATACTTGTAACTTGTAGCAGAGTGTACATATATGTCTGTCTCTGCCTGGAGGGGTTTGTTTGCGCCCCCCCAAAATAATTTATTGCACCAGTCGCCACTGTAACCTACAGATTGCAGAGGTCATGAGTGCATAACACACACAGTACACGGGTCAGGAGTAAGTAATGTACAGAATGCAGAGGTCAGGAGTAAATAAAGCAAAGATAGCAGGGGTCAAGCGTAGGTAACAATAGAAAAATTAACAATTGCAAGTTTCCAGGTAATGCAAGGTCAAAATAGGGACACAATTACAAAAGCAGACCTAAATTGCACTGAATATATAATTCCTTACCTCAGTAAGGAAGATCCTTGTACTAAAGAGGATATGAAAACAGAAAACAAGGCAACCTTAATGCATTCCAATTATAAACAATATAATAAGATAATGGTAAAAATGCACTGCATGTACAGTTGTGCTCATAAGTTTACATACCCTGGCAAAATGTATGATTTCTTGGCCATTTTTCAGAGAATATGAATGAGAACACAAAAACCTTTCTTTCACTCATGGTTAGTGTTTGGCCATTTATTATCAATCAAATGTGTTTACTCTTTTTAAATCATAATGACAACAGAAACTACCCAAATGACCCTGATCAAAAGATTAGCTATCCCGGTTCTTAATACCGTGTATTGCCCCCTTTAACATCAATGACAGCTTGGAGTCTTTTGTGGTATTTGTGGGTGAGGCTCTTTATCTTCTCAGCTGGTAAAGCCGTCCATTCCTCTTGGCAAAAAGCCTCCAGTTCCTGGAAATTCTTGGGCTGTCTTGCATGAACTGCACATTTGAGATCTCCCCAGAGTGGCTCAATGATATTGAGGTTAGGAGACTGAGATGACCACTCCAGAACCTTCACTTTATTCTGCTGTAGCCAATGACAGGTCGACTTGGCCTTGTGTTTTGGATCATTGTCATGTTGGAATGTCAAAGTACGTCTCACGCGCAGCTTCCTTGCTGATGAATGCAAATGTTCCTCCAGTATTTATTTATAACATACTGCATTCATCTTGCTATCAATTTTAACCAAATTTCCTGTGCCTTTGTAGCTCACACATCCCCAAAACATCTGCGATCCACCTCCATGTGTCATAGGCCTTATTGACTCCTCTCCAAATATAGTGTTTATGGTTGTGGCCAAAAAGTTTGGTCTCATCACTCCAAATGGCTTTGTGCCAGAAGGTTTGAGGCTTGTCTCTGTTCTGTTTGGCATATTGTAAGTAGAATAATTTGTGGCATTTGAGTAGTAATGGCTTTCTTCTGGCGACTTGACCATGCAGCCCATCTTTCTTCAAGTGTTTCCTTATTGTGCATCTTGAAACAGCCACACCACATGTTTTCAGAGAGTCCTTAAGTTATTCGTGGGTTTTTCTTTGCATCTCGAACAATTTTCCTGGCAGTTGTGTCTGAAATTGTGGTACTTTGCAGCAGTCAATGGGCTTAAGCACTTCATGGCCATTCAGTGTGACCAAACCCCCGTATTTTTGCATTTTTTGCTACATACGTTTTAGATGCTTTTAAATAGCCTGACAGGAGTATGTATCATGTGTGCGCTGTAACTTTTATACAATTTTTGAAATTGTAGTTGGTCTGCCTGACCGTGGTTTGGTTTCAACAGAACCCCTCATTTTCCACTTCTTGTTGAGAGTTTGAACACTGCTGATTGCCATTCTTAATTCCTTGGATATATTTTTATATCCCTTTCCTGTTTTATACAGTTCAATTATCTTTTCCCACAGATCTTTTGACAATTCTTTTGCTTTCCCCATGACTCAGAATCCAGAAACATCAGTGCAGAACTGGATGAAAGATGCAAGGGTCTGTCAAGAGTCCAGAAGCTCATTGACCTTTTATACACACACACTAATTACAAGCAAACAGATCACAGGTGAGGATGGTTACCTTTAAAAGCCACTCAAACCCCTTTGTGTCAACTTGTGTGCATGTTATCAGGCCAAAATCCCCAGGGTATGCAAACTTTTGATCAGGGTCATTTGGGTAGTTTCTGTTGTCATTATTATTTAACCAGTTCCACATTGCCTACCGTCTATTTACGGCGGCAGTGTGGACGCTGGCCGCGAATCGCCGTAAAAAGACGGCGATCTGCGAATGGCCACTAGGGGGCGCTGCACTCCTGAGGAGTGTGCCCACAGGCAAAGAACGGGGAACTGCCGATGTAAACACGGCGGTTCCCCATTCTGACAGTGCGGGCATGGGTGATCTACTGATCCCTGTCACTAGGATCAGTTAGATCTCTCACGCCCATGGTAGCCCAACCCCCCCCCACAGTTAGAACACACCCAGGGAACATAGTTAACCCCTAGATCTCCCCCTGTGGGTTAACCCCTTCACTGCCAATGACATTTATACAGTAATCAGTGGACATTTAAATTTCTGATCGCTGTATAAATGTCAATGGTCCCAAAAAGTGTCAAAAATGTCCAACATGTCTGCTGCAATATCGCAGTACTGCTAAAAGTCGCAGATCGCCGCTATTACTAGTAAAAAATAAATAAATAAATAAAAACCCCAGAAATTAATTCTCACCATCCGTAAACGCGGCCACTTTTGCGCAAACCAATCAATAAATGCCGATTGCAATTTTTTTTATCACACATATGAGGAAGAATATAAATTGGCCAAAAGCGGTGAAAAAAACATTTTTTTTATGTTTTTTTTTTTGGATTTGTATTTTAGCAAAAAGTAAGAAATTTGGGGTTTTTTGCAAAATGGTCACTCTTCTTTTGTTTATAGCGGTGATCAGAAATTACGCAAAGGTGATCAAGTACCACCAAAAGAAAGCTCTATTTGTGGGGAAAAAAAGAACGCAAATTTCGTTTGGGTACAATGTCGCACGACCGCACAATTGTCAGTTAAAATGACGCAGTGCCTAATCACAAAAAGTGCTCTGGTCCTAAACTGGGAAATTCTTCCGGGGGTGAAGTGGTTAAAAAGAGTAAACACAGTTGATTGATAATAAATTGCTTCAGCCAAACACTAACCATGAGTGAAAGAAAAGTTTTTGTGTTCTTTCATATTCTCTGAAAAATGGCCAAGAAATCAAAAATTCTGCCAGGGTATGTAAACTTATGATCACAACTGTATACAGGGATGGAGCAACATGTCACAAACAAACCCAGATCTGACACCCTTCCATGGCCAGTGAAAAGGCTGTTTGTGGAAGGAAGATCTTTGCAGAGAAGGCGAGCATGAGGCACGTTTCCAGCCTCAAGGCAGTGCAGTGCAAAGTGGGGTGCCTGGACAACACCAAGACAGAGATTCTTTATTCCTTTTTCCTTTATTCCTTAGCTAGAAGCTAGAAAAAGGAAACCAGCCTGCTGAATGAGCATTGCTGTGCTTGCTTAGTTGGTTACAGTCCAGCAGCACCATTTTGGGATGGCTGAGGCATCTGTTCCAAGTTTACACACACAGCTGGAGACATGCTGGGGATGCTCGTTTCCTGGGGGCAGACCCCTCGAAATGGGGACTGTGTTTGGGGAACAGTGACGTATAGTAACCTTACCATATATGTAATTCATCTGTGTATTTAACTGTTTGCCTGGAGTGCAGCTTTAAATTTAACCATGCCTAAGCCAGAATTATTCTTTATACAAAATAACAGTTTGGCAAGAACTTTAGACTTTCCTCCTTCCATCCACATAAATAGCAGATCTTTAACCTCAACTTTGCAGTTTGCTGACTGCGTACAAAACACATGCTATGGAAGATCAGATTGTATACTCCGAGCTTTAATTAAATGTCTGATGATATAGCCGTCTGTTTTCAATTTGGAAAAGTATGAAAGAAAAAATATTTTTGGAGAGTTATGCTACCCAAAAAGCAGCACACACATGAAAGAGGTGAATGCATATTCACCAGCATCTCTCAAGTGCTTTGAGTTCAGGCCATCTGGAAGGGTTTGTGCAAGCAAATTAATCCTGATCTTTCAGCTGGAAGGACGCCTTTGAAATCTACAAACAATGGGAGGTCCGATGTCTCTGGAAATTAATTGGGAGCTCAGTACCGTTCTTTCTATGAATGTATTATTCTTTATCAAGGTTTTTCTAAAAGTTTTGCTTTTTAAATAAAATCAGTGCCTATTGCCATGAACTGTCTCTCTTGGTTACTATTATGCTGTAAAAAAGATCATGTTTAGGCAGTTTGTAGGGCTATTTACCTGCATCTACTGTTTTTCTGTGATATTTTAGTAGAAAAAAAAAAAAAAAATGAAATTTTGCATTCGTTTTGACTATTAACACGATCTGCTGACAAGGCCACATGCACAGTGACTTAAGACCTTGTACTCATGGGACAGACTTTATTTTATTTTATAAAAACAGTTGTATAGGAAGGCATACAAAAACTATATATAGTCAAAAGGGATTTAAAGTGTTAGTAAACCCACAACAATAAAATCTGTGTGCATATGCAGTAAAGCATGCTTGTTACACTCACGGTGGAACAGTGGTGGCCCATAATGCAGGGTGCACAGACACCGCCCCCCCATCCATGCGTCTGGCCCCCTAATCTACATGCGGGCCGCCGGACACATGGATTCCAATCATGTTTTTTTTTTAAACAAGTGATTAGAGCCAGAGGTTCTAATAGACTTCAAAAAAGGGTGGGCTCAGAGCGCAGAGCCAGCTGGGAGAGCCTATTTATTCAGGAGAGGTCAGGTGATCGGGGTTCTGTGCCACCTGGATGGTTGTCTGGGTGGACCTGTGTTGTATTCCTCCTGGTTGCCTGAGTCCTATCTCAGAGCACCTGGCTGCTAAGCTGTCCGACCCTTATCCAGGATTGTGAGAAGCAATAGGTCGGGAGCCTAACCAAGTTGCAGAGGTTTAGCCAGATGGGGAACTGAATGTTGCCAGAGGTGTGAGAGCAGTTGCCACATGGGACGACCCCTCCTGTTACCAAAAGGCAAGTGAGGATCAAGGTCAGAGATAAAGGGGACACAGTTGCCACCAAGGGACAACCACTGTTATCAGAGGCCAGTGATTGGAAGTCTGAAGAAGTACCAGAGCAGCCTTTTTCACCAGCTGCAGCAGAGTCAAGTCAGGTATCCAGTAGGTAGTGTGGGTGAAGCTTGAGGAGTATAGAGCGGGTTAGCTGTGGAAGAGCTCAGGGGATCCAGTGGTGGCTGGGATCTTGGAAGTCTAGTGAGAAGCTGGGAGCTCAGTGTGAAGATCTACCGTAGGATACTGTGAGATGTGAGAGAAGATCTACAAAAGGATACTATGAGTTATGTGTGCAGATCTATATTGACTGATGAAAGTTCAGTTGCTATAGGAGACAGCAAATCTACAAAATACAGTGTGCTGCATCCAGCTTAAATGCCCTCTACCTGTATAACTGTCTGCCCATTACCATTTTTGGTCTGTGGAGTCTGCCAATTGCTTTTCCATCTGCCTAAGGGTATCCTAGTCCTAAACCCTCTCTCCCCCAGTTATTGTTAAGTGACAATAAAATCTCTTTTGTTGCATTCAAACCGTGACTGGGGCCCATGTGTTTAACTTGCATTACACCCACCATGCCCAGTAACCTGTACCCTGAGGAGGAATGTCAGCTCTCCCTGACTCCGGAGGTCACCACTAGGCATCTAGAGGTCAGGGACGTCGCTACATGACAATAGCGAATGAATATTTGCTATTATCACACTGATTCTCCTCCTGGCCAATCTGGAAGCGTTTCCTGATTGGCCGAAAGGAGAAGTGTTCCAGTTGGCCTAGAAGGAGGAGGGAGGAGATGCACGGTGGATGCTGCCGCCAATTGCCCAGGCTCGTAACCTACCGACCAGGGGGGAGAGGATGACCCAACCAGGGTGGCTGTGGGTGCACTTTTGCCGCTTCCCCCCAAAAAAATGACCACCAGCTGCCACTGCTGTGGAACCTAAGGGGTTAATCCTGTGCTTTGTGTAAAAAGGCTGTTTGATCTTGTATGCACAGATACTCCCCTTCTTGAAACTGACTTCACAACAGGTCCAGATAAGACAGAGTTAGTGGAGGCAGGCTGCATATGCTCAGTTTGGTGTGTATTGCTAGAGAGTTTGTTTTCTTGGGAGGGTGCATGTGATCAGCGCAGGGCCAATCAGCACTATCCAGACAGAGGTTCAGGGGTCCTGAAGCCTGATAGGACAATCTTGGGAAAATGCGAAATTCCTCCTACAAGCTTTACCAGACACTAATAAAAGTCACAAGATTGCTATATACTGCTGCTGAGAAAAGGTATTCAGCAGTTTATATTTACTAAAAGAATTACATTTCCATGTTCTCTGTACTGTGGGAGAGCAGATATAGTAAATGCAGGGTCTTGGGTTTAGTAACACTTTAAAGTCAGAATATTGGCATCATGTTGTTGGTTCTGTCAATAGTGGCAAATGGCATTGGCAGTGGAACAATGCAAGCACTGTCCAAAGGGAGGGCAGTTAGCCACAGCTCAAGAAAGACCCCTAGCAACCTCTGGAAGGACCCCAGGGTTTCACAGAACCCTGGATGAGAACAAATGGCCTAGAGGTTAGGTGACCAAGAATGGTGCTTTTGGTGAGCTAAGTTGATCACCACCCAGAGGGTAGCTTGGTATACTCATAGTTTGTTGTGTGGTTGTCTATAGAAAGAAATAGAATCAATTGTGTCCTAGCTGGATATGGAATTCCTGTTCCCTGGAGCATGATGCCTGTATTTTCCAACTGCATAGTTGAGTGATATTTTGCAGAGTTCTGGAGAATTTACGCCAACCTACGTTCTATGATAAAATATTCATACCTAAACTTCAGTTTTAAAATGATCTAAGAACGTTTTGTAAATGGCTTGTAAAAGCTTCCTATACACACTGCCAGAGAATTAGGGGAGATTGAGGTGCCACATCCCTATAAGCAGTGCATCATACAAAACTATGCAGTGCCTTGAAAAAGAATTCATACCCCTTGAAATTTTCCACATTTTCTCATGTTACAGCCAAAAACGTGAATGTATTTTATTGGGATTTTATGTGATAGACCAACACAAAGTGGCACATAATTGTGAAGTTGAAGGAAAATGATAAATCATTTTCCAAATTTTTTTTTTACAAATAAATATGCGAAAAGTGTGGTGTAAATTTGCATTCAGTCATCACTTTGTAGAACCATCTTTCGCTGCAATTAAAGCTGCAAGACTTTTTTAGGGATGTCTCTATCAGCTTTGCACATCTAGAGAGTGAAATGTTTACCCATTCTTCTTTGCAAAATAGCTCAAGCTCTGTCAGGTTGGATGGAGAGCGTCTGTGAACAGCAATTTTCTTGTCTTGCCACAGATTCTCAATTGGATTTAGGTCTGGACTTTGACTGGGCCATTCTAACACATGAATATGCTTTATTCTAAACCATTCCATTGTAGCTCTGGCTGTATGTTTAGGGTCGTTGTCCTGCTGGAAGGTGAACCTCCGCCCAGTCTCAAGTCTTTTGCAGACTCTAACAGGTTTTCTTCTAAGGTTGCCCTGTATTTGGCTCCATCAATATTCCCATTAGCTCTCACCAGCTTCCCTGTCCCTGCTGAAGAAAAGCATCCCCACAACATGATGCTGCCACCACCATGTTTCATGGTGGAAATGTTGTGTTCGTGGTGATGTGCAGTGTCAGTTTTCCACCACACATAGGGTTTTGCTTTTAGGCCAAAAAGTTCAATTGTGGTCTCATCTGACCAGAGCACCTACTTCCACATGTTTGTTGTGTCCCGTACATGGCTTCTTGCAAACTGCAAACGGGACTTCTGATGGTTTTCTTTCATCAATGGCTTTCCTCTTGCCATTCTTCCATAAAGGCCAGATTTGTGGAGTGCAGGACTAATAGTTGTCCTGTGGACAGATTCTCCCACCTGAGCTGTGGATCTCTGCAGCTCCTCCAGAGTTACCATTGGATGTTTAATGCTCTCCTTGCCCGCCCTGTCAGTTTAGGTGGACGGCCATATCTTGGTAGGTTTGCAGTTGTGCCATACTCTTTCTATTTTCAGATGATGGATTGAACAGTGCTCCGTGAGATATTCAATTTTATACCCTAACCCTATTTTAAACTTCTCCACAGCCTTATCCCTGCCCTGTCTGGTATGTACCTTGGCCTTGATGATGCTGTTTGTCACATAAGGTTATCTAACAAACCTCTGAGGGCTTCACAGAACACCTGTACGTATACTGAGACGAAATTACACTAATTTCAGAGCAAGTCAACAGCAGCGGAGGCAGAAGACTGGAGGAAGAACACATCACCGGAAGGAGAAGATAGCAGCCGAGGAAGAAAACATGTTGGAGCTACGACGGGGGACATTCTTTCAAATATTTACTAATTAGATGACTTCTGAAGGCAACTGGTTGCACTAGATTTTCCTTCCACTTCACAATTAGGCCTCATATACACAGGTGTTATTAACGCTGTGTTTTTGAGCTGTTTGTACAGCTTAAGAACCCCACACCATGTTATTCCATGGCCTCATATGCACGTTGACTTTTTTGAGCTGTAGATGACGTCGGCGTTCTTAAGCTGTAAATCTAACGCAGGACCCGCGCATTCCGAAGCTGCAGCGTTAGAGCGTTTTTTATGCTGAGTCTGCAAAATGCTCAGTAATGTGCATTAGCGCCGTAGGGACGTTAACCGGCGTTTTAGCGCCGGCATTTTCTGTTCTAAAATTACAAAAAATAGCAGAGGGATGTCTTTTCAAACAAAATGCGATTTAGCGCTGATGCTCAGTAACGCGCATTAACGCCAATGCAAAACGCCGATGAATAGTGTTGAGCGAACCCGGACTGTAACGTTCGGGTCCGTACCGAACTTTAGGGTGTCCGTGGCACGGACCCGGACCCGGACATTTCAAAAATCGTTCGGGTTCGGTCCGGGGTTCTGCTATTTTACTCCACGTGTTGAGAAGCTGCAGGGCAGCCAATCAACAAGCGTTTCACTGGTTTGCCCTTAGAAGCCATCACAGCCATGCCTACTAATGGCATGGCTGTGATTGGCCGGTGCATCATGTGACCCAGCCTCTTTATAAGCTGGAGTCACAGTGCTGCAGTCACATGCTCCTTGGGTTAGTATAGGGAAAGGTAGCTGACGGCGTGAGGGACAGATTTTAGCCATTTTAAGACCTGATCCTGCATCCTGAGATAGATTACTTTACTACTGCTGTCTGTGCTGTTG
>BLSH010333604.1:1361648-1371789 GCA_018402905.1 Glandirana rugosa | reverse complement strand
TAATGATGTAATGATGTACATTAAGTGATATGAGATATCACTGTTCTACAATTATCTTCTAACTGTATGTGAAAACTATCAATTAGAGGGGAGAAGCCAGATCACTGTTCTAAGAATAGTGATATCTCATATCACTGTTCTTAGAACAGTGATCTGGCTTCTCCACCGCTAATTGATAGTCTTTTTGAAAAGTCCGGGTTCGGGACCGGGTCCCGGATACCCAAAAATTCGGTTCCGTCCCGAACTTTACAGTTCGGGTTCGCTCAACACTAGTTGTAACATGACAAAATGTGGAAAGTTTCAAGGGGTATGAATACTTTTTCAAGCCACTGTATATAGTTAAACTTAGGGACTTTTGAGGTACAACATTTTATCTAAAAATATAGTTTTATTAATTCATGTTTATAAAATCTTGTAGGAGCGTCATCATTACATGTAGTAATGTAGTAATGTACAGTAAATGTAGAAATGTAGTAAAAAATGTAGTAACATCACAATACAAAATCATAAAAACATTTTGATAATACAGTATATCATATCCGAGAATGATGATCCTAAGGCTTGATGCGTTTCCTGGACCTAGTACACTTCATCAGGAGCCAATGATATGCACCCAACATTCTAAATAGAATAATATTTTTTATAATTCATTATGGTGTAATAACCATCATCCCTCTGAACATTCAGAGAAAAACCCAGAGTGTGCCAACCAGGAGGAGGAGAAATCGACCCATAAAGAGGCTACAGGCTTGTTCCTCATCTATAGCAGCTTTGAACTTTATTCTGTCTGTTTGGATGTTTAAAAATGTTTTTGCATCCCATCACTTCCCCTAGCGTGTTGATTTTTTCATAAGGGTGAATGAAAGGCAGCATACAAGAATTTATTTTTATTTCAGTGGACTACTGCCTTATTGGACTTTTATTAAGTGCAAGAGCTGTTTGTTTGAATATATATGATTTGTAATGACACTATTTGGTGTTTGAGAATAGCTGCTGCACTGCATATTATAATATATATTACATCATATGTCATTCATTATTATTTGTTTTGAAAGGGCGTGGGTGTCACCTAAAATATCACAGCTGTAGGCACCGGTCTACTAGGTTGGAAGATGCCACAGCTTTGTTTTCAGCAGAATCCAAGGTGCCACATTTATAACTCTAGCTCAGTATGGCCCAAACAATTTATTCCTTTTATATTTTGAAAGACAACTTTAAAGAAAAAAATAATAAACCTTAGCTCCAGCCAAAAAAATTCCTTTAATTTTAAACATAATGAGAAAGTTAGAACAGCTGGCATGCTTTTATTGCTTTCTTTGTACCAGGTGAGGAAATATACAACAGCAGAACAGAAAGTGAGTGGGAACACAAAGCCAAGCAAAATAAAAGCTAAAGACCAGGCGTTTTGTGCAACTTTTTGTTTAAATCAGTATTTTTTTGGTAGAAAATTACTTAGAACCCCCAAACATTATATGTATTCAAATATTCATATGTTGTACACCCCTCACATCTTTGTAAATATTTTATTATATCTTTTCATGTGTCAACACTGAAGAAATGACACTTAGCTACAATGTAAAGTAGTGAGTGTACAGCTTGTATAACAGTGGAAATTTGCTGTCCCCTCAAAATAACTCAACACACAGCCATTAATGTCTAAACTGCTGGCAACAAAAGTGAGTGCATCCCTAAGTAAAAATGTCCAAATTGGGCCCGATTAGCCATTTTCCCTTTCCCGGTGTCAAGTGACTCCTTAGTGTTAGAAGGTCTCAGGTGTGAATGGAGAGCAGGTTTGTTAAATTTGGTATTATCGCTCTCACTCTCTCATACTGGTCACTGGAGGTTCAACATGGCACCTCATGGCAAAGAACTCTCTGAAGATCTGAAAAAAAAGAATTGTTGCTCTACATAAAGATAGCCTAGGCTAAAATAAGTTTGCCAAGACCCCGAAACTGAGCTGCAGCTCAATGGCCAAGACCATACAGCAGTTTAACAGGACAGGTTCTACTCAGAACAGGCTTCACCATGGTTGGCCAAAGAAGTTGAGTGCTTGCGCATAGCGTCATATCCAGAGGTTGTCTTTGGGAAATAGACGTATGAGTGCTGCCAGCATTGCTGCAGAGGTTGAAAGGATGGGGGGTCAGCCTGTCAGTGCTCAGACCATATGCCGCACCCTACATCAAATTGGTCTGCATGGCTGCCATCCCAGAAGGAAGCCTCTTCTAAGGATGCTGCACAAGAAACCCAGCAAACAGTTTACTGAAGACAAGCAGACTAAGGACATGGGTTACTGGAACCATGTCCTGTGGTCTGATGACACCAAGATAAACTTATTTGGTTCAGATGGTGTCAAGCATGTGTGATGGCAGGTGGGAGTGTCATGGTCTGGGGCTCCATGAGTGCTGCTGGCACTGGGGAGCTACAGTTCATTGAGGAAACCATGAATGCCAACATGTACTGTGACATACTAAAGCAGAGCATGATCCCCTCCCTTCAGAGACTGGGCCGCAGGGCAGTATTCCAATATGATAAAGACCCCAAACACACCTCCAAGACGACCATTGCCTTGCTAAAGAAGCTGAGGGTAAAGGTGATGGACTGGCCAAGCATGTCTCCAGACCTAGACCCTACTGAGCATCCGTGGGGCATCCTCAAATGGGAGGTGGAGGAGAGCAAGGTCACTAACATCCACCAGCTCCATGATGTCGTCATGGAGGAGTGGAAGAGGAGCTCTGATGAACTCCATTCCCAAGAGGGTTAAGGCAGTGTTGGAAAATAATGGGGGCCACACAAAATATTGACACTTTGGGCCCAATTTGGACATTTTCACTTAGGGGTGTACTCATTTTTGTTGCTAGCGGTTTAGATATTAATTGCTGTCTGCTGAGTAATTTTGAGGGGATAGCAAATGTAAACAGTTATACAAGCTGTAAACTCACTACTTTACATTGTAGCAAAGTATAATTTCCTCAGTGTTGTCAAATGAAAAGATATTATAAAATATTTACGAAAAATCTGAGGGATGTACTAATTTTTTGTGAGATACTGTATATATATTAGCAGAGACCCTAAAGAATAAAATGGCGATCGTTGCAATTTTTTTTTTTTAATACACTTTAATGAATTAAAAAAAAAAACAAAACATAATATATATAACCCATTTTTTTTTATAAACTATGAAAGATGATGTTATGCCAAGTAAATGGATACATAAGGTGTCACGCTTTAAAATTGCACTTGCTTGTGGAATGGCAACAAACTACGATACTTAAAAATTTCCATAGGCGCCACTTTAAAACTTTTTTCAGGTTACCTGTTTAGAGTTACAGACAAAGTCTAGTGCTAGAATTATTGTTTTAACTCTAAAGTTTGTGGCGATACTTCACGTGTGTGGTGCAAACACTGTTTACATGCATGCGTGACTTATGTATGCGTTCGCTTCTGCACGCGAGCACAGAGGAATGGGGGCGCTTTCAATTTTTTTTCTTATTTATTTTATTTTTTATTTTTACACTGTCAGTTTATTTTTTATTCTTTTTTAATCACTTTTTTTTCTATTACAAGGAATGTAGGCACCCCATGTAAAAGAAATAAGGGATGACGGTCCTCCTTATGGAGAGATCTGACGATCAATAAGACCCCAAATCTCTTCTCTACCTTAAAAAGCAAAAGATAAAAAAAGAATTTGAGCTTTTAGTCAAAATGGTTTACTTCTGCCCTAGACCAAGAGTGACATCATGAGGTCGCTTCGGCCCTCCAAGACCACAGAGCCGATCAGAGATGATCTAAACTCTGGTAACCTCTATGGCCAGCCACGCGACCTGTTGGATCGTTTCTCGGGTGCACCGATAAAAACGGTAAGTCCTAGAAACACCAGTGAGTGTGCGGGAGGGGGGACACCTTCCATTGCTTTGGAAAGCGATCCAGGAGCTAATTAGCCACTCTGACTGCTTTCATGAGAAAGTCAGTCTCCGGGTGAAAAATAAATACTGGGGTTATGGCTGAAAGTTTCAGAGTTATATATACACTAGGGTGACCAGACATCCCTGGTTTCCAGGGACAGTCCCCGCATTGAGGACACTGTCCCCAGAGCCTGTCTGTCCCCAGATCTGCCCCCGGATTGCAGGAGTCAGGTGCAGGCTGATCCTGGATGGGAGCTGGGGGGCGGGGGGGCAGTCCACACCAGGCGCCACACACTGGGGGTGTGTTAGGCTGACATCTCCCGCTGTGTCAGCTTTAATTTGAATCACAGAAGTCCCACCTGGTTTTCTCCTTCGACAGACAGCACACTTGTCCAATAGACATGTGCTGTCTCTCATAGGTAAGAGCCGGTCCAGGATGGCGGGCACCCGGAAATTCAAATTAAAGCTGACACAGTGGGAGATGCTGACCTGACACACCCCCTAGTGGCACCCGGGGCGGACTGCCCCCCCGCCTCAGCACCCACCCAGGATCTGTGTGATGGCCGGCTCTCCTATCCTCTCTGATCCCCTGCACACATGAGGCTGCATTGCTGGGCAAAGGTGAGGCGGCATTGCTGGGCACAGGTGAGGCTGCATTGCTGGGCACAGGTGATGCTGCATTGAAAAAAAAAATATGTCCCTGGATTTCATTTTAAAAATCTAGTCACCTCAATATACACAGAGTTCTGTGTGTTTGTAAACTGCCAAACTCATGCTGTGTCCAAACCCAGAAGCAAGGTAGCAACATACATTTACGTTGTCAATCCTGCATCTGCTGCCCAGCAGGAGGTTAAGGGTAATGCACCGTCAACACACCTCATTTCACAAATAAAAATTGATACTCCTTCTTTGTAGTGCAGCACACTGCAATGCACATTGAACATCATGGTGCTTTGTAACACAGCCACATTCTGGAGATGCTTTGGAGTGCCTTCCAAAATTAACAGCATTGCAGCACAATATAGCATGCGTGATTCAACAAAATATTTGTAAATTGCCATGGGATTTGTTAGAGGTACATCAAAAACAAACAAAAAATGAATAAAACTGTTTTTATTTTGAACAAACAACACCATAAAAGTTTTTACTGTTAAAAACAACAGCAAGCTAATTTACTATGAACAGTTCATGTTCTGTTTTTAATCTTGTTTACAAAAATTTTTTTGGTGCTTACCAAAGTGCCAATTACATCTGGAAAGTGTGCATCATAGAACTCTACGCATTTTGTGTATACTCTTTTACTTCATCAGGACACAAGGTATCACGTACCTGGTGCTGGAGACCAATGGAGAGAGAGGGCTTCCCTTGCAGCTAAGTTCCAGACCCCCCCCCCGAAGGTGGAACAGAAGGAGTCAGGCTCAAAGAAGCACAGGTCGCCTGCTGGAGTGCTTGCAGGGATGCTATTGACAGAGGTGTTGTCAGAGGAATGCCCAGGTATACAGCTGATGCACTAGAATGGTATCTGGAGATCAGGTGGTCGTCCGTGAGAAGCAACAGGTACAGGACCATGGTTTTGAATCAACTTCAAGCAGAACAGAGAGCAGGAGGGTAGTGGGTACGAGAGGGGCCGGTACTAGGGGTGGATAAGAGCAAGCAAAGTCAGGAGAATAGCCAGGGTCATACACAGAGAGAGCAGAGAGAGATGAGCTTTTAGACAAGCCGGGGGCAGTTCAGGAGGCAGGCAGAAGACAGGTCCAGGGGCAAGCCCAGTGGGTAACAAGTATTCACAGATGCAGAGGTACACAGGAACAAACATACTGGAGAACTGAAGATCAACCAGAAATTGCAGAGAGTGACTGGCCTCCTTATAAAGGACGTTTGGCGCCAAACTGGGTCAGGAGCGTGCATAGATGTGTACCAGGGCACATGCTTGTTCTGGCGTGCAACCAGCAAGCATGCGTGCGCCAGTACACACCCATTGCGCACCATTATGCATTGTTGCGGTCATGCAAGGTACTGGCAGGAACTGCCAAAAAAAGTACATAATATTACGATTTTCAGTGCAAAGCAGTGCAAATATAAATATTTAATTCCTTCACACCAGCCATACACATACATGCGGCCTTTCGGTGGGTGGGCCATAACGCAGAGAGGCCGCATATATGCGTACCTAAAGTTAAACAGGTGGGCCGAGAGTGCGCACCCTGCACACTCCCAGAACAGTTACCAGCAGTTAACGGAAATATCCAGATCTCTACTTTCGATCGGGAGCTTTCTGATTATGTGACCGCTGTGACAGGCAAACACCTCCAGGCATCTGAAACCCCTTCAAGGACCTGAAGGTGCTGGCACCAAAGGATTAAGCTACAAACATGTAGCTAGTGCTATTGGGATAGTGTATAAGGTATAACAAAAGGTAAAAAACATATTTCTCCATTTGCATGAAGGTCACGTTAATATGGCCCAGCATAGAGTTCCCCTGTGCATTGCAAAGGAGAACTCTTCAGACCCTGATGTAAAAGGGAACACTGTGGACTCTGATGTAAAGGAGAACTCTGAGAATGCTGGTGTAAGGGAAACTCTGATGTAGGGGGTCTCTGGTCACCACAGCCCCCCCCCCCCTACACAAGGGTCTATAGAGCTCTACCTTCACAGTTCACAGAGTTTACCCTTACATCAGAGTCCACAGAGACTGCAAACCTACTACAGGAGATGGTCAGAGACTGCAGACCTACTACATGAGATGGTCAGAGACTGCAGACCTACTACAGGAGATGGCCAGAGACTGCAGACATAGTACAGGAGATGGTCAGAGACTGAATACATACTACAGGAGATGGTCAAAGACTGCAGACATAGTACAGGAGATGGTGCAGAGACTGTAGACCTACTACAGGGGATGGTCAGAGACTGCAGACATACTACAGTAGGTCATCAGAGACTGAACGCATACTACAAGAGACAGTCAGAGACTGCAGGCATACTACAGGAGACAGTCAGAGACTGTAGACATACTACAGGAGACGGTCAGAAACTGAGGACATGGTACTAGAAAAGACTGCAAACATACTAGAGGGAACCAATAACATGACCACAGTCACTTACTGCTCTCCATCCTCCCAGGCTTGCAATGGTCGCGGACTACCAGTGCAGAGCTGGAAGGTACATCCTGACTTAATTGTTAGTTGGAGATTGTTCTTCATTTAAAATAAACTGCTAAAAATATTTACACTGGCACACTCATAAAGTGATTTACATACCTTCTCACATCCAGTAAGGCTTGGCCTCGGTTTATCATAGCATGTCCATATCGTTTGACAAGCCTCATAAAATGGACAGGCAAGCAAGGTAGGCTGGCAGGTTATGAATTCTTATACCAGTCCAGTCAATCCTGTGTGATAGTCCAACCCTGACCCCTGGCTCCCCTTCCATTCCGAGTGCGGTCAAGTCCAGCATGCACAGTTCGAAAGCCGGCCCGCGGCCATATATTTTACAGGTGGCCTCTGTTAGTAACGGACATTTATGGAAGTTTTCAAATCAGCTGAAATTTACAAACTGTCCGTAAAATTGACGGATGGTTGCAAACCCTGCTGTGAGATTTATTTACAGTGAAATATAACCCATCCAAACACCAGAAAACAGAGCAAACATAAAGATATACAGTAAGTGACCCATACCCCAATAACAAACAAAGCTAACTAGCAAGCTAACAGAATAACAGAAAGCCTAACTAACAAACTGACTATATACAAAATATACACTAACAGATTAACAGGGTAAACTGGAGATGTAGGAAACAGATAGAAAGGGGGGACCAGGACTGGGATCAGGAACAAGAGGGGATAAGAGGCAATAGGGCACAGGATGCAGGGCAGGAGCAAGATCAGGGTCAGGATCAGTATAAATGACATGCAGGCACTGGCACCCGGCTCAACATTGGAGTAAGAAGCACTAGCAGGGGGACTTAAATATCCTCCCAGCAGGCAGGAACAGCTGGAAACTGATTACTGGTATCTGGGGACACCTGCTGGTGGACACCGTAACTACAACTGTCTGCTCTGGGAAGCACATTGCCACCAACAGGTGATCCAGGCCCTGACAACACCATGGTAGTAGCATCTACTCCTGATGAAGTGAAATGGTACCTTTTCCAGATGTAATTGGTTCTTTGTGGACTCGTAAGACACGTGTTTGCAAACCAGACTGAATTGTTCATAGTAAATCAGATTAGTGTTGTTTTTAACTGTGAAAACCTTTGTGTTGTTCATGATGAAATACTTTTTATGAGTTTTTTGGTTGTTTTTGATGTGCTTCTAAAAAATCCAATGGGCATTTACAAATATTTTAGTTGATTTTCAATATTAGGGATGGAGGTACATTTTTTCATGTGCAAAATGACTAAATGTATGTTATAATATACTATGCATTAAGCACTATCCAGCAATATGGTGATGCACACATTTCCCCTGTGTCACCACAGCACAATGGTGTGAACAAACCCTTAGGTAAATCAGAGGGTGCAAAAGCACCCCTCTGCCTCATCCTACATTATGAATATATATATATAAATACAATAACAGCAAACAGCAACATATTATTCCTAAGAGGCTATTCTGTTATGTAAGCTGAACAGGAATGACTAGACTTTCATTCTAATTAATTATGTTTTAGATGAAAAGGGAGATGTAAATTTAGAAAATTAAATTGAGATGGCGCACTTCTTGTGGATCAGCTAGTAAATGGATGACAGAATCTGAGTATAATTAGTTCATGGTTAAAATCTAATTAAGTTATGTTTTTATTATGTCCCCAGGATGTAGAATACATTTTCCTTAACGTCATTTCAGCAGACACTTCCTGCCTTAGAAAAGTAAGATGAAGAGCAATGAAAAACATTACTACATTCCAGCCAATCAGTAATCATCATTGCTCTATGCGTTCTAAAGGACAGTAGAAGCTGATTGGTTGCACATCATTAATATTTTAGTGACTTATACAAATTATACATCTATCTATCTATCTATCTATCTATCTATCTATCTATCTATCTATCTATCTATCTATCTCTCTATCTACATGTTTATTTTTAGTTTTGGATAGAGTGGGGAACGGATAGAGTTTCTTTCAGACCTTGGGCGTTGTCTATGTCCCCGGTAAAAAGATTTCCAATGATTTAACTTCCAAGGACAACATTGTCATCAGAAAATGAATTAAGAACAAATAAACATTGAATCCTTTAACACTCCCCAATACCCTTCCATGCCGTTTTCAAAACATATAAAAAATGTTTTGTTTGTAAGCCCACTTAAATTAAAAGTGAAAAAAATGGTCCCTTGCAGTGGGGCTGAGCCTGTACTGCATGTATTAATATCTCTTTTTGCCCTGGGGAGAGGAGAAAAGTTACTTATCTGATCCTCCACTCCACATGCAGATGGTGCTCCCCCATGCTCTTGTAGTGGACTGTCCCTCAGTGTCATCAACATTAATGCAGCATGAGCCCTGCTTTGGTTTTAATGATGTCAGGACCTTAAACCATTGGAACATGGGGGAGAAGAAGCAGGACCAGGTAGGTATGTTTTCAGCAGGGTTCATGTTGCATTGGACACAATAACGCTAAGGGACAGTCCACCGCCAAAGTGTAGGGGAGCTCCATCTGCTGGGAAAGTGGGGGATCAGGTAAGTAACTTTTCTCCTCTCCCTTAGACCAAAATGAGCAGTTAACCCTTGAAGAGCAGACACAGCCCTACTGATAATTTTTTTGTTGCCCGCAGTTGGGCTTTAAATAATGAGTAGAGTTGAGCGAACACCTGGAAGTTCGGGTTCTGCTGGTCCGTCCGAACTTCGGGACAAAGTCCGGGTCCGGGTCCGGACGGAACCCGAACGATCGCACGGACAACGAACCCCATTGAAATCAATGGGGACCCGAACTTTTAGGCACAAAAATGGCTGTAGGAAAGTCCTGGAAAGCCCCAGAGGGCTGCAAAAGGAAGTAAAATGGGGGTAAGGGTAGGGCAAGTGCCCTACAAAAAAATGGGGACAGGGAAATAACTTTAAATATTTTTAAAAAAATAAAAACTTAAAAAATGCAAAAATGGAGGTGAATGTGGATCATCTTCAAACTGTGTCTGAAAAGTATTAATTAACGGTAGAAGCCATATAACTGTTCTAAAATCATCTTCAAACTAGGGCAAGTGCCCTACAAAAAATGGGGAGAGGGAAAATAAATTAAAATCAAATTT
>BLSH010333604.1:1331007-1347316 GCA_018402905.1 Glandirana rugosa | reverse complement strand
AATAAAAATTAGAACCCCTGTCAATAGTGGTCCTGTTTCTCTCTCCCACTTAGAAAGGAAACCCGTGTCTGTCTTTATTTTTGGACGATCCCTAAGGTTGACTTGGGTTTTGCTTTTTTTATTCATAACCTAAGACTATGTGAAATTACGTCTACGGAGGTCAGCGACGACATAAGAAACTACCCATACACTACCCTTAGTGTCAAGTTACACAACCCCCATTCTACGGAAAGGACTCCAGTAAACATGTTATTTACTAATTAACGGGTTAGTAACTTACGTCGATGTACTAATTTGCTTTTAGCAGTGAACGAGCTAAGACATGATCTGGAGAACACTGGCTGATAGGTGTAGTGTAGTTTTATGATGGTGTGTGATGCCCTGCATTCAATGATTGGGCAATTAATCATTTATTGTACAAATGACCTCAGGAAAGGCATCTTACCCCCAACACATTGAACTGTGATTCCCATCACATACCCATCAAAGAATACAGCAGCGACTGGAGGCATCTGCATTAAAGTGTATCAGAATCCAATACTTATTTTTTTCGTTTTGGGTTCAGTTGGAATCCCTAGCAGGTTTTTATTTCTGTCTGTGCCCAAAGGAAAGATTCACCCTCTCTCTTTGTCCTGGTGATAACTGTCCCCAAGATTAAAAATAAAGAAAACACTCAAATATTGAGTTGTCACCAGAAAATAAATACACTATAATGTCAAAAGTATTGGGACACCTTTACACACACATGAATACAACTTCAGCTCTTCTGGAAAGGCTGTCCACAAGGTTTAGGAGAGTGTCTATAGGAATGTTTGACCATTCTTCCAGAGGCGCATTTGTGAGGTCAGACAAAAGGTGTTGGACGAAAAGGCCTGGCTCAGTTTACGCTTTAATTCCTCCCAAAGGTGTTCTATCGGTTTGAGGTCAGGACTCTGTGCAGGCCAATCAGGTTCCTCCACCCCAAACTCTCTCATCCATGTCTTTATGGATCTTGCTTTGTGCACTGGTCCAAATCATTTGGTGGAGGGGGGATTATGGTGTGGGGTTGTTTTTCAGGGGTTGGGCTTGGCCCCTTAGTTCCAGTGAAGAGAACTCTTAAGGCATCAGCATACCGAGACATTTTGGACAATTTCATGCTCCCAACTATGTGGGAACAGTTTGGGAATGTCCCGTTCCTGTTCCAACATGACTGCGCACCAGTGCACAAAGCAAGTTCCATAAAGACATGGATGAGCGAGTTTGTGGTGGAGGAAATTGACTGGCCTGCACAGAGTCCTGGCCTCAACTGGATAGAACACCTTTGGGGGTGAATTAGAGTGGGGACTATGAACCAGGCCTTCTCATCCAACATCAGTGATGACCTCACAAATGTGCTTCTGGAAGAATGGTTAAACATTCCCATAGACATACTCTTAAACTGTGTGGACAGCCTTCCTAGAAGAGTTGAAGCTGTTATAACTGCAAAGGGTGGGCCAACTCAATATTAAACCCTATGGACTAAGACTGGGATGCCATTAAAGTTCATGTGCGTGTAAAGGCACTAGTCCCAATACTTTTGGTAATATAGTGTAGATTGGAAATTGTACAATTGACAATTGTTTTAAAAAACAATTGTTCAAGAGTTAATTTCCCTCACATGATGGGATTTCCTCTCACTTCCCTTTCTGTTCAACAGTAGTAATCTTTGTGATATAGAAGCACTGAACCTTATGGAGATGCGTTATAACGCAATGGGTGGTTTACGATCCTAAAGACTGCTCACCAGCAACTGTGGAGTCTTGCTGGACCCCCAGAGGAGTTTATTGAAGATCTGAAAGGATGGGAGTGCCACACCAGCTTGTATGGACCTTCTACAGGATTTATATTTTGTAACATCCAACGCATTTCAGGGGCTCAGCACTCCTCTTTATCAGGGCTAACAACCAGATAATGTAGGCACATGAATTACAAAAGTGAAGGAAAGGATTGGAAAATTGTTGAATAAAGGAGGTTGCTATTACTCATCCCTCCTTTAAAGGATGTTGGTTCTCTATTTGTAACACTAATGCTTTGTCTTCAGTGCTGTTGTGACCCCCTGCCTCAAAGCACCCACCCCTCCATGTTTAGGGCATGTGGCCTGGTATGGTTTAGGAGGGGGGGACCCTGCAACATTTTTTTAAAACATTTTTCTATTGCTGGCAAAGGTATTGTATTGTCGGCAATTTAAATGTCATTTCATTCATTTTTTTTTCTTGATAAATGTAATTTTTGCTGCAGATGCACCACTTTACAGGCAGACTAAGGGGACCCCCCCCCCCCCAGGCACTGTATTTAACCACTTCAATACCAGGCACTTAGAACACTTCCCACCCTGACCAATTTTTAGCTTTCAGTGCTATCGCACTTTGAATGACAATTGCGTGGTCATGTGACGTGGTACCCCCAAACAAAATTTTTATAATTTTTTACCCACAAATTGAGCTTTCTTTTGGTGGTATTTTGATCACTGCTGCGTTTTTTATTTTTTGCGCTACAAACAAAAAAGACCGCAAATTTTGAAAAAAAAAAAAGGTTTTCTCTGTTTCTGTCACAAAACTTTGTAAATAAGTACATTTTCTCCATCACCGATGGGCACCGATGAGGCTACAATGATGGGCACTGATGAGGCAATATTGAGCGGCACTGATGAGGTGGCACTAACGGGCACTGATGATAGGATCAGCTCCTTGGTGGTCAGGATCGGCTTCCTGGTGGTCCTGGGTGGGCTCTCCCTGGTGGTCCCTAGGCGGGCTCCCTGGTGATCCTGGGTGGTGACCCCAGGGGGGCTGCGCTGATAAACATTCAGCACAGACCAGACCCCCCCCATCAAGAGAGCAGCCGATAGGCTCTCCTCTACTCACGTCTGCCGACGCGAGTAGAGGAAAAGCCAATAAATGGCTCTTCCTGTTTATACTGTGACCAGCCGTGATTGGTCACGGCTGATCACATGGTAAAGAGCTTCCATTCTCTCAGAAATTAAATGTTTGGCTAGTGGTTCTAATAGTGGATGTGAATCCATAGCAAGATATATTTCACCAAGCGATTGTGTCAAACATAAATGCAATCTTAATCCTAGTTGACATGGATTGTATATTACGCTGCAATATGTATCAAACGTGATTTATGGTATGAATATTTTGCTTTGCTATATTGTATTTCTAATATTTTCAATAAAAATGTATTGAGAGAAAAAAAAGAGCTTCCATTCTGACCCACCGCAGCACCGATCACCGCGATGTGGGCCCCCCGCGAGCGCGCAATCGCGGGTTATCCTGAGTACGTCAATGGACATCCAGTTAGGATAATGAGCCCCCCCCGCCCGGACGTCATTTTGCTATAGGCCAGGCGGGAAGTGGTTGAAGGAATTTTTTAGTTTTTCTTGCAATAATTTTTATTGAAGTTTCCAATCAGCACACGCATATTAACAGAATAGGTACATACTGATAACAGGATAAGAGCATTAAAATCAATACACATTTAACTAGTGTGACCACATTGGTGTAGCATAGACAGTGTCCAAGCCTTCGTTGCAGCAAGGGAATTTTTGCATTGATACTTGTCCCCCGGGGCAGTACCCAGGACCCAATACCCTTTTTATGGCCAATTACTTGCATATAAGCCTTCAAAATGGGGACCTTGATTTTTTGAGTTTGGGTCCCATAGACATTAATACGGTTTGCCGTTCGAGGCAGAACTTTTTCCCTGTTCGGGAGTTCTGTTGGCGAACACGGGGCGTGTTCAGCCCATCTCTAATGCTCAGTAATTCAGCTTAATACAGCCATTATTGCAGCAGTCACCAGTGAATGGAACAGGCTAATCTTTGCTTCCATTGTAATATACTAGAACGTATTCCTTAAAGTAACCCTGTCTACACACCCCAAAGTGTGGAACACCTGCAGCAGCTGGAGAGCAGCAAAGCAGTGACTTTTCAACATATGTGCTGCCGGAAAATACATATAAGGCCTCTTTTAGCAGGTGTATTATTGCGTAGGAGTGACCCTGAGCCATATGGTTCAGAACACACATACAATACATAAAATACTTAAAACCCTGATAAAGAGGGTATTTTTGAATCCTTAAAATGTGTTGCCTGTTTTACTGTACATAACTTTTGAATAAAATGTATTCTGGACATCATGCAGTGGTGGCCCGTCCATAGAGGGCGCAATGCCCCCTATCCATGCGTCCGGCCCCCTGATCTACATATCAGGGTGGCGGACTATGGATTCCAATGGGGGGAATGTTTGTTTGAAGCATCTGATTAGAGCCAAAGGCTCTAATAGGCTTCAAAAAAAGGGTGGGCCTATTGTGTGACAATAGCAGTTGAATTTTCGCCATTTTCACACTAAATCATGAGGCAGGTTGTGAGACTTGTCTCCCGATTGGCCAAATCGTCAGGCGATCCAATTGGATGCCTAGTGCTTTGGCGGAAGAGGAGACATACGATGGAGGAAGCTTAAGGAGCGGACACCCCGAGCTGCCGCTGCCCGCACTTCAGGAGAGGACACCACAGTCCCACCACACGGGGAGGGGAGGGGATGGCTGGCAGGGGTGTTGTGCTGTCTCAGTACTGCACCGCTAGGGGGGTTGGGGGTTGCGGTTGTTTTCCACCCCTCCAAAAGAAGAACCCACCAGCTACCACTGACATCATGTATCTTATTCTACAGGTTTCTTTCATGACATTTCATGCTGTTTTAAAGATACAAGTTGCTTGACAGCCAGGGCTGCTGTTAGAAACCACAAGGCCCCATACAGACAACCTAACACAGGACCCCACATAGCCAATGCTTTGGTTATGAATGAACACAGTGAGTGATCGATGTGGCAGGGGGGCAATTACTAGAACTGATCCTTTGTATGGCTCTCTCTGCAGCAGCTGAAAGCCAACAGGAAGGAGAGGAGAAGAAGCCAGCTTTCAGCTGCAGCAGAGAGAGCAATACAGGGCATCGGTTCCAGTAATTGCCCCCCTGCTGTACCAATCACCCTGCCTGCCAACATCCGATTCACCCTTCTGCCTGGGCCCCGTACAAGAGGACTGGTGGTACCCTCTTATCTACGGCCCTGCTAACAGCCCTTGTACTCCTTACTATAGAGAAAAATAAAGGAGACATGATACTTGCTTGTTACTTGACCTGTGTTTTAGAAAAGTAGTTTTGGCTTTTAAATAGATTTATATAAAATAAAATATAAAAAATAAATAATAAGTACAGGGGGTGGCATGGAAAAGGCAAGAATAAATAAAAATAATGTCATTTCCTATAGCAGGGGTCTCCAAACTTTATAAACAAAGGGCCAGTTTATTGTCCTTCAGACTTTATGGGGGCTGGACTGTGGCCAGCAGGAATGGAAATTTTCATGGCATCAGTGGGAGTAAACATTGCCACATATGGTATGAGGGGGAAGAAAAAGAAAACTGCCCCATATTTGTTATCATTGGGAAGAATAGTGCCCCCTTGTTTGTATCATTGGGAAGAATAGTGCCTCATTGTTGGTATCATTGGGAGGAATAGTGCCTCATTGTTGGTATCATTGGTAGGAATATTGCCCCATTGTTGGCGTCAGTGGGAGAAATTGTGCCCCTTGAGCCAGGTAAAGGCAAGCAAAGGGCTGCAGTTTGGAGACCACTGTCCTATTGCATACACTGCTATAATTTTTGGACATGTGTCTGGACAGTATTAGAAAATGCTTCTTTAAATTTTTTGCAGATAGAGGTTTTTTGAGAATAATCAAAAATAGATTCTCTCATTGTTGCGGCCAGAGAAATGCTCAGGTTGACCAAAGGACATTTGCTGTTGGGTGGCATATGATATTCAAGCAATGCCAGGACAGTTGTGCCCTTTGTATTTCCATGCTAAATATTCAAGTTTGACTACAGTGTCCAATTAATTATAGAAAGTAATGATCCAGCATCTGGCCAGAATTACATTTGAAGCTGAATCTCCCTGACCTATATACATCTTTAGAATGACTTTATTCCCTTGGCTGAACCATTTTTATCCAGAGCAATAGCACCTTGGGAAGTATCATGGAAATGAAAACACAGTTATAATTGATCACAGGGTTTTACTGTCTGGTCAGTGTTAAATCCCACATAAAATGGAGTTAGCTAAAACTAGGAGAAGGTTCTGAGAGTGGAAATTTTATGGTTAGGCCATAAGAATTTTATAGTGGAGCACAGGGAGCTCTTATTAAAATAATGGCAATGATTATACTTTCTTGTTCATTAAAATGTTGCAGTTAATCTATGGAGAGATGACGATGAAAAGCAAGGGAAAAAGTAGAATACAACTGGATATGCAGTGAATACTTTAATTATTCCAGCAACACATAATCATTTTCTAGGGCATCTTGCTTATGAGCTTTGCAATGTTATCATAGTCTCTGTATACAAACTCCTCTCAACCCTTCTACCATGCAGGATCCCTTAAAATAATTTTCAGGTCTCAAGTAATCCCTGATACAAATGTAGGCAAAATGTGGAGGTAGGTGAGTATAAGGAATGAGCAAAAAAATGGTAATACAAAATATAATTTATAATGTGTGCCATCATCCGAAAAGAGACATTTGAAGCAGGAATGTATGGGGTATGGGTGTCCCACTAGCACCCAGACACCATAACTAGAGTAGGCATGGACTATCTCGGCACTCAAAGGTAACACAAATATGTATAAGAAATCTAAAACAATTTATTTGAAAAATATGACATACAAAAACACACTATAAAAAATACAGCGTTGGGTACAAGCTCCAATGATTTTTACATATGGTGCCTGGAGCTGTGAAGAAAATGTATAAATAAAAATTCTTAGAAACTCGAACTGGTTGCAGGGCAATTTCTTTTTTAGTATATGGCACACATCATAGCCGTCCGGTTTCGGGAGATTTGGTCTTCCCCATCTAAAGCGCCATTATAGTGTTTCATCTATTGGTTGTGACTCGTGAGAACTGTAGTCTGTATCTTAAACTGGAACTATAGGCAAAACTTTTTTTTTCATTTTGGATAGCGCTAACCCCTGTCAGATTTTTTTTCGCCATCTATGTCCCATTGCATAGATTTCCCTTCACTTCCTGTCCCATAGCCAAACAAGAAGTAAGAAAAAATCTCTGAAAATTAAGGGAATTCCTCGGAGACCCCTAGACCATCAGGTCCACTGGGTGAATGATTAGTGAATGTGTTTACCATAATGCAGGGAATCCATTAAGGTAAAAAATGTTTTGACTTCAAAACCACTTTAAAGGAAAATTTTCCCAAAAGAGACACAAATAGCAATAAAAACGTGGCAGAGACTAATTCTTTCCACTCTATCCAAAGAGTAATAAAGTGTTTGGTCAGAGCTGGGCTTTATCAAAAACACCATGATACATTTACAAACATTTGGGGAAACTCTGTATTATGCCAAGCAATTTCTCCTAAGAGAAATGCATTTTAAAGTGGTTGTAAACTCTGTACAACCACTCTAACCTACAAGTAAGACTATACTAAGGCTTACCTGTAGGTACCGTGAATATCTCCTAAACTTGCACTGTTCAGGAGATATTCACTGTAATAGCATGTGCCAACGTCATCGGCACATGCGCACTGAAGAAACGGCCTAAAGGCGGCTCCCACGTGCATGCGCAGGTGTGACGTCATCGCGGCTCCGGCCAATCACTGAACTGGAGCCCGCTAAGCCGGAAGAAGCATGTCGCCAGTCACAGTGGTGTGTGGGGACTGCTGCAACATCTTCGCTCTTAGGTAAGTATGTCATAATGAGCTAGTATGCGATGCATACTAGCTCTTTATGCCTTTGTCTTTCAGGTTTTTTTTATAGAGTTTACAACCACTTTAAATTTAAGGATATCCAAATTTGGGAGTTTTTCAGAAGCAGCGTAAGGAGTAAAGACTCTAGCTGCCTTTACATGGATAGCGCATGCTCTAGATATACCTGCAGAATCAACAACTTTGTAAACAGGGGCAGACACACCATTTGTGCCAACTGTGCTTCTGCTCATAGGCCTCTGGGATTATTGGACCATTTTTACATAAATGTAGTAGAGTGGGTGCCGGGATGCTTCCCATTGTCATGTAGACCTAGACACTTCTTATGAGCATGTAAGAAGCAGGTATTTCCTTTTGATGTCATAGTGGCAGGGAGTAAAGGGTCTGCTTTTCATTATGAACCCTTAGAGAGCTCAAGTACTGCAAAGATTACTTTCTGTCTCCATTTATCTGATCTACATTATATAACCAAGGTTTGTGAACACCCAATCCCGGCACCTACAATATATGACCAAATGTATACACACACCCCTCCGGAATATTGAATTCAGATGTTTCCAGCAAAGTATTTTGCTAATGCTAGAGCATTTTGACATCTGTGTTCTTCTAACCTTGTGGCGACAGTTTCGGTAATGCCCTTTTCTGTTTTAGCATGATGGTAACGTTTTGTACAGAGCTAGTTCCATAAATACAGAAAAAGAAAAAAGAAAAAAGAGGGGGGATAGTATTGGTGCTGGTTTATATATTCTAATGTCACCTGTATATACCAATTTCTGTTGTGTCACTCTGACCTAAGCACAAACCATATAAAGTATGTCCCACCACAGCCAATGGGACTAAAAGATGGTCAAATGATTGGCACCATACAGGGACAGTGAATACAATAGATTGCTTTATTAATATAATATTACAAATTTGGTGCACCACATATTGGGCTCATAAAAGCAGAGTCCAATTGGACCTTTACTAATATCGACAAAAAAGCACATTACAAACAATAACTATTCGTCTGGACGCCAGTTTTGGTGCACACTGAGGGTACCCCACGGGAATCTCCCGTATGTATTCTATCAATATTCTGTGTATTAGGGTACCTCCGGTGTGCAACCAACCCCGGTAACTCGAGTCTAGGGAAAGTTGGGGGAGGGGGGAGGGGAAGAGATGGGATGGAGATGCTGGCGATGGTCTGTTGCTGCTTGGACAGATGGCTGAGTAGGGCCCTACTTATGATCCAGAGTTCATATGAAGGACTGCAGCATGGGCTCTCCTAGACAATTGCAGGATTGTGGCTAATGTTACCCCTTGAATATCTTATGGTATTGCTGCCACTTGAGGAGCATCAAACAGCAGTTCACCCAGTGTGTATGTTATGCTGTGCCAAGATTGTTCATTTAACATGGGTTGCAAGTAATGGGAGAGACTCCTTCTTGTTCACAGTGTCAGGGTCAGACCAGGACCCCTATCTCCTTTTACTCTCAAGTATTGTGCATGCCGTACATTACCTGGTATGTGCCGCTCATTTGCCAGGCTACAATTGCCATACTACATACATTGGGGCAGGAGTCAGTCCGTGTACAATGATGCTGCTGATATATGCCACGATCGTTCTCACCTGGTGCCGGATCAATGGGGTATAAATGATATCCTGTGTTCAGCCAATCCCGGCTCTCCTTCCTTTCCTCTCCAGTGCAGTTATCCAATAGCTCCGCTCTCCCTCGAGTCACTGTCCATAGGACATATCCGGAGTTTCGCTAGCGGCGTCACGTGACGTGGATGACGTCAACGCGTTTCGCAACCAGGGGTGTGCGTAGCTTCGTCTGGACGTACGGGCGGTTCGCAGCCCGTTCCTTTTCACGGCATCCATGCCGAGGCTGGAGACCGCCCCCTTTCATCTTAAAGGAACCGTTCGTGATTGTCCTTCCTATGTTATCCTGCTTTTTAAATCACTTCTCTTCACCTATATAGGGCAATTTACAGTTTTTTAGTCTTCGTATGGGAGGGATACAGTTCCATAAATGCATGGTTCAATGAGTTTGGTGTGGAGGAACTTGAGTGGTCCTCATAGAACCTTGACTTCAACATCACTGAAAACCTTTGTGATGAATTTTAACACTGACGGTGACCCAGCTCTTCCTATCCAACACCGCACAAAAATAATTTTGGCTGAATGGTCACAAATTCACATAAGCATACTCCAGAATCTTGTGGAAATCCTTTATAGAAAGAATGGAGGCTGTTGTAGCTGGAATAATAATGACCATGGTTTTGGAATGGGATGTCCAACAACCTCATGTCGAGTAGACCACAAATGTTTTCCCATATAGAATATCTATCTATAGTAAATAATAGTTGTACTTGGGCAGTAGTTGAATTGGGGGCTCAAAACTGTTTTTAGACAGCATGACTAAGTCCACCACTGCTAGTTTACCCCAGTTGGCTTTACCTAGCATAATGTCTAGAAGGCTGGGAAGATTTATTAGGTTTCAGATTCCATAATGCATTTACTGTTTTTAATATTTATGGATAATAAATTATTTACTTTTTAATGGAGGTTTGACTTTATGTAAATCACAGTGGTATATGTAGGACAATTGATTGAGCTGTATTAATGTATCCCTTGAGCAGTATTTGTACCTAATAAATCTTTTCTGTCCTTTTGATATAGTAAAAGAAAGTTCACCAGGAGCTTACCCCATACCTTCTAAATGGTATAACAACAAAGGAAATATAGACTCACATGGGGCAGCAGAAAATTCTTCATGTATCTGTACCAGATACAACAAAAATGAGAAATAGCTGGCAGCTCTCTTAGTTAAGAACTAGCATAGTAGGTTCTCCTGGGAGGAATGGTTCACAGCAATTCCTTAGTCCTAATTGCTTGGTACTCACTCAGCTAGCCTGCAAAAGGAACCTAATTATTTTTTATATTTTTTTATTTGCATTTTCCTATCTCTTGCTTTTTTAATTAATTTGATTTTTTTACATTCATATACATAAAATATCAATCTACTCTACACTACATATATGAAACGTTTGTGAACAACTGCACATCACACCTCTATGAGCTTGTTGGACATCCCACTCCAAGTCATGGGTATTAATATGGAGTTGCCCACCCCCCCCCCTCCCTTTCGAATCTATAACAACCTCCAATCTTCTGGAAAGGCATTCCATAAAATTTTGGTATGTGTCTCTGGGAATTTGTGCCCATTCAGCAGAGCAATTTTGATACAAAATTATTCTAGGCAAAGTAGCCTTATATATATTCGCCTTCCATGTGCTTCCCAAGTGATATCCCAAGCTCCCAGAAAATACCAAATGGTTCTGGGGGAGCGTGTGACCTTCTCCCCTTCCTATGAAGATGTAGCCTGAACAGCTAATTGCCAACCTTGAACACTATCATGTTAACCCTGTGTATGCTCCAACACAGAGCTTACTCAAGGTTTAGGCCCCCAGCTCCAACAAAGAAGCAGAGTGGCAGGGGAATATTTAAAAGATGAATATCAGTGGTTGAACGTCCTTTCAACAACTCTTGTCACATTACCCTAAATGGACAAAGTTACAGAGTCTCTTTAAAGTCTAATATCACTACAAACACATACAAACACACATAGTAGGGCAAATATTGGCCAAAGGCCACAAACCCACCAATGTGTTTTTGGATTGTTGAAAACCCACGCTAACCAAAGGAGAATATATAAACTATGTGGATGTATCCTCAAAGGGATTCAATCCCCGGACTCACAGCTGCAAGCAAGAGTGCTGGCCACCATGGAATAAACTGAATAAATATATAATAAGCACATCATTAAAATCATTTTCATCTGGTTTTAAATAATGTATATGCTATACATGATTCAAAAACATCTCATTATGCAAAATGACTCACAGAATGCAATACTATGTACAGTAGTAAAGTGGGAGTCAGGATTCTGCGAATACGGCAATATACCTTAAGCCATTGCAAAGTGTATACACATAGTAAAAGCATATAAAAGCATTAAAAAAACCTAATTTGAAACCAAATGTAATAATATATGCACACAATAATTTGCTATTGTAGATCGTTGTGTTTCTAATCTATGTATAAATCTGTACTGCCTACGAGGTACCAATTATGCTTTGGCTTATTAAAAATCCATCCATAGGTAAGAGAAGGATTGTTTAGGTTTTGTTGTTTGTGTCCTTCCATTTCCTTTCAAGGATCACAGGGCAGGAAGTGAGGAATATCTTTTAAACTAGAAAATAGCAATAGACAAAATTTTGGAAAAAATTACACATTGGGGGTCATTTACTATATCACGATTCTGCCTACGCGCAAATTTTAACGCGCAGAATCTCAAATTCGCACTAATTAGCGCGAAAATAGAATTCACTAAAGACCTGAGAAAAAAAATACTCCCAGAATCAAATTCACTATAGCACCCAAACAACAGTGACTGGGAATTGCACATGGAAACAATGTTTAGAGCATGAGATGATCACCTAAATGATTCTTAAAATGTAGTATCTTGTTTAATGATGATCTGCTTTTAAATTGTTTAAAAAAGTGATATATAACCTGAACTATCATTGAAAGCCTGAAAAGAGCCAAATTCCCCCTTTTTCCTGACTATTCATCAGCACAACTGAGCTCAGACAAGAAAATTCCCTCATTTTAACTCCCATGCCTTTTTTAGAGGGCGGTATAGTAAATTCGCAAATTCACACTTGCCTATAATGCCTTCTTGAGAAAGCGAATTTGCGTTGGCTAATATGCCTTCTTGAGAAGCCTAATGAAAGTTTCAGCCATTGATTCTAATGGTACAATTGTAACTTCCCTAAAGAAATCCTTTTCATGTTGAGATGAAATGTATCTTTCTCTCAAACAAATTGTCCCTGCAACAATGTTGCTATTTCATAATTAGAGTGGATCGAACCTCTGGAAATCCGGGTTCAGCAGGTTCGGCCGAACTTACGGATAAAGTCCGGGTCAAAGTTACGGGCAAGTCCTAGAGGTCTGCAAAAGGAAGGAAAATGAGGGTAAGATTTGGACAAGTGCCCTACAAAGAAATGGGGATAGGGAATTAACTTAAAATAATTTTTAAGCTAAAATCACATAAAAAAAAATCAAAAATGGAGGTGGATGTGGAGTTGGAGGTTGAAGAAGCGGTGAAAGTGGCGGTGGAGGAGGAGGAGGTAGCCAACACTGTTTTTTTTAATTTTTGTGCAAGAAATGCACCGCTGGCCGCAAATGTAGTTTTTAGATTTTTTTTTTTAAACCAGCTATGTAGATGCGCTTTTTAATTTTGTGCAAGAAACAATAATCTGTCCCTTTAAGCAACAGCAGGAACCTCTCCCTATAGAACCTGGAGATGATTTTAGATTCTAAAATCATCTCCAAGTTGTACAGGGAAAGGCTCCAGCTGTTGCTTTAAGGGTAAGATTATTGCTCTAAAATCATCTCCAAGTTGTATAGGAAAAGTCTATTGCAGCCGCATAGAGCCATATTATTGTTCTAAAATCATCTCCAAGTTGTATAGGAAAAGTCTATTGCAGCTGCATAGAGCCATATTATTGTTCTAAAATCATCTCCAAGTTGTATAGGAAAAGTCTATTGCAGCCGCATAGAGAGCCATATTATTGTTCTAAAATCATATCCAATTTGTATAGGAAAAGTCTATTGCAGCCGCATAGAGCCATATTATTGTTCTAAAATTTAGAACAATAATATGGCTCTCTCCCAAAATTATGTCTAAATGTAGTATTTATGTGTAGGGGGTTCCACCACTATTGAAAATTGTGTCACATGTTTTCTATGGGCAAGGACTATAATCAGCCTTAACATTTCCCATCCAGAAATAATTGCAGCTTCTTACCAAGGCAAGTGCCCCAAAATGAGAGATGTTCTCTAGCAGAATGCTCACAGTAGTGAGCCATAACAAACCTTCAAAACAGATGGCATATGCCAGAAACAGGTTGTTCAACGGTTATCTAGCCTTCCACAGTACATTTGCATTTATTGCACCCCTGAGACTTAGGACTGTTTGACATCACAGCAATAGATGCTCCATGAATGTGGCTAAGGGCTTAGCACTTCTGCCAAGCAAAGCTGGGGCTCATAGGTTCAAATCCCAAGCATGCTACGTTCTATAGAAAGGCTGTCAGCTCTTCCTGAGTTGTTAAACATAACTCATGTCCTTCCTCAAGTTTTATATAAATGTAGCTTTAATAGCATCCCAATCTTAGTCTGTAGGGTTCAAATTTAATTTAGCCAACCCTTTGCAGCTATAGCAGTGCAGGTACCTTTTTTTCCCACACCAGGATCAGATCTCATGGGTATTCTCACTCCTGCGATCCGATTTCTATCGGAATCCACAGTTAGCACTGCGATCTATGAACCAATCTGAGAGTGTCATTAATATTATACTGACACCTGCAGCGGTTCACAGCGGTTCACATAACTGCCTGTGGGAGAGGTGTGATGCAGGAACCGGTGCTGAAATTGTGCTGCATCCTGCATTGCACCAATGTGAACCTGGGCTAAGGCCGCTTTCAGACTTGTGCGACCTGAAAGTCGCGTGACTTTACCGCGATTTGCTGCAATTTTTTGACGTGATTTTGATGTGACTTGAAGCAATAGCTGTGTAATTCTGAGGTCTATCGACCTCAAGTTGCTTCAAAGTCGGACTACTTTGAAGTCACACAGATATGAATGGTGCTCGTTGGAAATTATCTTCAGGCCCCTTTCACACTTGTGTAACTTTACCTGCGACTTGGGACTGCAAAGTCAAATGACAAGCCATTCCCCATGATTTTCAATGAATACCATTCACATCTGTGCGACTTCAAGATGCAGTGACTTCAAAGTAGTCCCTGCACTACTTTGGTCCGACTTTGATGCGACTTGAGGTCCATAGACCTCAGGATTACACAGCTATTGCTTCAAGTCACATCAAAATCACTGCAAAACATTGCGGCAAATCGCTGTAAAAATGCACAAATTTCAAGTCACACAAGTGTGAAAGAACAACCCCTGAAAAACAACCCCACACCATAATTCCCCCTCCAGATTTGGACCAGTGCACAAAGCAAGGTCCATAAAGACATAGATGAGTGAGTTTGGGGTGGAGGAACTTGACCGGCCTGCACAGAGTCCTAAACTCAACCTGATAGAACACTTTTGGGATGAATTAGAGCGGAGACTGTGAGCCAGGACTTCTCGTCCAACATCAGTACCTGACCTCACAAAAGTGCTTTGGGAAGAATGGTCAAACATTCCCATAGACACACTCCTAAACCTTGTGGACAGCATTCCCAGAAGTGATGAAGCTGTTATAGCTGCAAAGGGTTGGCCAACTCAATATTGAACCCTACAGACTAGGACTGGGATGCCATTAAAGTTCATGTGCGTGTAAAGGCAGGCATTTTGACAATATTGTGTGGGCTAACACATTTGAAAATTGTAAGTGTTCTTGTTTATCAGGTGCAATCACTTTGAGTTAGGCAGACATGAAGAGACAGATTGAATGACACTGGTGGGCGTGTACTTCCATTGGGCATGTCGGTGTGCTTAACAATACAACCTATGTTATATAATTTACTGCATTAGAGGAGGTTGGTTTGCCCTGTGAAGAGGCTGTGTTATTTGCTGTGGTTTTTGGAGGAGTAGGACTGATAGTGTGCATAATGATAAATGCCCCACTTTGGCTGTTCGTTGAAATTCTTGTGCATTTTGTCCATCAAATGTGTGGCTTTGCTGTCAGTGTTGTGTATTGTTGCTGTCTGACCATGCATTCATGGTTTGGGAACATCTGCTGACCTTCTACTCTTTGATCTCATTGCTTAATCATGTACACAGAAATGCATCTTCCAGCAGAACCGTCACCAATGTATGTGTGTGGAATGTGGGGCGGTGGGTGGTCATGTTTGGAATATGTGTCTTTTTAATTTGTATTTTTTTATGACTGTTTTTTGTAATTTGGTATAATCTTGCAGCTAAACATTTGTTGGTGGTTGGTGTCTGTTGAGAGTAGTTGTATTATGAAATGTGTAGCCTGCTAAACATTGCGAAATTAAAGCTATGTCCACTATAAGGCTTGGAAAAATTTTAGATTGTAAGCTCCAATGAGCAGGGCCATTAGATCCCAATTGCTAAATGTTTGTCTAAATGTACCACCTCATATACTAATGCCATTAAATGTACATAATTGTATTGGTGCTGTGCAAATAAATGTAAATTCTGGAGATATTTTTTTTTTAATTTGTTGTGGCAGGAGCTGGGTTTGGAGAAGTAAACCGTCTTGCTAATGACAAATTATGAGAAGGTATAATCGTGGATTTAAAAAAAGTGGAGTCTTTTTTTTCTTTTAACAGGTCTGGAGGATTGCAGGTAGGTTCCGGTTCACACTGCACTGTGCAAGATTGCGCCTGATTCACACCGCAGTACAAGTCACATGCGCTGTCCATGCGATTTCAGCCATACAGATAGGATGGCTGCATTTGCATTCGGACCAACTTGCACAAGACCTTTTTTTTTTTTTTTTTTTTTTT
>BLSH010333604.1:1303271-1321158 GCA_018402905.1 Glandirana rugosa | reverse complement strand
GTCAAAACACAAATGTGTCCCGGTATATAGAGCGTCAATTTCGGGTGGGCGGTTCTCCGACGTATATACGCATACCGACCACCCTTCGCCAATTTTTTGGTTTCACACATGCATTAGAGAAGGTTTCATCCATGGACCATGTTCGGATGTTCGTCTAACATAAAAGTTCCTATAAAGAGTAGGGTGTGTAGGAAGGGGAAAGAACATTCTCCAGATGGTCCATATCCATTTCAAGAATAGGTTTTCATAACGGACGAAGAAAAAGTCTGACAATTTTACGTGTTTTCATTCGTAAAGTATTACGAACCACACTGTCCTGACTGGTCGTGGGTCGAACCCACGAATGCAGTCATATGTATCGAAGCAGGTTATGTATACTGACGTAAGCACCCAAGCTGGGTGCTGGTCAGTCCTGTCACACCAAGCATTATGAAATGCTTACTTTTGTGCATTTTAACAGTCTGAAAAAGAAGCAGGCAATACTTTTGGATAAGAACTTTACCTATACCTGGTAGACCTCTTACAAGAAAGGGGAAGGATGTGTGGGATGAGAAATATCCTTGAAAATACAATCTGCTTGTAGGCTTGTACCAGGTACCTACTTTGGAAGAGATTACGTACACACTTTGGTTTTTTAACCGCTTCCCACCAGCCATACGCATATATGCAGCCTCTTGGCGGGTGGGCTTTAACTGCGAGATATATGGCCCTGTGTAAACACAAAACTGTGGAGAGACCGCGTGACCTGTGCGCTCCCAGCACAGTCACCAGTGGGGACCAGAAAGCTCCCAATGCATACTTGCAAATGTAAGCTTTTTGATAATGTGACCACTGTGAAAGCCAATGACAGTAGTGCCGTAATTGGGTTTCGAACCAATGACCCTAGTGCTGCCAGGCAGAAGTGCAAACACTGTATTACACTATTCCAGAGAATGTCTTCTGCTGAACTGTTGGTGGTATGCTGTTAAGCCAAGCTACATTAGCCCACTGATGGGGATCCTCGGAATGTTCTACGACACCACACAGTGTCCCTTATGCTGTCCTTACTCACCAGGAACCTTTCTCTACACTATGCACTGTCCCTAACCAGCAGGTACCTTTCCTTAACCTGCTACTTGCTCAAAAGTGCACCAAAATGACATAGATTCCCTTATTTAAAGGCTCCCCTGTTAAGATGGCTGCCAAAACTCTTGCAGGAATTAGATATCCAATCAGATACCTGCCTTCCCAGAGAGTCCACAAGGGGACAATTTCCTTATCAGACGCCTCCCCACACAACCATTCACACCATTCACAACTCCTGCAACCCGCCCTGAACACAATCAAGTGCTCTCATCATTCACACCTCCTGCATCCCCCCTCTCCCCCACACCTGCAATTCAGATCAGCGAGGATTCGGTGCGCCAGGTCTTCCGGAAGCAGAAAAGGAAAAAGCACCAGGCCCAGATTGTGTTACACCAGCCTGTCTGAAATCCTGTGCTGACCAGCTGGCCCCCATCTTCACAAAGATCTTCAACAGATCGCTGGAGCTGTGCGAAGTCCCTTCATGCTTCAAACGCTCCACGATCATACCCATCCCAAAGAAATCCAAAATTACAGGACTAAATGACTACAGGCCTGTGGCTTTAACATCCGTAATCATGAAATCATTTGAAAAACTGTTGCTGGCCCACCTGAAGGACATCACTGGACCCTTGCTGGATCCTCTTCAGTTTGCCTACAGAGCAAACAGGTCTGTGGACGATGCAGTAAACATTGGACTGCATTATGTTCTGCAACACCTAGACAGACCAGGGACTTATGTGAGGATCCTGTTTGTGGACTTCAGCTCGGCCTTTAACACGATCATCCCAAACCTTCTTCTGTCCAAATTAACTCAGCTCTCCGTGCCCAGCTCCGTCTGTCAGTGGATCAACAGCTTTCTGACAGACAGGCAGCAGCTAGTGAGGCTGGGAAAATACACATCCAGCACCCGTACAATCAGCACCGGAGCTCCTCAGGGCTGTGTTCTCTCCCCACTGCTCTTCTCCCTGTACACCAACGATTGCACATCTAAGGACCCCTTTGTCAAGCTCCTGAAGTTTGCAGATGACACCACACTCATCGGCCTCATTCAGGACGGTGACGAGTCTGCTTACAGACAGGAGGTTAAAGAGCTGGCTGTCTGGTGCACTCTTAACAACCTGGAGCTTAACACACTCAAAACAGTGGAGATGATCGTGGACTTCAGGAGAAACCCCCCTGCACTCCCCCCACTCACCATCATGAACAGCACTGTGACTGCAGTGGAGTCATTCAGGTTCCTGGGCACCACTATCTCTCAGGACCTGAAGTGGGACATTCACATTGACTCCATTGTGAAAAAGGCCCAACAGAGGTTGTACTTCCTTCGCCAGCTGAGGAAGTTTAACCTGCCACAGGAGCTGCTGAAACAGTTCTACTCCACCATCATCGAATCCATCCTTTGCACTTCAGTAACTGTCTGGTTCAGCTCAGCTTCTAAATCTGACCTCAGAAGACTACAGAGGGAAGTCCGGACTGCCGAGCGAATCATCGGTTCAACCCTCCCGTCTATTCAAGAACTTGTATCTATCCAGAGTGAGCAAAAGGGCCGGCAAAATCACTCTGGACCCCTCACATCCAGCACACTCCCTCTTTGAACTGTTGCCATCTGGTCGACGCTACAGAGCACTGAGCACCAGAACGACCAGACACAGGAAATGTTTCTTCCCTCAGGCAATCCATCTAATGAACAATTGAAAAAAAAACAAAAAAACTGTGGAACACACTACACTATTTATATTTATATATACATACACTTATTTACCTAACACACATACTTAGCGTACACTTAAATTTTTTGCACATAATATACCTGCACATACATAATGCTCATTGTAATATACCTGCCATACATTGTCAATTTGTACCTACCTATTTGTATTTTTTTAAAAAAATTTAAAATTTTTAAATTTTCACATTTTTAAATTTTTTTATTCCATTTTGTGTTTTTGTTCTGTCGCTGTCTTTTTGTTGCACTGTGGAGCTTCTGTCACGAAAACAAATTCCTCGTATGTGTGAACATATCTGGCAATAAAGTTCATTCATTCTTCCTCTGTAGCATCAGCACAGTGCCATTTACAGGTGGGAAGAATACCTACATCTGCCTACAGGCATTCCTAAGGTAATGTGAAATATAACGATCTTGAATTGTCCCAAACTGCATGCCTGTAGACCTCTGTGCTGTTTTCACCATCTGCTCCAGTGCTCCTGAGTAGTCTAAATCTTGCTGAGTAGATGCTCCAACACTGTGCTGCAGTGTCTTCTTCCAAGATTTGGAGTGTTTATGATACCCCTGGAAAAGGTAGATGGAGATTTCTTTTAGCAATGACAAATCTTAAGGTAAGATAAAAAAAAATGCCCAATTTTTAATTGATTCAATTCTTTATCAATGGAACATCTTTAGCAATGATCTGAACTGTACACAAAGGGTCTCTGATTAAAACACAGAAAAGGTAAAATGAGAACATGATGATTACTCATTATGTTGTCCTTTTACTTTGATGGAGTATGACGTTTATATAGGATTAAATAGAGAATGGACAGTGTATATACGGCCTGGCTAAGAAGATCCGCACAACTGACTTTTTTGGCAATAGCTCACTAGATTGGTCACAGGTAAGTATAGGACAGGAAAGGGGCTACTGACAGGGCAACCTACCATATACACTATATTTCCAAAAGTATTGGGGCGCCTGTCTTTACAAGCACATGAACTTTAATGGCATCCCAGTCTTAGTCCATAGGGTTCAATATTGAGTTGGCCCACCCTTTGCAGCTATAACAGTTTTAATTCTTCTGGGAAGGCTGTCCACACGATTTAGGAGTGTGTTTATAAGAATTCTTCCAGAACGCATTTGTGAGGTCAGGCAATTGGACAAGAAGGCCGGTCTTGCAGTCTCCACTCTAATTCATCCCAAAGCAAGCAAAAAGAAAGGTCCATAAAGACATGGAAGAGCGAGTTTGGGGTGGAGGAATTTGACTGGCCTGCACCTCAACCCAACAGAACAGCTTTAGGATGAATTAGTGCCGAGACTGCGAGCCAGGCCTACTCATTCGACATCAGTGCACAAATTCACTTCTGGAAGAATGGTCAAACATTCCCATAGACACTCCTAAACCTTGTGGACAGCCTTCCCAGAAGAGTTGAAGCTGTTATAGCTGCAAAGGGTGGGCCAACTCAATATTGAACCCTACGGACAAAGACTGGGATGCCATTACAGTTCATGTGCATGTAAAGGCAGGTGTCCTAATACTTTTGGCAATATAGTTTAAGTGTATTCCAACAAAGAAGAACATGACTTTTACCTTCATAATATCTGAAGGAGCTGACAGGTTCACTTTGGTCGCTCTTAGGATAGAGAAACCTTTTGTACACTAAAAGAGGAATTGTTTTCCTTTGTATAATTATTTCCACGGTCCTCTATACACTCTTTGCAATGAAAAGTTAATTTACTGAATTTTATGTTGATTTTGGTTTACTTACAAATATTAATGAGGCCACCTCTAAGGGGTAATTTTTCTGATTAATGCAAGCCTGGTTTTTCTCAGCTTGCTCTATAAGTAAAACATCTGAATTCTTTAATAATTACCGTTCACCTGATCTACCTTTTTGTACATCCCAGGAATTTGTCTGCATTTGCAAACACTGCCTGGAGTTGGGTTTGCTCTTTGGTTTATTGTTAGCCAGTCCCATTTTCACTAAAGACTTTAATGTGTTTCTGGCAACCAAAAATGCATAATTCTTCCGTCATCCTCAATGTCTGACAATTCCATCATTGGCACATTGGCCTAGAAAAACAAAGTTATACTTTTGTTAACAAGGGCTAATGGATCGCACTAACTGTGCCATGCTCCATCATAAGGTCCCTAAGTACACTCATTATGTACAAACATCTTCAAACTACAGTATATCAGATGATCCAGTTAAAGTAGCTTTATGTCTCCAAAATCATATTTAAAAAAATGAAGCCCAAAAACCCATTAAGAAAGCCTAATTGCTGCTTACTTTGGCAAGCCTTGTTCCTTTGGTCATTGTTTATCCATAACTCCAGGACCACTGGTGAGAAAACGGGTGTACTAACATCCAGGAAAAAATAGCCACCCATATGATCCATCTTATCTTAAATTGCTGGTTACTAAAATAGTTTGTTTGAATTCCCAAATTATATTGTGGTAATTTTCATGCTGGAATCAACCAAGACATAAAGATACTATAACAGTCAGCAGCAGGGCTGGAACAAGGGGTAAGCAGCAGGGGTGGCTGCCCTGGGCACTGTGGTATCATGTGAGGTGGGAGGGCACAGCAAGGAAATTGAGGGGCGAGGGGAATTGTGTTGGGAGGAGGAATTTGCAGCAGGGATAAGAAGTAAGAATTGTTCTAGAGGGGGAACTTTGGGGGTGTATACTAGGAGTGGTGATTCAGGGGTGATATGTGTTGGGAGGGGGAAGGCAGAAGAGGATTTGTGCTAGAAGGGTTGATTTGGGAGGTTTGTGCCAGAAGAGGCGATATGGTGGGGGGGGAGGGGATTTTTGTTAGGAGGAGATTTTTTTTTGGGGGGGGGGGGGGGTTGTGCTAGTAAGGATGATTGGGGAGTGTTTGTGCTTGAAGGGGGTGGGGGGGGGGGTATTTGTTGCTAGGGGAGGATTTGGAGTAGAAGGGAAGAATGTATGCTTAGGGGACAAGCATGCAGATTAGTGCCCAATTTTTGGAGGGGGGATTTTTTCTGTATAAGCACAATGCTTATACATCTTGGGGGTGGGGGGGAGGGGTTGCTGTTTGGCATGTTCGCCCTGGGCTCTAGGTGACCTTGTCCCAGCACTGGTCAGCAGTAGTGAAGAGCAAACCAGGCAAAGTTCATGCACCCCGAACACAGTGCTGAACCCTATTGAAGTCTATGGGAGCTGAAATTGTTTTTTTTTTATAGCCTTTTCAAGGCTAACTTGTAAGCTTTGTTTGTAAAAAATAAACAGCATTGTTAGCTGGGTGCTGCAATGAGGTACATGCACCAATGCAATAAAAGTTTAAAACAGTAAAGTAAGAAAAGTCTTTAAATACATCTAAATAACATGTTTTGAGGGCACCCTAACCACTTCAGCCCCGGAAGGTTTTACCCCCTCAATGACCAGGCCATTTTTGGCGATACGGCACTGCACTACTTTAACTGACAATTGCACGTGATGATCGTGCAACGCTTTACCCAAATAAAATTGATGTCCTTTTTTTCCCCACAAATAGAGCTTTCTTTTAGTGGTATTTGATCACCTCTGCAGTTTTTATTTTTTGTGCTATATACAAAAAAAGATTGACACTTTTGAAAAAAAATTTAAAAAGTCTACTTTATGCTATAAAACACATCCAATAAACAAATGTAAAACTCTAATTTCTTCATTCATTTAGGCCAATATACTGTATATTCTGCTACAAATTTCCCAATAAGCGTATATTGATAGGTTTGCTCAAAAGTTATAGCGTCTACAAACTGGGATATTTTTATGGCATTATTATTTATTTATTACTAGTAATGGCGGCAATCAGTGATTTTTAGCAGGACTGCGACATTGTGGCAGATCAAATCGGACACCTGACACTTTTGACACTTTTTTGGGAATCAGTGACATTAACACAGTGATCGGTGCTAACAATATGCACTGTTACTGTACTAATGACACTTGCAGGGAAGGGGTTAACATCAGGGGTGATCAAAGGGTTAAGTGTGCTCCTAGCTGGTGCGTGCTAACTGTGTGGAGGATGTACTGACTGGGGGAACACAGAGATACGTGTTCCTGCTTAGCAGGAACAGAAGATCTTTATGTCCTCCCCTGTCAGAACGGCGATCTGCCTTGTTTACATAGGGACCCGCTGATTGGCTCCATCTCTGTCCAATGGGCATGCCCACAGTATCTACTGCACGAAATGACGTACAGGTACATGATTTTGTGCAAAAGAGTCGTCCTGCCACAGTATATATGCAGTAGGCGGCCCTTACGTGGTTAAACCCCCTCCTTAAGACTTAACCTAGTCTCGGGAGATTTGGGGATTTTACTGTGTTCATCACTGTTCTCCTTGCTGGAGGTTCTGACTGTGTTAATTTTGTCAATGAAAATGTTTTCCTCAAAGTTTTCGTCAGTGGCATTTTTATTTTTGTTTACAAACTGTTTTATTGGAAGGTTGAGAATAAAGAGTACATACCGGATGTAATCAACAAGTGCATTAACCACTTCCTTACTGGGCACTTAAACCCCCCTCCTGCCCAGACCAATTTTCAGTTTTCAGCGCTGTCGCTCTTTGAATGACAATTGCGCGGTCGTGCAACGTTGTACCCAAACAAAATTTGCGTCCTTTTTTTCCCACAAATAGAGCTTTCTTTTGGTGGTATTTGATCCCCTCTGCGTCATTTCTGATCGCCGCTATAAACAAAAAAAGAGCGACAATTTTGAAAAAAAAACAATATTTTTTACTTTTTGCTATAATAAATATCCAAAAATAAAAAACAGAAAAACAAATTTATTCATCAGTTTTGGCCGATATATATTCTTCTACATATTTTTGGTAAAAAAAATTGCAATCGGCGTTTATTGATTGGGTTGTGCAAAGGTTATAGCGCCTACAAACTATGGACATTGATTTATGGCGTTTTTATTATTTTTTTTTTTTTTTTACTGGTAATGGCGGCGATCTGAGATTTTTATTGGTACTGCGATATCGGGGCGGACATGTCGGACGTTTTTGACACTTTTTTGGGACCAATGACATTTATACAGCGATCAGAAATTTAAATGTCCACTGATTACTGTATAAATGTCATTGGCAGTGAAGGGGTTAACCTGCAGGGGGCAGTGAAGGGGCTAACAGTGTTCCCTAGGCGTGTTCTAACTGTGGGGGGGGGCCAGGTTGACAGGGGCATGACAGATCTAACTGATCCCAGTGACAGGGATCAGTAGATCTGGCATGCCCCCCCTCACAGAATGGGGAACCGCCGTGTTTACTTCCCCGTTGCTCCTCTCTGAAAGGAGATCGCGGGTCTCCGGCGGACATCGGGTCCGCCCGACCCACGGGCACGCTCCCGCAGTGTGCGGTGGCACGCACGCGCGCCGCTTGCGCCCGCGGGAGCGCGCCCAGCACGAGCCAAATGGGAGGACGTCTATAGACGTCCTCCCGGCATTTTAGAGCCGCGTTGTAGCCATCATTCGGCTATAGCGCGGATGGGAGGTGGTTAATTGAACATATAGAAATAGTTGTGTAACAGAAGCATCTGAATACATTACAATGTTGGACTTTCAACTGCTTCGTATGGAATCGTAAAGGTATCCAAGCAGCCAGGTTAGGTCATAAAGGGAGCGTAGATTGTTAATTTAGATAGGTGGGTATAACAGCATAGAGGCTTAATAAAACCAAATACAGATAAAAAAGAAGTTAAAGTTATGGGTTGGGCTGTTAGAGACGCAAATTAGGAGAACAAGGAGTCCCAAAGTGACCATTTTTGTTTATGTTTATGGATATTGTCGTTAAGTGAGTGATGTACATATTCGGTAAGTTTAATCATAGACATTCTGGAAAGGACTTGTTGCCGAGAGATTTCCGTTGTATGCCAGTGACAGGCGATCATCCAGATAATAGCGCTACATAGAGTATGTAGTAGTCTACTGTAAAGGATTTTCCTAAACACAAGGCAGATTTGGGGAGTAAGGGTGATATCTTTCTTTGTTAGTTTGTTGACAATCTCAGAGGTATATTTCCATATTTGGCTAAGATGATCACATTTCCAAAAAATATGCAAGGGGGTACCTTGATCTGGGCATCCCCTAAAGCAATTGGGAGAGCTAGTTGGATAAAAAGTGATGATCATGGAAGGGGTCATGTACCACCTGATCAGTAATTTAAATGGTGATTCTCGACTCGAAGAAGAGCAACAACTTTTGCGGAGGTTATTAACCTCTTCCTTACTGGGCACTTAAACCCCCCTCCTGCCCAGACCAATTTTTGGCTTTCAGCGCTGTCGCATTTTGAATGACAATTGCGCGGTCGTGCGACGTTGTACCCAAATAAAATTTGCGTCCTTTTTTTCCCACAAATAGAGCTTTCTTTTGGTGGTATTTGATCACCTCTGCGTCATTTCTGATCGCCGCTATAAACAAAAAATGAGCGAAAATTTTGCTAAAGTACAAATCCATTAAAAAAATTATTCATCGGTTTTGGCCGACATATATTCTTCTACATATTTTTGGGGAAAAAAAAAATCGCAATCGGCGTATATTGGTTTGCGCAAAAGTTATCGCGTCTACAAACTGGGAATTGATTTATGGCGTTTTTATTATTTTTTTTTTTTTACTAGTAATGGCGGCGATCTGTGATTTTTAGCGGTAATGCGATATTGGGGGGGGACATGTCGGACATTTTTGACACATTTTTGGGACCAATGACATTTATACAGCGATCAGAAATTTAAATGTCCACTGATTACTGTATAAATGTCATTGGCAGTGAAGGGGTTAACCTGCAGGGGGCAGTGTAGGGGTTAAATATGTTCCCTGGCTGTGTTCTAACTGTGGGGGGGCATGGCTGGTCGGGACATAACAGATCTAACTGATCCCAGTGACAGGGATCAGTAGATCTGTTATGTCCCCTGTCAAAGAACGGGGAACCGCCGTGTTTACAATGGCGGTTCCCCGTTCTGAGGCTCCTGGAAGTGATCGCGGGTCTCGGGCGGACATCGAGTCCGCCCGACCCGCGGGCCTCCAGGGAGCATGCGGGAGCATGCGCAGTGGGAGGACGTCCATGGACGTCCTCCCCGCATTTCAGGTCCATGCTGGAGCCGTATTTCGGCAATAGCGCGGACCTGGAGGGGTTAATCATAGAAATACAGTCTTTAACCACTTCAGCCCCAGAAGGATTTCACACTTTTGGACCAGAGCACTTTTTGCGATTCGGCACTGTGTCGCTTTAACTGACAATTGCGTGGTCGTGCGACGTTGTACGCAAACAAAATTTGCGTCCTTTTTTCCCCCACAAATAGAGCTTTCTTTTGGTGGTATTTAATCACCTCTGCGTCATTTCTGATGACCGATATAAACAAAAGAACAGTGACAATTTTGCAAAAAAAAAAAACAAATTTCTTACCTTTTGCTAAAATACAAATAAAAAAACTATATAAAAAAAAAATTTTTTCCATCGGTTTTGGCCAATTTATATTCTTCCTCATATTTTTGGTAAAAAAAATCGCATTCGGCGTTTATTGATTGGTTTGCGCAAAAGTTGCCGCGTTTACGGACGATGAGAATTCATTTCTGGGGTTTTTATATTTTTTATTTTTTACTAGTAATGGTGGCGATCTGCGATTTTTAGCGGTACTGCGATATTGCAGCGGACATGTCGGCCCATTTTGACACTTTTTTTGGGACCATGGGCATTTATACAGCGATCAGTGCTATACAAATGCACTGATTACTGTGTAAATGCCATTGACAGTGAAGGGGTTAACCTGCAGGGGGCGCTCCAAAGGTTAACTGTGTTCCCTGGGCATGTTCTAACTGTGAGTGGGCTGCCCTGGCTGGGGAAAGGGGATGATCACGGCTTCCATATGCAGGAAGCCTGTGATCACCGCCCTTCCCCCTCTAACAGAACGGAGATCTGTGTTTACATACACGGACCTCCGTTATTTCACTGCAGGGGGGGAATCGCAGGTAGCTGGCAGTGATCGAGTCTGCCGCACCTGCTCCCTGCCCCCCCGGACACTGAGTGCGCAAGCGCGCCTCTGGCGGCGCGCGCGCTCACAGCACTAGTTATCGCGGCCGCCATTGTATGACGGCGGTTTGCGATAACGAGCCACTCTGTCACCATCAGACTGCGGTCGCGGTCGGAAAGTGGTTAATAGAGAAGTTGTGGTTGAGCTCTTGTTCCCAATGTAACATATATTTTAGTTTATGAGGCTGGGAGGTATTATTAAAGTGTTTGTTTAGAGTAGATATCTGTCCTTTGACTCTGGAGGAGGAAATGCACATTTGCTCAAATAGGGTTGCATCACTGAGGCCAGGGGAAGGATAATGGGATGAATAAAATTCTTTTATTTTCATGTAGTTTGGAAATTGGGTGGGAGGGAGCTGAAATCTATCTCTCAAAGATCAAAGGAGGTAAATATTCCATCATTAGTTAGTGATTTTAAGTTGGTGATTTTGAGATGTTTCCAAAGTTTAAAGGCTTCAGGGTCATTGAATGCCTGAGGGAAAAGTGGGTTGCCTACGAATGAGGCTAGGGGGGCATTGACCGAGGAAAGTGCAAGAGGATCTCTATATCTCAACCACAGCTGAAGAGAGTGAGCCACTAATTTATTGTATGGAATGAGTTTTTTAGAGTTGGTAAGTTTGGACCATAAGAGTCCCTCTAAGCTGTATGGGAGAATTGCCGCACGTTCGAATGTGATCCATTGGATGTCATGTCAGCGGCATTTTTACAATGACGAAAACAAAACAAAAAGTACAGCAAATTTTCTCCACTGACAAAAATCAGTTTTTGTTACCGAATGAAAACGGGACGAAAATGGCAAGGAGGGACATTTACCCCTGTGAACTAACTTCCGGTTTTCACGGAGCTCCACCTGCTTCTGCTCCCAGCAAGCAAGTGACTGTGTGCACCACAACTGCCAGAGATCAGGGCAGCACTGGAAATTACAGACAGCCAGGCCTCCCATGTCCCAACGAGACTGTCCCACTCCCGAGTCCCGACTCACAAGACGACTGCCAGGTGCCCACGTCCAAAGCAGAAAGCAGAGCAGACTGTGAGTGTGTAGTACCTTACAATTTCAGCAGGCTTGAGGCTTCCCCTCAGACCACCATCCAGCACTGTGTGTGCATTACACAGGCCTCCACTGACCACTGGCAGTGGCATCCAGGGCAGTGTACATTACAGGCCATCCCTCAGAACTGAGAGCACCATCCAGCACTATGCAGCATTACAGGCCTCCCCAGACCACTGTCCAGAGCACTATGCAGCATTACAAGCCTCCTTAGACCACCATCCAGAGCACTTTGCAGCATTACAAGCCTCCTTAGACCACCATCCAGAGCACTTTGCAGCATTACAGGCCTCCTCAGACCACTGTCCAGAGCACTATTCAGCATTACTGGCCTCCTTAGACCACCATCCGGAGCACTATGCAACATTACAGGCCTCCTCAGACCACTGTCCAGAGCACTGTGCAGCATTATAGGCTCCTGCAGACCACTATCTAGAGCACTATGCAGCATTACAGACCTCCTCAGACCACTGTCCAGAGCACTATGCAGCATTACAAGCCTCCTTAGACCACCGTCTAGAGCACTATGCAGCATTACAGGCCTCCTCAGACCACTGTCCAGAGCACTGTGCAGCATTACAGGCCCCCTAAGACCATCCAGAGCAGCTAAATCTGCATCTGTGAGTTTGTTCAAACCTTATTACCATAAATAATAACATGATTATAGGTGTGCGCAGCCAATTGCATTTGAGTGTGCAACCCAAAGCTCAAACACACATTTTTATTATATTTTTTGCTACTTTTTTACAAACAACCCCCTAAACAGACCCCTGATGTCTCATTCTTGAGACAGAGAAAGGGACTGAATACAGAAATTCCCCAGTCCCTTTCTCTGCAGCCAGGCAATAGGGGGAATTTGTGCAGCACAGGGTGATTAGGGTGTGCCTAGGTACAACTGGCACACCCTGTGTGCACGCCTATGAACATGATATTAGATTTTTTACTCCAGGAGTACAGTAATGAGTTTGGAAATTCTAGAGAAATGCTTAAATAATGCATTACAGTTTAACTAAGCACATTTGATTTTAGACTAAAATGTATTGGAGATTTTAGTAGACTTAAATACGATAACTAAAATGGGAATAAAACTAAAATGGTATTTTAGCCAAAGGTTATGACTAAAACTAAAACACTTGCATAAGACTAAAATGGGACTAAAACTAAAATGCCATTTTATTCCTAAGGCTAAGACTAAAACTAAATCCAAAATAGCTGCCAAAAGTAACACTGGGTTTGACATGAGGAAGCAAAGCCCTGCCTCTACCAAGATGGCCACCTCCACACAGAGACACAGTCACTGTTAGACAAGGTATGGTAAGTTAGTAATCGAGAAATGATCAGCTGCAGAAAGATCACAAACAATATTGGTAACTAGTCCTTTGCCCTATGCATGCCTTTTTCTGGGCACCGTTGCCACAGTTCTGTACCTCTATATTGTAGAAAGGCTGATCCATGTTCTGTGTACAGAGTTGCCTGCGGTGCCTCTGCCACGTGTGACCAATGCAAGCATTTCGTTAACCATAATAGACAGTAATTTAAAATGAATGAACGTATATTTTCCCAGTCTTTGAAAAGAATCAATTAAGTTACTCCATACAACACACTGTGCTGGCTGTTTTATTAAATCTTATAATCTTGAGCTATCCGGCAATAACAAGAGAGGCACTATATGTCAATAGAACAGAATCATTTTATTTTTTTTTTCCAACTTATCTTTGTGAAAAATAAAAACAGCAGGGAAGAGAATGCTGGCTTGTACAATTTATTTACATCGCTCAGTGCCTTGTATAATGCAGCTTTACTCATCCACGGATTGGCTGTTTTATAATGTATTGTAGAGGAACAGCAGACAGGTGCATAAAACTGGATCACATGGAGTGCCAAGCTTGAAAAAACCATGATGACTAAGGATGAGTAGAGTGATTTTAGTGAAAACTATTTCACAGCTAAATTACCAATCCGGTGACATGTTACCAATGCAGAAACAGTATTGTGAATTTTTCTTGAAAAAAAAAAAAGAAAATATTTTAACTCTTTTTTTTATTTATTTATTTATTTAGAGGGTATGTGCTTTCTGGAGGGTACATCTATTGTATTTGTGTTTTTTGTTATTGCTGATTTTAATTTATTTGACCATTATATCTGTTATTTGTTGTTTAAATATTTCATTTTAATTTTTCCTATGTTTTTTTCTGTTAAAAAAATGAAATAATGAGGCGAGTGGGATGGCCATATTTTGGCCCATGTACAGGTCCAACAGGACCGTAACCCACAGGAGCCATTTAGTCTATCTCTAGGTCTATTGCATCCTTAAATACCAGCTAAACTACTTTGCTTTCGACCTATAGACTCCAATATGTGTCATCAAAACATGTCACTAATTGGCTGTTTTATAATGTATTGCAGAGGAACAGGAGATGGGTATATAAGACTGGATCACATGGAGTGCCAAGCTTGAGGAAACTGTGATGGCTAGGGCTGAGTAGAGTGATTTTAGTGAAAAACATTTCACAGCTAAATTACCAATTCAGTGAACTGTTACCAATGTAGAAACAGTATTGTGAAATTTTCTTGAAAAAAAAAATGTATATGTCTACTTTTTTATTGTTTATTTTCTGTGTTTAGATGGTAGGTATGTTTTCTGGAGGGTAAGTCTTTTGTATTTGTGTTTTGTTCCTTTTTTACATTTATTTGACCATTATTTGTTGTTGGAATATTTGTTTTCAGTTTTCTCTTTTTTTATGTTAAAAAAGTGAAATAACGATGCCAATGGTGGGGCCATATGTTGGCTCAAGAACAGGCCCAACAGGTCCATACCCACAGGAGCCATTTAATATAGATTCTTTCTTTAACTAGCATCTATACTACTTTACTTTTGACCTGCCTATAGACTCCACTACATTTCACTAAAACTTGGAAAAAAATTGCCGAAATCCCTAGATTTTCGCTGAAATTAAGAGGATCTGAAAGAATGCATTGTTTGAGAAAGTGATGTGTCTAAGTGCAAAACTTGTCAGAGGTTCCTGCCAGATTTAAGATTGTTGAATATTGGTGGTATTCCTTAGAGATGTTTGTGAACAGTCCCAGTGAAAAAAATCAGCATCTAGCACCCAGAAAGTGGATATGGAGTGATGAGCATTATTGCACATGAAGAGGTATCTAGACACACACATATACTGTATATAGAATACCAATTCAGTGAAATTTCGCCAATGTGCTAAAAAACAATCAGTATTGTAAAATTTGCTTGAAAAAAACCAAAACAAAACCTATAAACTCTTTTAAAGAGAAATATATATACAGTATATATATATATATATATATATATATATATATATATATATATATATATATATATTTTGATTGTATGCTTTTCTGGGGGGGGGGGTACATATTTTGTATTTGTGTTCTTTCTTCTTTTCCCCTGTATTTGACCATTATTCATGTTACTTGATGGTTTAAGGCCTCTTTCACATGGTCATGTCCGTGTGCGAGGTCCGCTTTGCTGAGCAGGGATTGATCCGATGATCCCCGCTGAGCCGGCAGGTGACAGATCCATCTCCGGTCACTGTGCGGAGACAGATCTGTCAGAGCCCCGCTCTCCTCTATACCGTCTGTCCGTTTTCATCTGATCCGATCCCCAGACGGATGGGAAAATAGGGTTTCCACCCATCAGGGTGTAAGGTACAGGATCGGATCGAAGAACGGTGGGACATGTCAACGCTGACACCCGTTGCTCCATAGAGGTACATGGAGCGTCCGTTCAGGTCCGCCTGAAAAACGGACAGACGGACCTGAATGGCCGTGTGAAAGGGGCCTAAGTGTTTCACTTTTTTTGGGGTTTTTTGTGTGAAAAAGGGAAATAATTAGGCCAATGAGAAGATCAAATTTTGGCCCAAGAACAAATCCAACAGGTTCCTAACCCTCGGGAGAAATTTAAAGTCTATTGCACAATTAAAAACCAATACCAGCTACCATAAATTCACTTTTCCAAAAGACTCAAATACATTTTACTAAAATGTAAAAATTTTGCCCAGATAGCTAGATTTTAACTGAAGTTTAGAGAATATTAAATAATGCATACAGTATGTCAGGAGCGTGTAATGCTCCTATTCCATGACAGCTGCTAGTCTCATTCCAGCATTCTGATTTTGGCTGAGCTGCATTCTCCCTGTCTGCCTGTCCACCTGCAAGTTGATTGATGTAGCCAGCCTCAAGGTGGAGATCAAACCTGTTTTAAGCCAGCCAAACCCTTGGTGTCTTGCTTGTGATAGTGTTTGGAACCCGTGCTTCAAGCTCCCTGTTCCCCTGTCTTGTTCCTGTGCCTAGACCTGCATCTTAGCCCTGCCCTGCCAGCTTGTTTGGATTCCCTTGTTGATGACCATGGATTGACTCTGACTAATCTGAACTGGCTGTTCTGAACCCAGACTGTCAATGCCTGTCGGCCAACTGCATGTACCTGTTTGCTGTGCTTAAGCCAGCCATGGGCGGCTTGAATCATGTATGGGCAGGCTGAATCTACCCAATCAATTAGCTTGAGTACAACCAGCCTGTCAAATTTTGCATGCGATTATTATAGCCGCTAACAATAATCACTGTGTTCTCCTGGCAGGGATGGCTTCCCCCACCCTCTGCCAGGAGAACACAATGGCTCCATAGGAGGGATTCCCCCATCAACACTAACTGTGTTGATGGGGGAATTAAGCAATTTTCTTTCCTGCAACCTGTGGTTGCAGAAAAGAAAATCGCTCCATCTATGGATGGCCTTAGTTCGTGCCTGCCCCAGCATGGTAGCTAAGCACTATAGCATTGTGTGTAAGATCTGGGGGCAAGTGAGTACCAGTAGGCCTGCTTGCCTTATGAGAAAGAGGGAAGCTATAGATGAAGAAACACAGCCGCCAGGTATACTGCCTGACCCCCTACACTAGGGGTATGTCAGGAACCATAAGCCAGACGGAGACAGAAAGTGCAGTTAAAATCACACCTTTAAGAAAATAGCAAAAATAGCACAGTTCAGGAATGTAGTCAAAAACAGAAGCCAGGGTTTGAATGCCAGAGCGGGTAATTAGATGAGCCAGGCTCAGGAAACCAGAAGTCAGCATAGTCAAGAGCAAAAATCAGGAACAGGAATCTGAAGGGTAGTCAGCCTGGCCTGGCTGACTACCCTTCAGATTCCTGTCATACAATTAATCAATAGCTGGGCAGCTTCTGAGCACTGAAAGAAAACAGCTGCTTGTTGAGTAGCAGGAGCCCAGCCCTAACAGGGTAGGCATGACAGCATTGTTTGAGAAAGCTTTGTGCTCTAGAGGAAAACATGACAGTATGTTTGTGTTAGATTTTGAATTAGGCCCCTTTCACACATGCAGACCGATCAGGTCCGCCTGTCCGTCTTTCAGGCAGACCCGATCGGACGCTCCATTCATCTCTATTGAGAGACTGATGTTAGCGGTGACATGTCTGCTGACATCCGCCGCTATCCAATCTGGTCCGCTAAATCCAGATGGATGGAAACCCTATTTTCCATCCGTCTGGTGGATCGGATAGGATCGAATGAAAACTGACAGGCGTATCCGTTTTCATCCTATCTACCATAGAGGACAGCGGGGCTCTGACAGGTCACAGTGTGCAGAGACGGATCTGTCATCCGCCAGCTCAGCAGGGCACAATGAATCGATCCCTGCTGAGCAAGCGGAGTCCATCAAATTGGACAGCTCCTTGTGAAAGGGGCCTAAAGGTGACAAGATTGTTGTATTCTGGTATGTGACATTCATTTGAGACTTTGAGATGTTTGAAAGCAGTCCCGATACCTTGAGTGGTATATATATATATATATATATATATATATATATATATTATACTATATATATATATATATATATATATATATATGGTGAGTTCCATAGCCCTGACGAAAGTTTGTAGAGTTTCAGAGTTTACTTACAGTGTATGGTCTTATGTTGTTAGAACAGTGGAAATCCGGGGAAAGTGTTCCTCGACAGGTTAAACTACCTGAGGCGAACGAGTCGTCCCTAGCT
>BLSH010333604.1:1262683-1278301 GCA_018402905.1 Glandirana rugosa | reverse complement strand
GATAGGTCATCCATTCTCTGCCCCTTTTTGACAATGTCATAATTACATTATCACGGTCAGAGACTGCAGACGTAGTACAGGAGATGGTCAGAGACTGCAGACGTGATACAGGAGGTGGTCAGAGACTGCAGACGTGATCCAGGAGATGGTCAGAGACTGCAGACGTGATATAGGAGATGGTCAGAGACTGCAGACATGATCCAGGAGATGGTCAGAGACTGCGGACATGATACAGGAGACGGTCAGAAACTGCAGACATGGTACAGGAGACAGTGAGAGACTGCAGACATGGTACAGGAGACGGTCAGAGACTGCGGACATAGTACAGGATACGGTCAGAGACTGCAGACATAGCACAGGAGACAGTCAGAGACTGCGGACATGGTACAGGAAACGGTCAGAGACTGAATACATGGCCCAAGAGACTGTCAGAAACTGCATACATTGCTCAAGAGGATAAGGACCTAGTGGGGAACCCCTGGTCTGATCCCTGATTCCAGGGGGGGCAATTGCCCCCCCTTGCCCCAACCTGCGGACGCCCATGCTTGAGTGCAGTGTAACCTTGGGATACTCCAGTAACGTTAGGTAGTAACTTGAGGACACCTATCTTTCTATTTTAGCACAGTCCTTGCAGCAGCAAATGATGGGCTGAGCTACACAGGGACACCATAAGCAATGTCCAATTTTAATGCTAACTGACTCTGATGTAAGATAGGTAGCACACAGTCACTAGGTTCTTACACACCGGTCTGTACTCACAAATGTCTCTGGAGAGTTGGAGGCCTCCTTCCAATATATTTGTTTATTTATAGATGCAATGTGATTTCCCGGACACTATCCTTTTATCAGCCCAATCATGTGCCATAACCCATTGGGTATTTACAGCGGGGAAAATAATATTTGATCCCCTGCAGGTTTTGCCCACTTACAAAGAAAGGAAGGGTCTATAATTTTTTATCATTGGTGCATTTTAAATGATAAAGACAGAATATTAACCAAAAATCCAGAAAAAAACACACACAAAACAAATTCTATAAATTAAGTTGCAGTTCAGTAAGTAAAATAAGTATTTGATCCCCAAGCAAAACACGACTTAGTACTTGGTGGAGAAACCCTTGTTGGCAAGCACAGAGGTCAGACGTTTCTTGTAGTTGGTTACCAGGTTTTCACACATCTCAGGAGGGATTTTGGTCTGCTCTCCTTTACAGCTCTTCTCTAAATCCTTAAAGTGTTTTTATAGCCAAAGTTCTATAAAAAGTTCCCATCCGCTCTGTATTATAACAAGAAGTTGCCCTGTGTCTGTGTTATAACATATATATAATTCTGGGCTCCAGCCAGTGACTGATTGGTCAGATCATGGGGGTGGGACTGGCGGACATGCTGGTGCTTGGACCGGAAGTATCCAGCACACACGTCTGTTATTCCCGCATGAGAGCCATGTGAGAGAGAGTGGCCTGACTCCCCTGAGTTACCGTACTGCTGTGCTATGTACTGGCTGCAATACCTGTGTACTGGCTGCAATACCTTTATACTGGCTACAATACCTGTGTGCTGGCTGCAATACCTGTGTACTGACTGCATACTGTGATCCTGGTTGCAATACCTGTGTACTGGCTGCATACTGTGATACTGGCTGCAATGCCTGTGTACTGGCTGCAATCCCTGTGATACTGGCTGCAATACCTGTGTACTGGCTGCATACTGTAATACTGGCTGCAATAGCTGTGTACTGGCTGCAATACCTGTGCACTCGCTGCATGCTGTGATACTGGCTGCCATACCTGTGTACTGACTGCAATACCTGTGAACTGGTTGCAATACCTGTGTACTGGCTGTATACTGTGATACTGGCTTCAATACCTGTGATACTGGCTGCACTACCTGTGTACTGGCTGCATACTGTGATACTTGCTGCAATACCTGTGTACTGGCTGTATACTGTGATACTGGCTACAGTACCTGTGAACTGGCTGTATATTGTGATACTGGCTGCAATACCTGTGTACTGGCTGCATACAGTGTTACTGGCTGGAATATACCCCACCTGTGATACTGAGCTGTATACTGTGTCCTGTGATACTGAACTGTATAATCCTGACACAATATCTGTAATATAGGGGACAGAGTGGGTGGATTATATAAGGGGTGGTGCTTATGAGAAGTAGGAGGGGTCAAAAAGGAAGGGCCTGGGCTGACACACCCCATCTCAAAACTTCCCCAGCCACCACTGTTCTCTGTATAGATAATACAGCTTCTTACTATGATCAGTTGTCTTTTTTTGCTTTTCTCTCTTAGCTCAGAGTTCCTGAGGGAGGGGTTGAGCACTACTGCTGACGTCAGCTGGAGAGAGAGAGCCGTTCTGTGTTATCTATATAGATAAGAATGTTTCTGATATAACACTGACTCGGGTGAACTTATTCTTCTAATATTGGGATAGGCGCTTTTAGAGATAATTATGAGAGCAGAGAGGAGAAGCTAAGAGGAAGAGGGAGGGGGGAGTTGAAGACAGACACACAGGAGATAGGAGAGCTGGGAGTGACATAGCCTGCATAGACCACGGGGCTCTCAAGATAAGCTATATACTGGGGGAGTTAGTACACGGGGGGAGTCATGACCTTGCACTATCAAACAGATATTTTAGGGGATACAGAGGGATAATTTAAAAAGCAAAGCACCATGCTGCTAATTGCACATTAAAGAGACAAGAGCAGCTTTTTTTTTTTTGGATTAGCAAACGCTTTAAGGTTTTTTTCTCTGTCTCTTGGCAACTCGAAGTTTCAGCTCCCTCCATAAATTTTTTATTATGGAGGGAGCTGAAACTTCGAGTTGCCAAGAGACAGCCAAGAAACTTTAAGGATTTAGAGAAGGTCTGTAAAAAAGAGTAGACCAAAATCCTTCCTGAGATGTGTGCAAACCTGGTCACTGACTGCAAGAAACGTCTGACCTCTGTGCTTGCCAACAAGGGTTTTTCCATCAAGTACTAAGTCATGTTTTGCTTGGGGATCAAATACTTATTTTATTCACTGAACTGCAACTTCATTTATAGCATTTGTATCATGTGTTTTTTTTGGATTTTTGGTTGATATTCTGTCCCTTTCATTTAAAATACACCTATGATAAAAATAATAGACCCTTCATTTCTTTGTAAGTGGGCAAAAAAACAAAATATGCAGGGGATCGAATAATGATTTTCCCCACTGGTATCTGCCCTTTGCTTATTTTTTATTACCCTCCATCTTGTTGAGGTTCATCTCTGCTCCATCAACCCCACCACCATAGCTTGAAACTGTCATCATTCTGGATTTGTTACTATCTAGGTATGTGTGTTTTGCATAGATCAATATCCCTTTCAAATACTGTTTGGATGTTCTATGGTCATTTTTCTATTATTGTTACACATACATAGAGCTTCTGTGGCTTATGAGTCTATTCCCATGCTTGCCCACCAATGATTGCCTTGATGCTTCCATGGTGGCCGTTGGCTGACCTCACTTGGCCTCTGGGGTAAGTGTTGGTTTGGCCACATTTTTCAGCAGTCGCCTACCATTGTTTTTCTTTCCATTAAATGCATGTCAATCATTGTTACTGGTATTATGTTATATAATTTTTTAATTGTTATAGAACGCAATCCCCTCAAATTATCTCCTGAAGAAACGGGCTACCACGAAACATGTCAAGTCCAATTGATTACATGCACATCTCTTCCTTGGACTATTACCCTTGGTGCAAGTGTTATTCACTGTGTGGATGTAGTACAGGCATATAGAGGGCTAATTTTATAGTTCTTGTGTTTTATATACGTCTAACAATTTGTAATAAAATTGTGTGATTTTAATTATTTGTGATTTCTCATATGGTGCCAAGAAAATCCTGCCCCACCCTCATTTTATCTTCCAATATCAGCCAGACATTTCTCCCATGTCCAGATCCCACAAAGGTAATTCCTAATTCAGCTCCATCAAAGTTCAATAGGATGCCCCCCCCCCCCCCCAGCTAGCACAGCTTGGACCTCAATGAGCAAATGAAGTAACAAAGGTGGACTGCCTAGAAGAGCAGCAGCCCCACAGGCCAGGATCTTCTCCTCCTGAATAAGACAGGGTAGCTCCAGGCTTCAAACTATTTATGCTCACTCCCAGCCACCATCTGGGTACCCTACCCCAGGGATTGGTGGAGACCACATAAATATTCAGCTGCTGATTTTCATCACCCAGCCCAGGCTGGAAGGAGTCTGATTGTGTTAGGGTGTTAGGGTGCTCTTGTAATACTGTTCCTCACAAAAGCAGGGTGCCCCAAAAGGAGGGAGCCCAGATTTGAAGATTTACGTGTACAAAATTCAGTGCGAGCACCAATAAAAGGTCAGAGAGTCCAAAAACTTTTAATATGGAATTTGCTTCCCAAAGAGATAACACAGGACAGGAAACACAATTTGGGGACTGAAAGATCACTCACTTCTTCAGGAGTGACAAGGATCAGTGGATCAATAGATCATCCATGCTGATCGATTGATCCACTGACCTTTGTCACGTCCAGTTTTTTTATGTAGCAAACAATTAAACTCTGTTGATTATGCCACTTTAGATTCCTCCAATTTCTCCATCATATGTAAGCCCTTAAAAAGGGAAAATCAATGAGCCCCTGAAAAGCGTTGGATCTTCTGGGTTGTCTTTTTTTGAACAAATATCAATATTTATACAACAATTATAATATTTGTATTTGGACTCTCAGACCTTTACTTTTGGTTCTCGTAATGGATATTGTACACATGGAACTATTGCTGTGGCTATTGAATTTTGACAGTCGGCACCATTGGCTGTCAAAATACCCAATGTGACCCCTGGTATTGCTTGGTGTGCCGCTCAGGCTCGCCATGTGGGGTATCTGTGAGGATTCCTCCACTGCAAGGAGTGCTGGCAAGGGACAGAACCCATCCTGGCTCTGATCTATAGCTCAAGGGAGCGGAAAGAGGTAATCCCTAATGTCGCACATCCAAGTAACCCTAAGATAGTGATGAGAGTGACAAACTCAGCCTCTGGACTCCAACCAGGTCATGAGACCAATGCGTTTTACTCTGCCCCCCCCCCCCCGAGCTTAATCATGGGGAAATGTCAAATGGATACACAGTAAAAGAAAAAAGAGGGCGAACCAGCCTTGCTCATTACCAAACTATATTTATTGGAATTAAAAGGAAGAAAACATACTTACAAACAATTGAATGTAAAACAGCATGTCGAGGTCCACAATGGACAAACAGCAACCAGGTCACTATGATCTTCTAGATGGCTGACGCATTTCGAGGGGTGATCCCCTCTTCCTCAGAGCCCCAGATATATAAATACCCAAGCGGTGCAGTATTCTCATTGAAAAGGCAATTTGGGTGTCAAGAAAAATACAGGCATTCAGGAGGTGACAATATTGCCTCCTGAATGCCTGTCGGCTGCACCTGCACCACTCTGTGAAACATGATGGACAATTTTCCACGGATAGACACAGGTGTAAACGAGCCCTTAAAGTGGATCTAAAGGCAGAAGTTTTTTTTATCTTAGCCCCCCCCTTAGCCCCCTTATCTGAGCCCCATCTCAATAATGTTGCACGAGAGCCTCGGCTGTCCGGGACTCTCCCTCCTCATTGGCTAAGACAGCAGCAGGCACCATTGGCTTCAGCTGCTGTCAATCAAAGTCAGTTAACCAATGAGGAGAGAGATGGGTGGGCCCAAGCAGCGGCTCCATGTCTGAATGGACACACAGATTAGCGGTTCGGGTGCCTCCATAGCAAGCTGCTTGTTGTGGGGGCACGGGGAAGGGCCAGGAGCACCAGCGAGGGACCCGAGAAGAGGAAGATCTGGGCTGCTCTGTGCAAAAGCACTGCACAGAGCAGGTAAGTAGAACATGTTTGTTATTTTTATACAAAAAAACAAAACAAAAAAACAAGACTTTAATATCACTTTAAAGTTAACATACGCGTAAATGGTGTTTGTACACGGTACTGATGTTTTTGTGTCTTTTTTGCGGGTATTTGCACAAAATAAATTCTAGCTCTTGGAATAGAATTTTAACCTCTTCAAATGCACATTTTACATATGTATGGATATACAGCAAGTAAAATAAGTATTGAACACGTCACCATTTTTCTAGGTAAATATATTTCTAAAGGTACAATTGACATGAAATTTTCACCACATGTCGGTAACAAGCCATGCAATCCATACAAACAAACAAACCAAAACATATGTGTAATAAAATGGAAAGATACAGGGAAAAAGTATGGAACATGCTAACTGATATTCATTTAATACTTCATACAAAATCCTTTGTTGGTAATGACAGCTTCAAGACACCTCCTGTCTTCAAATCGTGAAGTTTCCGTGGGCTTCTTCTATGAACTTTGATCTTTAGTCCTGTAACCTGGGGCTAGCTCCGTAATGACCGCCAGCCAGTTTATTGAAGCAACCAGTCCATTTATTTTAAGCAACCAAAATTAAATGACAGCTTTCTTCAGCCAAAGTAAATACATAGTCCAGCATCCTGGCATTGATACAGTAACTAAAAACATCAGGCTCACCGCTAGTCTCCGGTCCCGCAGCTCAGTTAGGCTCCTCCAGAGTCAGGGTGTCATGCCGGCCAGACAGAGGGGTTCAGCAGCCTGTGTCTCAGTTGATACAAAGAGCTCACGCTTGCTGTCCAGCTTGTTAGCTCTCTCCCTCTCTCTCACTTCCTTGGCACAGGTGCACTGAGTGTCTGCTGCCTTTCAGACCTCCCACCCCCGGGTCTTAACCCCATAGGTACCGAAGTCCTAGCGATCTGGGTTTGCGACTCTGCAATCGTCCTTGTTAAAGGGACCATGGCTCCAATATTGGGTGGAATATACCTGCCTTCTGGGACACATCCCCGGTGTCCTGTACAGTCCTTACCATAGATTTTCTATTGGATTCAAGTCAGGTGGCTGGGTTATTCTAGGTTTTATTTTCTTTCTTTGAAATCAATTGAGAGTTTCCTTGGCTTTGTGTTTGGGATCATTTTCTTGCTGAAATGTCCACCCTCTTTTCATCTTCATCATCCTGGTAGATGGCATCAGATTTTTATCAAGAATGTCTTGGTACATTTTTCCATTCATCCTTCCTTCCACAACATGAAGATTGCCAGTACCGTATGCTGAAAAACAGCTCTCACCATGATGTTCCCACCTCCAATCCTCACTGTTGGTATGGGGGAGTTTTTGGGGTGATGTGCAGTGCCATTTGACCTCCAAACATGGTGTGTATTATGACATCCAAAGAGTTCAATTTTGGTCTTATCTGACCAGACTATATTCTCCCAGTATATCACATGCTTGTCTAAATGCTGTGCAGCAAACTTTAAACAAGCTTCAACTTGCTTTTTCTTCAGTAATGGAGTCTTGCGTGGTGAGCGTGCATATAGGCCATGGTGGTTGAGTGCATTACTTATTGTTTTCTTTGAAACAATTGTACCTGATAATTCCAGGTCTTTCTGAAGCTCTTTGCAAGTGGTCCTTGGCTCTTGGACAACTTTTCTGATCATTTTTTTTCCTCCTCTGTCAGAAATCTTGCAAGAAATACCTCGTCGTGGTCATTTTATGATGAAATTATGTTATTGCTACTTCTGGATTATGGCTCCTACAGTGCTCAATGGAACATTCAGAAGTTTTGAAATCCTTCTGTAACCAATGCCATTGGTATGTTTTGCAACAATAAGATTGCAAAAGTCTTGAGAGAGCTATTTGCTTTTACCCATCATGAGATGTTTCTTGTGTGACACCTTGGTAATGAGACACCTTTGTATAGGCCATCTGTTGAGATTGAACCAGCTGATAATAATTTGCACTGACAAGGGACAAGATTGCTTTCTAATTACTGATCGATTTCAGCTGGTGTCTTAGCATGCCATGCCTTTTTGCACCTCCCTATCTTCATGTGTTCAATACTTTTTCCCTGTGTCATTCCATTTTATTACACATAACTTAATTTATGAACTTATTTGTTTTGGTTTCTTTGTTTGTATGGATTGCATGGGTTGTTACTGTTACATGTGGTGAACATTTCATGTCAATAGCACCTTTAGAAATATATTTACCAAGAATGTATGTGCGCAGATTTACAGGCATATAGAAACATAGAAAAGTGATGGCAGAAAAAGACTGAGTAGTCCATCGAGTCTGTCCTTTTTTTTGTTTTCCCATGAACCTTGTTGTCTGACTATAGATTTATGTTTATCCAAAACATGTTTGAAGCCATTTACTGTTGACTGTCTCACAACCTCTGTTGATAGTTTATTCCAATCATCAACCACCCTTTCAGTAAAATAATACTTTCTAAGATTAGTTTTGAACTTCCCTTCAGTTAGTTTGAGGTCATGTCCCCGTGTTCTTGATTTTGGTTTCATAATGAAAAGACTGCCTCCTGAACCTTATTCACCCCCTTGATGTATTTAAAGGTTTCAATTATGTCTCCCCTTTCCCTTCTTTCCTCCAGACTGTACATATTAAGTTCCTGAAGTCGCTCTTGATATGTTTTATCCCCCAGACCTTTTGCCATTTTTTTTACTCGTCTCTGAACTCGTTCTATTTTATCAATATCTTTTTGTAAAGGAGGTCTCCAGAACTGGACACAGTATTCTAAGTGAGGTCTCACTAAAGATCTATATAGAGGAATCAGAACCTCCTTCCTCCTGCTGGTGATCCCTCTACTGATACATCCCAGAATTCTATTTGCTTTTCCCACTGCCTGGTTACACGGTTTGCTCATTTTGCAATCATCTGAAATAAGCACCCCCAAATATTTTTCTTCTGTAGTGCTGGCTAACACTGTGCCCCCAATGCTGTACTCTCTAAGGGGATTATCTTTCCCTAGATGCATTATTTTACATTTAGAGATATTGGACTGCAGTCTCCACTGCTTTGACCAATCTTCCAGCAATGCCAAATCATGTTCCATGTTACAGACACCTCCAGGGATATCAACCCTATTACACACCTTTGTATCATCAGCAAAGAGACATACATTGCCCAACAAACCTTTATTTATATCACGTACATAGAGATTAAATAGAACAGTACCCAGTACAGAGCCTTGTGGTACCCCACTAGTGACTGGTCTCTGTTCTGAGTGAACCCCATTTACAACCATAATCTGGGATCTATCCTTTAGTCAACTGCAAATCCATTGAACCACCCAAGGGTTAAGTCCCATCTTGTACAACTTTTGTATTAGATCATTATGTGGAACTGTATAAAAATGCCTTGCTGAAATCAAGATACGCTATGTCCACAGCACCACCCTGGTCCAAAACACTGGTAATATAGTCAAAGAATTCAATCAGATTTGTCTGGCACAATCTGCCCTCAGTAAAGCCATGCTGCTTTGGATCAAGCAAGCTGTATATTTTTAGGTGATCAATGATCCTTCTTTTCAGGAGAGATTCCATTACCTTGACTACAATTGATTTTAAACTCACTGGCCTGTAATTGCCAACTTCTACCTTGCTGCCCTTCTTGTGGATAGGTACAATATTAGCTATCCACCAATCAAAAAAGATACGTTAATGGTCCAATAACTATATCTCGAAGTTCTCTTAGAACTCTGGGATGAATACCATCAGGGCCCATTGCTTTATTAAGCTTTTCCTCTGCCAGTTCCTCTGCTACCGCTGTCTCCAGGAATCCTATAAATGAACCATCATTACTAGAAGAAATATGATTCCCTAACTTGTTATCATTAGTGCAGTCTATTTCTGAGATGGCTAAACAGAAGTAATTGTTTAAATGGTTTGCTACATCCTTGTCTCCCTCAACATATGTGTTGTGCCCCGTTTTCATTTTAGTGATCCCATTGTATTTTTTCCTTCTATCACTAATGTACCTAAAAAGGTTTTATCTCCCTTAATAGAGTTAGCAATTTCCTCCTCTTTCTGTGCTTTTGCAGCACTGATAATGTGTTTGGCCTCCTTTTGTCTATTTTTATACTCCTCTCTGTCAGCTACACCTCCTGTTTCCTTGAATCTTCTATGAGCTATTTTATTTTCCTTTACTATCCTACTTACTTCTTTAGTGAACCATATTTTTTTTTCTTCTTTATATTCTTACTAACTTGCCTGACATATAATCTAGTTGCCTCCAAGATGGTAGGCTTTAATAGTGCTCACTGATAACTTACTCCTGTCATTTTACTCCAACCTTTCAGTTCATTTTTTAGAAATTTCCCCATTTCAGGAAAATTTGTCCTTTTAAAATCTAAAACTTTTGTTTTTGTATATGATTTATCAGTTCCTGTTTTAATATCAAACCAAAGACATTGGTGATCACTAGAACCCAAATTCTCTCCCACCTCAACATCAGACAGATGTTCCCCATTTGTCAGTACTAGGTCAAGAATATTATCACCTCGGGTTGGGCTTTTTACTAACTATTTTCAGTGCTTCCATTACATACCTGCTCCTGCTTGTAATAGCAGTTTGAGAATTTCAGTTAATGTCAGGCATGTTGAGGTCACCCATAATCAAAACCTCTCCCTACAATGCCATTTGGGTTATCTCATCAATCAACAAGTTATCATAATCTTCAGTCTGTCCTGGGGGTCTGTATACTATTCCAATTCTAAGGGAAGATCCCTACCTGGTTGGAAGGCAGATACAGAGGGTTTCGAGTATTTTATTTGCTTTTTGAATTAATGTTAGTTTTATGCCATTTTTTTACATATATGGCAACTCTACCTCCCCTCTTCCCTACTCTGTCATTCCTGTATAATGTGTATAATGTGGTATTGTTATTTCCCAGTCATTGGAATCCTTGAACCATGTCTCTGTAATTGCAACAAGTTCCAAGTTTTCCCTAGACATAAGAGCTGTCAACTCACAAAGCTTGTTGCCTAAACTACAAGCATTAGTGCACATGACATGACAAATACTATTATCAACTGCCTTATTTCTGCCACCAGAAACTTCAACTGAAGTGACGACCCCATCAGCCCAGTCGTTAGCAACACAAACCCTCACATTTGTTTCAACCTGCTGGGGACAGAAATGCTCCTCAACAATTACATCTCTGCCCCCATTTCTCAGTTTAAATGCACGTCCAAAAAATTCCTAAATTCCATACCCAGAAGCTCAGTGCCCTTGTGTGAGGGATGCAGGCCACCTCTCTTGTAAAGTGTCAGACCACCGGACAGTATCATGAGTAACATAGCTAAAACCTTCAGCTTTGCACCAATTCTTTAACCAAACATTGAACTCTGCTATATGAAGTACTTTCTCGTGTTGTCCATTATGCACAGGTAAGACCTCTGAAAATGTAACAGTACACCCTAACTGTTGAAGATCCTGGCCAAAATTCTGAAAATTCTTCTGCACAGAATGCACAACATTCTGGGACAAATCATTTGTGCCAAGGTGCACAACAACATCTACATTGCACTCTTCGTTAGCTTTTTTGACAATTTTTACAATGTGCCCTTTATCTCTCCTAACAGTAGCACGAGGCAAATACCTAACTTCCTTTGACACTTCCGCATGATTTCCTAAAGCAACACCTCTTACAATTGAATCACCTACATTTTTATGGTCCATGGGCCTTACTCTTCCAGACCCAACAGTTGTCCACGCTGCCCTTCCCCCGTGCAGTCTTTGAGGAAGAGGTGGATTTTTGCAGAGCAGCTCAACACAACAAACTGGTTTAGACAACCTCCTGATCTCAGACTGCAGGGCACAAACCAAGGAATTTAGACAGGCAATGTCATCACATAGACTAGAAACCTGCATACAAACGGGACAGCATCCCAGCTTCCAAAAAGCAACACGAAAAACAAATGCTAAACAAGTATTGCACTGAACTAAACCAAACATCTTTAAAAAGAGATTTACTTATATTCAAACTCAGGCACTAATCAAATATATTTGCCTGTCTCCAAACTCCTGCTGTTTTCAAACTACTGCTGTTCAAAACTATTGCACTTTTATCCTGCTGCAACTGGAAAGAGCAACTCTCAAGAGTAAACTCTACAAAAGTTGCTACCCTTCTTAAATACAACACTAATTAGGCACTAATTTGGACAACAGTAGATTTGAGCGAACACCTGGGTGTTCGGGTTCGGCGGGTTCGGCCGAACTTCGCGGAAACGTTCGGGTTCGGTACTGAACTTTACCCGAACTTGACCCTGGACCCCGAACCCCATTGAAGTCAATGGGGACCCAAACTTTTAGGCACAAAAATGGCTGTAAAAAAGTCCTGGAAAGTGCTAGAGGGCTGCAAAAGGAAGAAAAATGGGAGATGTTATTAGATCTGAAATCTGTCCTTCAAAGCAGTAGTAATCTCTACCTAGTCCAGTATCAGATCATTCTGTAATCAGATCGTTCTGTAATGCAGGATGAGAGATCGTTCTCTAATCAGATCATTCTGTAATGCAGGATGAGATGTTATTAGATCTGCAATCTGTCCCTCAAAGCAGTAGTAGTAATCTCTACTTAGTTATTAGATCTGCAATCTGTCCCTCACAGCAGTAGTAGCAATCTCTACCTAGTTATTAGATCTGCAATCTGTCCCTCACAATCTGTCCCTTACAGAGCCAGCAGCATCCTCTCCCTACACTAACCCAAGAGCATGTGACATGCAGCACTGTGACTCCAGCCTCATATAGAGGCTGGGTCACATGATGCACTGGCCAATCACAGCCATGCCATTAGTAGGCATGGCTGTGATGGCTTCTAGGGAAAACCAGTGAAACGCTTGTTGATTAGCTGCCCTGCAGCTATTCAACATACGTGATAAAATACCAGAACCCAGAACCCGAACCCGGACTTTTTCTCAAATGTTTGGGTTTGGGTTCTGGACACGGACACCCGAAAGTTCGGTACAGACCCGAACTTTACAGTTCGGGTTCGCTCAACTCTAGACAACAGTCCACCTCTCTTACATATGCTAATTGACAGCAGTCAGTGGTAATTGACAACACCCAGTATTCAACACCTCAACAGCACTTAGCAAACAATCACTAATAACAACACGGCCAAAATATCAATGTTAACAAGCAAACAATTTAAGAAAAGCAATTTGAAATACTTTAAGGAAATTTGAAATAACTTAAACTTACTGTATCCAACTACTGCTATTCAAAAGTATTGCACTTTTGTCCTGCTGCACTTCTGTATTGCTGCAATTGGAAAGAACAACTCTCAAGAGTAAACTCTACAAGAGTTGCTACCCTTCTTAAATACAACACTAATTAGGCACCAATTTGGACAACAGTCCCCCTCTCTTGCATATGATAATTGACAACAGCCCTTGCTAATTGAAAACACCACGTATTCAACACCTCAGCAGCACTTAGCAAACAATCACTAATAACAACATGGCCAAAATACCAATGTTAACAAGCAAACAATTTAAGAAAAGTAATTTTAAATACTTTAAGGAAATTAGAAATAACTTAAACTTACTGTATCCAACTACTGCTGTTCAAAACTATTGCACTTTTATCCTGCTGCACTTCTGTACTGCTGCAATTGGAAAGAGCAACTCCCAAGAGTAAACTCTACAAGAGTTGCTACCCTTCTTAAATACAACACAAATTAGGCACCAATTTGGCAACAGTCCACCTATCTTACATATACTAATTGAAAACAGCCAGTGCTAATTGACAACACCCAGTATTCAACACCTCAACAGCAAACAATCACTAATAACAACACATGCACGTGTAAAATGCTGACCAGCAACACACAGATTTCTGAATTTTTAATTTTTTTACTCATCTATACACTGTGCATGTTTATGCACCTGCATGTAAAATAATAGGCTGCATTTAGATCATTTGCTGCGTTTTTAGGCAGCAATGTGCAAAAGGCCTTAAAAAGGTTATTTAAGTTTCATGTTAAACAATGGCTACAAAGATAAACCCATCCCTGCCCCAAAAAAGGGCTATATCCCTTTTTGCTTTTTCATATGGGTAGCTATAGACATTTAGGTTTTTGTGTACATTCCCGGAAGAGGATACATGATAAAGTAAAGTGGAGGTGGAAATATTTGCTAAATAGGGTCAAATTACATATGCAACAGAAGAAAAGCGTGGTGGAAGCAAATAACTACATTCTATGTATAATATGTTCCAGGTGGAGCAGATGAAAGTTTCCTTCCTCAAAGGCAAGCTCCTGAGATTAAACTTTATCCCCTGTAATATATCATAGTGGAGCTCATTCTTCGCCAGATCCTTGTGATACAACAGATAAACTCATGTTTTTACCAGATCTCTGGGAAATATCACTCCTTTTTTATTATTATAAGACTCTCTAGGGTATACAGAATTTTGCTTAAAAGTTAACTTGGCAGTTTGAAATATAAACAGAATGCTGAAATTAAAAAGAAAAAAATTGAGTTTGCTGAACTCTAAGCAGATATAAAATAAATACCATGTAATGCAGCCTTGCATTCTTTTAGAAAAATGTAGATGTATTTTTACACACATATAGGCAGGTGCAGTCTACTTTCTCCACTACAGGTGGAGCTCTCCCGCAGCGGCACTGTTGATGGAGAGGATGTCAAAAGGAGCAGGGTTCCATAGCTTTCTGGGTCACTAGGGAAGCTATCCCATTGGATGTTACAGCCCCATGTGACTCTAGCAGCCATCTTGGGTCAGGCAGAGACTTTTTAAGGCCCTGGCTCCCAGGTTTGGCAAGCATTTTGCGAGTTGGGACTGGTACCGCCCCTGGAGGGGACAGAACTAGCAGCAGGGAAAAGTTCCTGATGGGAAGGGAAAGTGTTGCGCTCATAACTTCTTTAGACATCTGCCTGCTTGTGCACAAGACAGCTGGGCTGACCCTCTTTACATACACTGCCAGTTTGGCTGAAACCTTCTCTCTGCACTGTTGGAACTGTGAGTGTTCCTGGCTGGGCTGCCTTCCCACCTGGTTATTGTTGAACTGTCTTTGCATGATTCCAATACAAGTTCTTCATTGCACTGGGACTGAGTGTGTTATTCCTGCCACACCCCATCTATGCACACCTAGGATAAAAAATGTAATCTATATTGGTAACCATTGTCATAACCTGCACATCAGCACTTAGAGAGGGAGGGACAGCTTTAGGAGCTGTGAAATGCTGACAGGAGGAGAGAGCAGAGTGAGAAATATGATGACTTTTCAGTGGGTTGTTACTTCTTCATATCCAATCAGCGTATTGACACCATGGTATTAACTCTAACAGAGAAAGTACTGACAGCTTCTGGCCCAGACTGTCTGGAAGAGGTGTATGAACATGCGACTAACCTATACTTCTTCATTGTTGGGTGACTTTTCAGTAGTATAAAGAGTGAGACGAGAGAGGAGGACAGTCGTAAAGTGTCGAGGATTTCGACAGGGAGGGAGAGATTCACGACTACACGTCCAATACTGTTACCAATGGTTATATCTAATGTAAAAAATAGGATCCACACGTATCTACCCCACACCGTCCTTATTGTGTGAGTCAGGGTCACGTTACTTCTTGAACATAACCTTAGTACGTTTCTGTCAAGTTGTTATTGGTCCACCCTTCCGTCGGGTCGGTCCTTGTGAGTGTCAAGGTTGTCACGTCTCTCTTCCAAAGTCGGTTTGACCGTCACATACATTTCTCCCAGTCGGG
>BLSH010333604.1:1231953-1243543 GCA_018402905.1 Glandirana rugosa | reverse complement strand
GAAAGTAAATCCATTCACGGTATAAAGATTTCACAGGAAATTGGCGGAATGCCGGCTGCCCGCACAACAACTCATTGGTTGGGGTCTGCCGCCTGGGCCCTTCGGGACGCCCGGACCCCCACATATGTATGGGCTGCCCCCCCCCTCTGATGGTGGCCCTGCCTGTATTATCATACTGGCAGCACTAAAAGTGCAAGCCAGCGGGGACTCTTTTCGTGCTGCCCCCCTGCAAAGTGCCGCCTTAGGCCTGGGCCTTGTTGGCCTAGGCCAAGATACAGCGTTGGCAGGGTGACAGGTGGACCACAATACTCAGCAGCCCCTATGGGGGGTATCGCTACAGTTAAATGGTTAAAGGACACTTTAGAAATATGGCACTTACCTAAATGAAAGGCTATTTGATGGCAGGGAGGGGCTCTAAGGGTAGTTTAGAGGGAGGAATGAAGAAAGTTCCAGTAAGAGACTTGCAGTCAGTAGGAGAATCTACCATCCACCTGCCCTGATATTGCTGATGTTGGATTTTATCATGGAAATCTTGGCAGCCAGTGAGCTGGCTGGGTCTTTGAAGGCAGTCAAAAGGTGCTAAGATACGGTCAGGGACCCATTCTGGGTAAGGGGTGTCAGAACTTGGAGTGACCTGGTTTATTATGGTTCAAGGAGTATGTGCAGGCAGTTCCCCAAGGCAGTGTAATGCATGATCATTGTTTGGTTTTATAGTGTCTTCAATGACCTTGCACCCAGTTCTATTTTTATGTCCAGTTGTTATTTAATTGTCATTTAAAATGTATTTTTGTAGTTTGCAATAAAAGGCTGCTAGGCCATTAAACTTTAATTTGGTGTGGTATGATTTTGATGCTTTAATAGGATGTTTCAGGTTGAATATGGCCAGACTGAATTACCCTAGTCATGCAACTGCTATCTGGGATATATTATATTGCCATTCCTATTTAGAGGATTTAATAACGTATGTGCTGCCTGGAGTATATTATATCATTTCTGTCTGGAGGGATATTATGATGTCACTGCTGTCTGGAGGATATTAAAATGTCATTGCTGCCTGGAGGATTTTATAATGTCATTGCTGACAGGGGTATATTATTATGTAATTCCTGATCAGAGGATATCATTATATTAATCCTGATTGGAGCATATTATATTGTATTATGTCAATCCTGATCGGAGGATATTATAATGTTATTCCTGATTAGAGGATTTTATTTTGTTATTCCTGATTGAAGGATATTAATATGTAATAGATGACTGAAGGTTATTACATGAACGCTAACTATCATATTTATTTCTCAGGATATTATAATGTCATTGCTGCCTGGGGAATATTATAATGTCACGGATGACATTACTGTCTTTAATAATGTCATGGCAGATATTATATTATATTGGCTAATTTATTGTTATTACTGCTTTTTAGAAGATTTAATACAATCATTTACTGGCTAGGTGATATTATATTATTAGTATAACAGAAATATTCAAGAGCAAACTTGTAAAACCTTGGAAATTTGAAAAAAAAAAATACTTTATATCCTATATCCTATATTTTGCTTTGGACAGAGTGAAGAAGCTATAGAACCTTTGTCCGGTTTTCATTTGAGGTCTAGATTGCTATTGAAGAGACTTCCACTTACTAACGTATCAGGAACAAATCACATTTTTCAAAAAAATTCTGAAGGGTTCTGCATCTTCCTGGGCCACCGACAACCTTTCTTCTCCGGGTAAAGAGAAAGATCCAGAAAACCGCACTCCAAAAAATGCTTCTTTATTGTAAGTATAGGTCCATACAGTGCAAAAATAGAGTAAGAAAAGCTAACGCGTTTCACGCCCTTCTTACGGGCGCTTACTCATAGCTGTCAGGACCCGCTTCCTGTCCTGATTGGCCCAGGAGGAGAAGCAGGAAGACAATAGCGAATGTTGATTCGCTATTGTCACAAGTGGGTGGGCTCAGTGTGCAGTGTTCTGTGCCCCGAGCCCACCCTTTTTGAAGCCAATTAGAGCCTCTAATTGTTGTTGTTATTAATATACAGGATTTATATAGCACCAACAGTTTACGCAGCGCTTTACAATATAAAAGGTACAGGTAAAATACAATAGAATACAAAAGGATTAGGAGGGATTAAGAGCTTACAATCTAATGGGGGGGCAGGTGGTACAAAAGGTTGGAACTGTGCGGAGTGAGCTGATGGAAGTGGTAAAAGATTAGTTGGAGGCGTGATAGGTTTCCCTGAAGAGATGTGTTTTCAGGGATTGCCTGAAGGCAGCCAGAGTAGGAGATAGCCGGGCAGGTTGAGGTAAAGAGTTCCAGAGGATGGGAGAGGCTCTGGAGAAGTCCTGGAGGCGAGCATGGTAGGAGGTGATGAGGGAGCTTGAGAGTAGGAGGTCTTGAGAGGAGCGGAGAGAACAGTTTGGGTGATATTTGGAGACAAGATTGGTGATGTATGGTGGCTCCGGGCAGAGTTGTGAATGGCTTTGTATGTTGTGGCTCCACATGCTTCACAAAAAAAACCCTGTAGAACTCTATGCATCCAGATAGGTGCCGGGCCCATAGGGATTAGGGGGGCGGCGCCCCTGTGCCCCTTTTGGACAGGCCACCGCTGTCAAACAGCCTTTTTACACAATGCAGAGGATTAACCCCTTAGGTTTCACAGTGAGTATAACAAGCATACTTTACTGCAGATACAGACTGATTTTACTGTTGTGGGTTTAGTAACACTTTAAATTTCAAGCAGTATTTATTGCTGTCATTGGTAATTGTATTGTTGTTGTGTCTTTTATGTATGTATGCAATCTTTTTATTGTCTTGTTGAATGCAATTGTATCTTAATAATTTCTCTTTGGGAGTAATAAAGTATTCTGAATCTAAATGCATGCCAAAAGGTCATAAAACATTAACCTACCCATCAAACATTAATAAGAAGTATAATTGGGGTTGATGTATGTTGGTCAACGCGTTTCGCAGGATCCTCCGCTTCAGGACCTTATAGACCTCCAATATCTCCACATGGATAGAGATGTAATATTTAATACTCCTCATCCACCGTTCTTCATAGAGCATATCCCAGACCAGGGAATGGATTGATACTTCCTGAAGTTATGGTTTCAGAACAGATTTGAGGAATAATTTAACAAATCAGAGAGGGGTGTGGCAAGAAGAAAGGTGAGGAATCACTTTCCTCTTCTACAGCTATTGATTGGTTTCAATTCCTGACAATCGTGACGCAGTTACTGTAATCTAATCCATGCAATAATAATGAAAAATACACTCACTGGCCACTTTATTAGGTACACCTTGCTAGTATCGGGTTGGTCCCCCTTTTACCTTCAGAACTGCCTTCATTCTTCGTGGCATAGACTCAACAAGGTGTTGGAAACATTCCTCTGAAATTTTGGTCCATATTGACATGATAGCTTCACATAGTTGCTGCAGATTTGTCGGCTGCACATCCATGATGCAAATCTCCCATTGCACCACATCCCAAAGGTGCTCTATTGGATGAGATCTGGTGAGTGTGGAGGCCATTGGAGTGCAGTGAACTCATTGTCATGTTCGAGAAAACAGAGGTGAGATGATTGGAGCTTTGTGACATGGTGCATTATCCTGCTGGAAGGAGCCATCAGAAGATGGGGACACCGTAGTCATAAAGGGATGGACATGGTCAGGAACAATACTCAGGTAGACCGTGGCATTTAAACAATGCTCAATTGGTACTAAGGGGCCCAAAGTGTGCCAAGAAAATATCCCCCACACCATTACACCACCACCAGCCTGAACCATTGATACAAGGCAGGATGGATCCATACTTTCATGTTGTTTACGACCAAATTCTGACCCCACCATCTGAATGTCGCAGCTAAAATTGAGACTCATCAGACCAAGCAACATTTTTCCTATCTTCTATTATCCAATTTTAGTGAGTCTGTGTGAATTGTAGCCTCGGTTTCCTGTCCTTAGCTGACAGGAGAGGCACCCGGTGTGGTCTTCTACTGCTGCAGCCCATCTGCTTCAAGGTTCAATGTGTTGTGCATTCAGAGATGGTATTCTGCATACATTGGTTGTAACGAGTGGTTATTTGAGTTACTTTTGCCTTTCTATCATCATTGTCTGCCCATTCTCCTCTGACCTCCGAAATCAACAAGGCATTTTCGTCCACAAAACTGCCTCTCACTGGTTTTTTTCTCTTTTTCAGATCCTTCTCTGTAAATCCTAGAGATGGTTGTGTGTGAAAATCCCACTAGGTCAGCAGTTTTTTAAATACTCAGACCCTGGCACCAACAACCATGCCACCTTCAAAATCACTGAAATCCCTTTTCTTCCCCTTTCTGATGCTCAGTTTGAACTTCAGCAAGTCATCTTTACCACATCTAGATGCCTAAATGCATTAACCACTTAAGGACCGGAATGATTTGCCCACTTCCTGGCCAGGCCATTTTTTGCAATACTGCACTGCGTCGCTTTAACTGTCCTCTATTTTCCAAAAATAGAGCTTTCTTTTGGTGGTATTTGATCCCCTCTGCGGTTTTTATTTTTTTGCGCTATAACCAAAAAAATAGTGACAATTTTGAAAAAAAAACAATATTTTTTTACATTTTCTATAATAAATATCCAATATAAATGTAAAAAAAAAAGTTCTTCATCAGTTTAGGCCAGTATGTGTTCTACATATTATTGGTAAAAAAAATCGCAATAAGCGTATATTGATTAGTTTGCGCAAAAGTTATAGTGTCTACGAAATAGGGAATAGATGTATGGCATTTTTATTATTTATTCATTTTTTACTAGTAATGGCGGCGATCTGCCGTTTTTAGCGGGACTGCGACATTGCGGCGGACAGATCAGACACTTAACGGACATTTTTTTGAGAACCAGTGACATTATTACAGTAATCAGTGCTAAAAATATATATTGTTATTGTACTAATGACACTGTCAGGGAAGGGGTTAATACTAGGGGCGATCAAAGGGTTAACTGTGTTCCCTCACTGTTCTAACTGTATGGGGGATGAGCTGCCGTTGGAAACCCACAGATTTATGCATGCATAGCAGAAAGACAGGATCTGTGTGATCTCCCCTGTCAGAACGGAGATCTGCCTTGTTCACACAGGCAGATCCCTGTTCTGTCATTGCGGGGAACGATCACGGACATCAAATGCGCTGATGTCGACCTACGGCGATTTGCGGGAACGAGCCACCTTGCTGCAGTATAATGACGGCAGCTGGTCTTAAAGTGGTTAAGTTGCTGCCATGTGATTGGCTGATTAGCAATTTGTGTTACCAATCAATTGAACAGGTGTACCTAATAAAGTGGCCGGTACATGTATTTTTTACGGCCTCATGCACACAGGACGTTTTAAAAAACGTCAGCACTACAGCGGCACTAAAAACGTGCATTTTACCATTAGCGTTTAGCCATGTGTAGCCGGGTTTTTCACGTTTTTCCATGAAATACATTCTATGTAATGTAAAAACGCCTAAAAACGTCAAACGCTACTAAATGCGGCTAAATGTGGCTGACGTTTTTAGCCGCACATAGCTGTGTTTTTCGTTTTTACTGCTCCTGGAAGCACAGGCTGATGTTTTTTTCTACTGCCCCTAAACGCTTATGCCTCCAAATGCCTCTGACAGTTTATGTGTGCATGGACACATAGGCTAACATGGAGGGGCTTTTAGAGGCAGTTAAAAAATACGTCAGACGCCCCTAAGGCCACTTTCACACTGAGATGTTTTTCAGGCGCTTTTGCGGTAAAAACAGCACCTTTGAAGCGCCTGAAAAACTCATCCCAATGCACCCCAGTGTGAAAGCCTGAGTGCTTTCACACTGGGGCGATGCTTTTACAGGATGTTAGGAAAAGTCCAAGCAGTGCAAGCAGCATCTTTGGGGCGGTGTGGTAAGCGGTGTTTACACCGCTGCTCCACTGCCCTGCCACTGAAATCAATGGGCTTCCAAAGCGGATGAACACTGCTTCGGAAGCGCCGTGCGCCGGCACTTTTAACCCCCTTTTAACCACTTCAGCCCCGGGAGGATTTACCCCCTCCTGACCAGAGCACTTTTTGTGATTCAGCATTGCGTCACTTTAACTGACAATTGCGTGGTCGTGCGAGGAGCTTTCTTTTGGTGGTATTTGATTAACTCTGCGGTTTTTATTTTTTGCGCTATAAACCAAAAAAACGACAATTTTGAAAAAAAACAATATTTTTTACTTTTTGCTATAATACATATCCCAAAAAAATATTTATTCATCAGTTTAGGCCAACATGTATTCTTCTACATATTTTTGGTAAATAAAATCTCAAAAAGCATTTATTAATTGGTTTGCGCAAAAGTTATCACGTCTACAAACTATGAGAATTTATTTATTGCATTTTTATTATTATTATTTTTTTTTTACTGGTAATGGCAGCAATCTGCGATTTTTATCAGGACTGCGATATTGCGGCGGGCATATCGGACACTTTTGACTTTTTTGGGACCACTGACATTTATACAGCGATCACAGCTAAAAATAGCCACTGACTACTGTGTAAGGCTCCATGCACACTGGATGCTCTCTGGGCTCTGTGGGCGTCGGGCAGGAGACGCTGCTTAGAAAACGTTTTTTTGCACCGTTTTGAAAGCAGCGTTTATCGGAGTTAATCAGCGTCATTGTTTTTGAGCATTTTTTTTCTTCATTAGCTTCCATTGGCTACAAAAAACACTGGAGCCGATAAACAGCCATTTACCAGCGTTTATCAGCGTCTAGCGTTTTTTGTGGTCAGAAGAACTTTTGAAAGCCAATTCAGGGCGTTCAGATAACAGCCCAAAAACGCCACTGCTGTTACAATTAACGTCCATGTGTGCATGGACACATAGGATAACATAAAGGGGCGTTTTGGGTAGGGTTGCCACCTGTCCGGGATTCACCCAGACAGTTCGGGCTTAGAATAATGTGTCCGGGTTTCAGACCACCTGAAACCCGGACATATCATTCAGACTGGACTATGGCTTCCCAGAAGGGTTGCTGGCTGCAGTTGTCTAAGCTGAGAGAGTCTGTTACACTCTCTTTCCGACTGCCCAAAGCCAGAACTAACAATTCCCCCCCCCCCAACACACACACACACAGATGGGAGAGGAGAGAGGGCTCAATCTACACCTCTTCCTCCCGCCCTTACCCCTCTGTGCCCACACTCCAATCCCCAGCACTGTGCCTCAGAAAAGGAAAGTGAGGGCCTGAAATTTGAAGTCCAGCAGCCTCAGATACATCTGGAGTGTGTGTACACTAAGGTAAATCAGGGTTCTCAGAGCACCCCTTACACAGAGTTCCCCTTTACACCAGAGGTCACAGTGTTTCCCATTACATCAGAGTCCTCTCCATACATCAGAGTTCTCAGTGTTCCCCCTTAAATCAAAGTCTGCAGAGTCCCCCTTTACAGTGAAAGGGAACTCTGCGGACTCAGATGTAAAAGGGGAACTCTGTGGACTTCGATGTAAAAGGGGACTCGTGTTATTAACTTCATATGATTAGAAATGTTATTTAATAGAAAAATATATGTATCGTTTATACTATAAAAAAAAAAAATAGCTGTGAGCCGCTAAAGTGTTCGGGTTTCACTTGAAGAAAAGGTGGCAACCCTAGTTTTGGGGCTGTTAAAAAAAATGCCCAAACGACCAAAAACGGTTGTTTATCAGCTACAGTGTGCATGAGCCCTTAATGTCACTGGCAGGGAAGGGGTAAACATGTAGGGGGCAATAAAGGGGTTATATGTGTTCCCTCAGCGTGTTCTAACTGTGTGGGGGCTGGGCTGGCAGGGGCATGACAGATCTAACTGATCCTGATTACAAGGATGAGTAGATCACTGTCATGCAGCCTGACAGAAAGGGGAACCGCCGTGTTTACATCGGCGGTTTCCGGTTCTTCCTCTGTATTAGGTGATCGCAGGTCGCTGGCGGACTTTGACTGCGGCTGTACGAATCGCCTTTTATATACGGCGATTTGCACAGCCAGCGCTGCCACTTTGCAGCGGTAAATACGCGTTCCACGGTCTGCAAGTGGTTAACCCCTTGTGAGGGGTTAAAAGTGCCCCACTCCTGCCTGCATAGCGCCGCTATAACAGCAGAAAAGTGCCGCTTTACCACTACCGCCCCTGTGTGAAAGTGCCCTAACAGCAGCTGTAAAAACGTCCTGTGTGTATGAGGCCTGAATATGTTCCAAATAATATTACACTATACCTTTAAGCCACTGGCAAATGAATAAATGAATTCATTTGACAGAATTCCAGCCTTGCACATGAATATGAAGTCATTCCACAAAATGGCTGCCCCCACGATAATCCGTGAAGGAACACAAATGTAGTGTCTTGCTTCTCAATGTCCTTTTTTTTTTTCAGGCTCAGTTTGGCGAACGGTAAATAGGCCGAGTATCTTTGTCTGCAGACCTCCAAAGATCAGCTCAGGCTCGCGGCTATTCCGCCTCGCCTCACACACAACGCGCTGTGTTTAATGAGCTAGAAATCTTTCTCCAGTTGTTCACAGCGAACGCAGGGCTCATTTTTTCTCATTGATTACATGAGCTCAGTGTCTGTAGACTTATTGGATCCTGAAAGCCGCACTGCTCTGGTATGCGGCTTGTGAATTCAGCTTAATTGAAAGTAATGCAGTGCTGCAAGCCTGTCAGAAATGTAAAATCATTGGCGGGCACCGTAGATCTTTAGTAAAAGCTGTGAGATACTGCGGTGCGCTGTATCTTCATGCAGTATTTTCCAGGCCTGTAATAGAGATGAATGGAGGAATGGAGCGCAGGTTTACCCAGTATGCTATACCAGAAGAAGAGAGGAGGGGATGCAACAGCCATCAGTAGTAACCAATCAGGTTATTGTTTTTATTTGTGAATAAACAGAAGAAAATTACAGCTTGAATCTGACTGGTTAAACCGCTTCAGCTCCCTGGCCATGACCAAGCCATTTTTCGCGATACGGCACTGCGTTATTTAACTGACAATTGCGCAGTTGTGTGACGCTATACCCAAATAAAATGTACAGTATGCCCTTTTTTTCCCCACTTTCTTTTGGTGGTATTTTGATCACCTCTGCGGTTTTTATTTTTTGCACTATAAACAAAAAACCTCAAAAATAGGCCACAGTAAGGTGCTATAAAGCGAACCCAAATAACTAGTCACCTTAGTAGTCCCAATCCGCGCCGGGTATAACTAAATCAATAAGTCCTAAGCAGCTACTTTAAATCAAATATAACAGCAAAAATCACATAGTCAGCAAGCCAACAAGTAGCGCTAAAGCAGAAAATATAACAATGTTGACAGGTCCATTTTTTAGGGAATAATCGTGAAAAAAAGAGAGAGATGTCCCAGTCTGCAAAGTCCCAGGAGATATATATGAAGGTCTATGATTCAAAGTCCATCACCGAACACCACGTGACCATCAAACAGCGTCCCTCAGGACAGATCCTTACCACAAGGTGTGTGCTAGGCACTCTCATGCACTAGCAGGACCCGCGTGTTGTGCTTCTAAATGCACCAGCTGGTCTCAACCTTCAATCTGACAGGACTCCATACATGGGAAGATATAAGAAAATCGCACCATAGTGTAAAATCCTCAAAGCGTTTTATTGATAAAACATTAAAACTGCAAGCAACTTACACATATATAGGGACTAAAAGATAACCCCCCAATGTGCAGACTCTTACCAGAAACAGTGAATTAAAAAGCGTATCCCACAGGCTGTAAAACTCTGCAAGTGCATACCGTCCCCACATCCCTCCGGCAGCGTTCCTCACCTCCGGGGCGGTAATCAGCGACTTATAGCGGGACTGCGATATTGCGGTGGGCAAATCGGACACCTAACTGACACTTTTGACATTTTTTGGGAACCATTGACAGTAATACAGTGATCAGTGCTAAAAATATGCACTGTCACTGTACTAAGGACACTGGCTGGGAAGGGGTTAACATCAGGGGAGATCAAGGGATTAACTGTGTGTCTAGCTAATGTTTCAGTGTAGCAGGGGAGGTGCGTTTACAAGGGAAAGGCATGGATCCATGTCCCTGCTTTACAGGAACACAGGATCCATGCCTTCTGTACTGACAGTTGTTTACATAGGTAGATCGCCGTTCTGCCTGTGTGCTGAACAAAGGGTAGAGCTCTGGAATGCATTATGCACAAGGTGCAGGGTTCTGGAGTTACGTACAGAGTACAAGGTTCTGGAGTGTGTTATGTACAGGGAGGTAGGTTCTGGAGTGCATTATGTACAGGGAGGTAGCTTCTGGAGTTTGTTATGTACAGAGTGCAGGGTTCTGGAGTGCGTTATGTATAGAGTGCAGGGCTCTGGAGTGTGTTATGCACAGGGTGCAGGGTTCTGGAGCTACGTACAGAGTGCAAGGTTCTGAAGTGTGTTATGCACAGGCTGCAGGGTTCTGGAGTTATGTACAGAGTACAAGGTTCTAGAGTGTGTTATGTACAGGGAGGTAGGTTCTGGAGTGCATTATGTACAGAATGCAGGGTTCTGGAATGCGTTATGCACAAGGTACAGGGTTGTGGAGTTACGTACAGAGTTCAAGGTTCTGGAGTGTGTTATGTACAGGGAGGTATGTTCTGGAGTGTGTTATGTACAAGGAGGTAGGTTCTGGAGTGCGTTATGTACAGAGTGCAGGATTCTAGAGTGTGTTATGCACAGGGTGCAGGGTTCTGAAGTTACGTACAGAGTGCAGGGTTCTGGAATATGTTATGCACAAGGTGCTGGGTTCTGGAGTGCGTTATGTACAGAGTGCAGGGTTCTGGAGTTACGTACAGAGTGCAGGGTTCTGAAGTGTGTTATGCACAGGGTGCAGGGTTATGGAGTTATGTACAGAGTACAAGGTTGTGGAGTGTGTTATGTACAGGGAGCAGTGGCGTAGCGTGGGTTGTCAGCACCCGGGGCAAGGCAAGTAATTTGCGCCCCCTAACCCGTCGATAATTTTGCAAAATAACCCAAATTTCTTACTTTTTGCTAAAATACAAATCCAAAAAAAAAAATATATAAAACATTTTTTTCATCGGTTTTGGCCGATTTATATTCTTCCTCATATTTGCAATAAAAAAAATCGCAATCGGCGTTTATTGATTGGTTTGCGCAAAAGTGGTCACGTTTATGGATGATGAGAATTCATTTCTGGGGTTTTTATTTTTTTTACTAGTAATGGCGGCGATCTGCGATTTTTAGCGGTACTGCAATATTTCAGCGGACATGTCGGACCATTTTGACACTTTTTTGGGACCATTGGCATTTATACAGCGATCAGTGCTATAAAAATGCACTGATTACTGTGTAAATGCCATTGGCAGTGAAGGGGTTAACCTGCAGGGGGCGCTCTAAGGGTTAACTGTGTTCCCTCAGTGTGTTCTAACTGTGTGTGGGCTGCCCTAGCAGGGGAAGGGAAGTGATCACAGCCCTTCACAGAACGGAGGTCCGTGTTTACTTACATGGACCTCCGTTCTTTCACTCCGGGGGGGGATCGTGGGTGGCCGGCCACGCCACCTAAGCTAGAGGCGGCCGGTGGGTGCTAGGGGGGGGCCTCACTTTCTTGCCTCCAGGTACATTCATTTGTGCCTGGA
>BLSH010333604.1:1207826-1219683 GCA_018402905.1 Glandirana rugosa | reverse complement strand
CCAATGACACTCAAACCCAAGTCGAGTAACACCTACCGTCGGAGACGACATGTGATTGTACCTGATTAAAGATACCTGAAAAAATACCTGAATAACCAATGTATAGAGGAGTATGTACAATAAGTAGTTAACAAAATCCTGGAAGGTGGACCAACTAACGCGGAGTATGATATACATACGTCAGAGAACCCGATACATACGTCAGAGACTAGCAGAGAACACGGAACAGGTGTCAGAGACTGGTAGAGGACATGATACAGACGTCGGAGACTGGTAGAGGACATGGTACAGACGTCAGAGACTAGTACAAGAGGTGGTCAGGGACTGCAGACATAGTACAAGAGATGGTCATAGACTGTGTGTGGACATAGTACAGGAGATGGTCAGAGACTGCAGACATACTACAGGAGATGGTCAGAGACTGCGGACATGGTACAGGAGATGTCAGAGACTGCAGACATGGTACAGGAGATGGTCAGAGGCTGCAGACATAGTACAGGAGATGGTCAGAGACTGTGGACAAGGCACAAGAGACGATCAGAGACTGCATACATAGCCCAAGAGACTGCATACATATAGTATGAGGCGCAATCAACCAGGTGGAAGGTCCTAAAACAATTGATGAATAACATGTATGAGGAGATATGTAACCAATAAGTCCATAAAAAAGTCCATAGAAATTAGTCCATGTTAGTGTACAGCAGAGGCTGCCATCCACAATGAGCTGAACCCAAACTCACAGTAACCTACAGGAAAAGGAAGAGAAGAGGAGGCACCTCTGAGTGCAATACGTCTGTAAAATTTATTGAAAAGTAGATTAATAACACTCACAAATAGAAAGATGTATGCACACACTGCACATCTTATGGAACAGGGGTGAGGGGGAGCCGCCACTCCGGTCAGACCATCCGATCGTACTCAGCGTCCACTGTGGCTGCAGAGCCGTGCGTTGTAGGAGCTGGCTCAACGTCATGTAGATCCAAGGGAGGCCTGGAGTGTAGATCAGCGGGCGCAGACGGGATGGCGTCACAAGGATGTGACGCGTTTAATTGGCTGGCAAACACTATATCGGAGTCTGCCAGCCAATGAAACGCGTCGCATCCTTGTGACGCCATCCCGCCTTTGATTGCCCTAGATTTTTTTTTGTTAATTCTTTATTGAAAATGTTTTAGTACAGGTAACAGCAGAAATACAAATCTCTGTACACTTAATGCCAGTGGTCACTAGGGTTGCCACCTGTCCGGGATTCACCCGGACAGTTTGGGTTTAGTATCATATGTCTGGGTTTCAGTCCGCCTGAAACCCGGACACAATATTCAGACAGGAATGTGGCTCAGAACAAGACCTGACAGGAGAGTGAGGGGGCACTATGCACACCATATTACTATTCTCTTTGGAGCACCCAAAGGCGTCCCAGGTCTGTTACAATCGTATAGTGTATGCTAATTTTTTTTTTTTTCTGCGAGCCACTAAAGTGTTCGGGTTTGGCTTGAAGAAAAAGTGGCAACCCTAGTGGTCACCAATTGGAGATTGGCTCTAACAAAGGGAGACATTAAATAAGCAACCTAGAGAGCGATTGTATAAGAAGATCAGGAATGTGGTGAGTGTTAGCTGAGTATTGAAATCCTGTACTGGAAGCTTCTTGTTTGCAGCAATAGCTTTGCTTTTATGGAGAAATATCAGAACATGTCTTAGATCATCAAGACACCAAGTGAACAACAAACAAGTACACACTGAACATAGACAGAACATCCTGTGACTACATTACCATATAATACACACTCTAACACTGCAGCGCCACCTGCTGCATAGATAAGTATAATGCATACAGTATATAGTTCACACTACTTTATATTACATGCTGTTGCTCTTCCAACAGTGAGGATAAAGGAGATAAGGGTGGAGGGGTAGAAAAGTTAAGAGAAGGGTAGGAAAATAGAATGAGGATAGAACTGAATAACACTCATATGCTGTAATATCTTTGTGTATAAATAGTACTGCTAAACATATGACCAGATCTGCATCCTGACAAAAAAAAAGGAACCCAATGGAAAAGAGGAAAGGGTAGTTGTACTCAGATAATATGGTATCAAATATGGTCCAAAAATGAGGGGAGTCTGAAGGGTTTTGGTCAAGGCCTAATCATTTTTCTATCGTCTTTGATCCAGCATGCCCAGTTTTGTTGAAATGTGGCATTTTTGCCTTGCAGTTATGCAAACATTTGCTCAGGTAGCATGCGTATTTAAAACGTTTATAACTGTAAGGAGAGACGGGGTACTGACTGATTTCCAGGCATTGGTCAGGGATCTTCTGGCTGCAATTAGAATATGGTCGATGAATACATGAAATTTGCATGGTCATTTTTCCAACCCAATGTCGAAAAGAGCTGTTTCAGGGCCGAAGCTTGACTATTATGCGCCCTAGGCAAGGCTACCGGGGGGGGGGGGGGGTGAGACATGGTGCCCGCCTCCTCCACCACCCCAGCTGTCCTCCAACTTCAGGGAGCTGGCTCGGTGTCGCCCTCCTCACAGACTGAGCTGCTGCTGACCTCCACAGCAGGGAAGTCAGCGGCCATGGCTGTGCCCCCTGTGCAACAGTGTGCCCTAGGCGGCTGCCTAGTTCGAGTGCTGGCCCTAGTTACCTTAGTGTTGGAGGAGATAAGGACGAATACATATTTCTAGAAAATTGCAATCTTTATGCAATACGGCCAGATGTGACTAATAGATCCTATGCACCTGCATGCCCTCCAGCTTAATGGGAAGTGGACCACCCTAGATGTTTAACCCCTTCTGAGCCAGTGCATATTTTTAGCACTAATCTCTATATTAGCGTCACTGGTTCCCACAAAGTGTCAATTAGTGTCCGATTGTCAGCTGCAATATCGCAGTCCTGCTACAAGTCGCTGATCGCCACCATTACTAGTATAAAAAAATAAAAACTACATAAATATATACCATAGTTTGTAGACGCTATAACGTTCACGTAAACCAATCAACATACGTTTATTGGGATTGTTTTTTTTTTTACAAAAACATGTAGCAGAATACCTATTTACCTAAATTTTTAAATAGATATGTTTTATAGCTGAAAGTAAAAAATATTGTTTTATTTTCAAAATGCAGTGGTGATCAAATACCACCAAAAACAAAAGCACAGCCAAAAGTACAGTGTCGCACAACTGCGCAATTTTCAGTTAAAGTAACGCAGTGCCATATCGAAAAAAATGGCCTGATGGTGAGGGGGGGGTAAATCTTCAGGATGTCAAGTGGTTAAATAAGACCCTGCGATGTCACATGATTATCCTAACATATTTGGGGAAGGTAAAAATGAAGACATAAAATACAGCCGGCGGGGGCCTCATGGCGGTTTATATGGGGGGGTGGCATGGAGCCCTGATTTGGGTTTACAGCTGGCATCACCTGGGGAGCTACAATAATAACTATCTGTACAGTCAGTATAGCTCCATGTACCTCTCTTCTGGGACACAACTTCACATATGCCAGTTATTTTTATTTCACTTCTTTCCAAGCTAAAACAAGATTATGGTGAATATGCACATGGCAGCGTCTCTGCTCCCCGTCAATCATTACCGCCTCTGACAGACATGCAGGAAGAGCTCCATGAAGATAAGGGTCTGCCTATTCTCCGCTTTAGATGTTTCTTATATTTAAGCCTGGGGCTGGGAAATACATTCCAAACTTTTATTTAATCCCTTGCAATTTTTTTTCCTGGACAATTTGAAATAATCAACCTATTCTCCACTTCCTTTTCTCTTGTGACTACGAGGATGGGATTTGCTAGGCTGTGCTGAGTTTAAATTAGAGAAAAAACACCATTAAGGTAAATATCAGCTCCTGTAAACATTATCTGTGTATGAAATTCAGCAGCACCTGCTTTGTAGCCATGATTCAGTCCTACAGTCAAGGGCAAATTCCAAAAAAAGTTTTTTAGGGGTTTTTTTGGAGTGCGGGGGTTGGGGGTTACTGCTGTTTAACCACTTGCCTACATGGCACTTTCACCCCTTCCTGCCCATGCCAATTTTCAGCTTTCCATGCTGTTGTACTTTAAATGACAATTGCGCGGTCATGCAACGCTGTACCCAAACAAATTTTTTATCATTTGTTTGAGACAGATAGAGCTTTCTTTTGGTGGTATTTAATCACCACTGTGTTTTTAATGAATGTATTGCTAAACAAATGAAAAACATTTTTGAAAAAAAAAAACGTTTTTGTTAGTTTCCGTTATAAAATTTTCTAAATAAGTAATTTTTCTCCTTCACTGATGTGAGGTGATGAGGTTGCACTAATATGCTGCACTGATGAGGCAGCACTGATGGGCCCTGATGAGGGGGCACTGATGAGGAGGCACTAATATGCAGCACTGATGAGGAGGCACTAATATGCAACACTGACGGGCACTGATAGGTGTTACTGATGGGCACTGATAGTCAACAATTATGGACACTGATAGGTATCAGGGATAGTCAGCAATGATAGGCACTGATAGGCGGCACTCATAGGTGGCACTTATGGGCGGCACTAATAGATGGTACTGATAGGCAGCATTAATGAGGAGTCACTGATGGGCACTGACAGGCATCACTGATGGGCACTGAAAGGCATCACTGATGGGCACTGACAGGCAGCACAGGTGGGCACTGATTGGCAGCACAGGTGGGCAATGTTGGGTCTGCACTGATGAATAGTGCCCTGATTGTCAGTGCAGATGTCCCCGCTGAGGAATGCTGCTTACCGGCTCTCCTCTCCTCATACGCTCTCAGTGTGAGGAGAGAAACGCCGATAACCAGCATTTCCTTTTTACACTGTGATCAGCTGTGATTGGACACAGTTGATCACATGGTAAAGAACGTATGCCATAGGCTCTTTACCATGATCAGCGATGCGCTGTGTCTGAGGGACACGGCATGCCACCAATCGCCTCACTGCACACTCCCCCAGACGCACACGTGCGCAAGAACGGGAGGACATCATATGACGTCCTCCCAGAATGAGAGTGCTTCTGCCCTCCCATCATTTCACTATAGAGCGGGCGGGAAGCAATTAAAGAAGAAGTATCACTTACAGCTAGGTGCCTTCTACCTAGGGTTGCCACCTCATCCCTTTAAACCCAAACACATATGAATTCCACAGGCTCTGTGGCTAATTAAGGTGGTAATTAAACTCACTTGGTGCCTCATCTGTATTCAATTAGCCTCAGAACCAGTGTATTTGATATGTGTTCGGGTTTAAAGGGATGAGGTGGCAACCCTACCTCTACCGCTAGTTATGACATAGGACATAGGTGGACGGCCATGTCTAGGTTTGCAGTTGTGCCATACACTTTCCATGTTTGGATGATGCCCCGTGAGATGTTCAAAGCTTGGGATTTTTGTATAACATAACCCTGCTTTAAAGGTCTCCACAACTTTATTCCTGACCTGTCTGGTGTGTTCCTTGGCCTTCATGATGCTGTTTGTTCACTAAAATACTGCTGTATTTATACTGAGATTAAATTATACACAGATTTTAGTAGGGGTATCAGAGTAAAGGGGCTGAATACAAATACACACCACACTTTACAGATATTTATTTGTAAAACATTTTGAAACATTGAAACATTTTTGAATACATACATAGACATAAATATCCTAAAAACGGTGTATCATATCCCCTTTCACTTTAAGCGGTTACCACACAATTTTATGTTTTAAAATTCAATCCTTAGACCTTGCTATAAATATGCTATAAATTTGTTCTATGTAGGATGAAATGTCAAAGTGCCAGCAGCAGAGCTTGGTGGGCTGAGTCAGCTTTGGCCTCTTATATGTCTTGGATACTTTCTATTTTATATTATGGAGAATGGAACAGGAAGAGCCAGGCCACCCACATTGTCCAGGTGGACAAGAACAGAGTTGGGATTCGACTTCCCTGCCATAATTCCCAACTCTGTTCTTGTCCACCTGCAAATTTTGGGTGTTCCTGTCCATCTTTGTTGGTTCCAGCTAGAGTTGCCACCTCATCCCTTTAAACCCGAACACATATGAATTACACAGGTTTTGAGGCTAATTTAATGCAGATAAGGCACCAAGTGAGTTTAATTGCCACCTTAATCAGCGATAGAACCTGTGTAATTAATATGTGTTCGGGTTTAACCACTTGCCGACCGCCTATCGGCATCTGACGGCGATAGAGTGGCTCTCCTGCGCAAAATGCCGTCATCTGACGGCGGCTGCCAAATCGCTCACTGTGTCCGGGGAGGGCCAGGGAGCGGGTGCGGCGGATTCGATCTCCGCCGGCTACCCGCGATGCCCCCCCCCGGAGTGAAAGAACGGAGGTCTGTGTAAGTAAACACGGACCTCCGTTCTGTAAGGGGGGGAAGGACTGTGATCACAGCCTTCCTCTACATGGAAGCTGTGATCACTTCCCTTCCCCTGCTAGGGCAGCCCAAATACAGTTAGAACATGCCCAGGGAACACAGTTAACCCTTAGAGCGCCCCCTGCAGGTTAACCCCTTCACTGCCAATGGCATTTACACAGTAAACAATGCATTTTTATAGCACTGATCGCTGTATAAATGCCAATGGTCCCAAAAAAGTGTCAAAATGTTCCGACATGTCCGCCCCAATATCGCAGTACCGCTAAAAATTGCAGATCGCCGCCATTACTAGTAAAAAATAAAAAAAAAATAAAAACCCCAGAAATGAATTCTCATCATCCGTAAACGCGGCAACTTTTGCACAAACCAATCAATAAACGCCGATTGCGATTTTTTTTTAATCACAAATATGAAGAATATAAATCGGCCAAAACCGATGAAAAAAAATGTTTTTTTATTTTTTTTTTTTGGATTTGTATTTTAGCAAAAAGTAAGAAATTTGGGTTTTTTTGCAAAATTGTTGCTCTTCTTTTGTTTATAGCGGCGATCAGAAATGACGCAGCGGTGATCAAATACCACCAAAAGAAAGCTCTATTCGTGGGAAAAAAAGGACGCAAATTTGGGTACAACGTCGCATGACCGCGCAATTTTCAGTTAAAGCGACGCAGTGCCGAATCGCAAAAAGGGCTCTGGTCAGGAAGGGGGCAAATCCTTCAGGGGCTGAAGTGGTTAAAGGGATGAGGTGGCAACCCTAGTTCCAGCTCCTCCTGTTCCATTCTCCATAACATAGAATAAAAAGTATCCAAGACACATAAGAAGTCAAAGGCTGACTCAGCTCACCAAGCAAGCATTGCTGCTGGCACTTTGACATGTCATCCTACATAGAACATATTTATAGCATTAATAGTGTAAGGATCGAATTAAAGGAGAACTAAGGAGAAACATAACATAAAATAAAAAAAATCCAACAGACACAGTAGGGGCCCTCATAACGGCCACAGCAGGCGTGCAAACCCAGATCTCAACAAAAGAGTTCCCAAGAAATATAAGAAACTGACAGATTGTTTAAGGGTTCTTTCATATGAGCTTTGTCTACTCAATTAAGCAGGGGACCTGTGAACAGATCCCCTGCTGAATCATAGCTGAACACTGCTGTGATTATGATTATGATATCTGTGGCCTCCAGTTTTTTGTCTGCAGTTTAAGAGTAGATAGAGTTGCTACCTCATCCCTTTAAACCCAAACACATATGAATTACACAGGTTCTGGGGCTAATTTAATGCAGTCAAGGCACCAAGTGAGTCTAATTACAACCTTAATCATCCATAGAACCTGTGTAATTCATATGTGTTTGGGTTTAAAGGGATGAGGTGGCAACCCTAAAGCCTCGTACACACGGGACGACGATCGTACTAATGCCCGTTGTATGCGATATCGATTGTTCGTATGCACGATTAGAACAGTCGAACATACGACGGTCGTACAAGGGAGTTGTATGAGCAAACTAGAAAACGTGGTCGTACCAACAAGCGCTCATACGACCGTTGTATCGTGTGTACAGAGCAGTTGGTACAACAAGTTGTATTGTGCAAAACACGCATGCTCAGAAGTCAGGAATGGCTGGATGCTAATTACATGCACCTGAACGTTCTTTCTGTGCTCGTACGATCGTGTAGTGCAGTCAGTATGCAAGTTACATTATGCAACATACGATTTGCGACGATCATACGTACGATCGTCGTCCCGTGTGTACGAGGCTTAAGAGTAGACCTGTGTTAGATCTATGGACAGCTGGATGAAAACAGGCTTGCATTCATTTACATTAGGCTATCTCCAATCTGTCACATTTAGTTCAGAAAAATGGAAATGGGCACAGTCCTGGATGGACTCGAAGGTAGGTAGGTAAACGGACACTCATCCATTTACAGTTCCTTGTCCATAGACTTGAATGAATTTTCTGATCAGGTCCACCTGAAAAACTGATAGGCAGAGCTGATTGGAAAGTCCATGGGAAAGGGACCAAACTCTCCAGCATCTATCAAATTGATGTGCAGGTTGACCCTTAAGGCCCCTTTCACACACACGGACCGTTTGTCCGTTTTTCATCCATCCGTTGATGGATGAAAAACGGACATCAATGCATCTCTATGGAAAAACGGATGACAACTGATGATCATTCATTTGCATCCGTTTTCATCCGCTTCCGTCAGCATCCGTTTTTTTGAACGGATGAAAGTCCTATTTTTCATCCGTCAAAAAAACGGATCGGACGAAAAACGGATGTAAACTGACGAACGGTCAGTTTTTCATCCGTTTTTGCATTGGTAGTGAATGTAAAAAAAAACTGATGAAAAACTGATGACCACAGATAAAAAAATGGATGAAAAAACTGATGAAAAACGGATGAACTGATGAACTGATAAACTGATGAACTGATGAACGGTCCGTGTGTGTGAAAGGACCCTAAAACAAAAACCAACTCTTTCATGAAACTTGGCGCTCACTGTACCAGCCCTCAAGTGCTGTAAAAGGTAATTGGGTAATGTCCACACACAGGCAGTGCCATCTGTCACCGGCTTCCACCAACTACATGTCGGAATAGTTTTCTGCATTACTGGAAAGCCCTTCCAGCCCCACTAGATCTGTAATACAGAATTCCTTGCCTTTCTACACTTTACTGCAATTTCTCTCTATGTACACTGTCTTGCAAACCCTTGTTCCAACCCCTACAAAACTCTAAACCCAAGAACAAAAATTCAATTTATTGCAGATTACCAGTCCTTAAAGTGTTACTAAACCCACAACAGTAAAAATCAGTCTGTATATGCAGTAAAGCATGCTTGTGATACTCACTGTGGAACCTAAGGGATTAACTCTCTGCAGTGTTCAAAAGACTGTTTGATCCTGTCTTCTCTGATCCTCTTCCACTGTGTCATGCACTAACCTGGTTCGGGAACCGCTGATAGAGCAGACAGAGGGTTCCAGAGCACATAGGGGCACGAGGGCTGGACTGGAACACTGATGGTGAGATGGGTCCGTCAGTGGCTCGTGCAAACCGTAGACTAGTGAGGCTGGCTGAAGTCGGCAACTGGCTGGCAAGTGGTACAGAAGAAGCAGGCTGAACGATCATCAGGTGCAGGCAGGGTCGTTAACAGGCAGGCAGTGAGGTATAAGGGGTCAGGCAGAAGAGTCGTAGTGGGCAAGCTGGGGGTCGGTGCAGGCGGAAGTCAATCAAGGTCAAACAAGCCAAGTCACAGGAACAGATCAGGATTCAGATTCAAAGACAAGTAGCTCTCCGGAACACACACTAAGGGTCCTTTCACACATACGGACCGTTCATTTCATCCGTTCAGTCACGTCAAAACGGATGAAGTATCCATCAGTTTTTCATCCGTTTTTCATCAGTGCTCATCAGTTTTTCATCAGTTTTTTCATCAGTTTACATCAGTTTTTCATCAGTTTTTCATCCGTTTTTTTATCTGTGGTCATCAGTTTTTCATCAGTTTTTTTTTTTACATTCACTACCAATGCAAAAATGGATGAAAAACTGACCGTTCGTCAGTTTACATCCGTTTTTCGTCCGATCCGTTTTTTTGACGGATGAAAAATAGGACTTTTATCCGTTCAAAAAAACGGATGCTGACAGAAGTGGATGAAAACTGATGAAAATACATGATCATCAGTTGTCATCCGTTTTTCCATAGAGATGCATTGATGTCCGTTTTTCATCCATCAACGGATGGATGAAAAACGGACAAACGGTCCGTGTGTGTGAAAGGGGCCTTACGCTGTAGAATGGACAGCACAGACTGCTGTGTTCCCCAGGCTTAAATAGGCCGTTTGGCGCCATTTCCAGCACGTGCGCACGCACGGGAGCTCGCTCACACGCGGTCGTGCGCACGGATGCGCGCAAACACACGCAGGCACGCGCACCACCGCGGAAACAGCAGGGCAAGGCACCAATGTCTCCTAACATTGCCCCCCCCCAAGAGGCAGCCTCCGGATGCTTTGTCGGGCACCAGCTTCCAGGCGGTTTCTCTTAAAGGTTCAGCATGAATATTAGACTCCGGCTCCCAAGAATTTTCCTCGGGACCATAACCTTTCCACTTCACCAAGTACTGGGTTACGTTACCCCTCTTCCGGCAGTCCAGGATGGTTTTGACCTCAAACTCCTCCTCTCCATTTATAGGCACTGGTTCTGGTGGTCCTTTTTTCCGTCCTGGGAAGGGATCTGGAGGACTGGTTTAAGAAGAGACACATGGAAAACCGGGTGCACACGTAAGGACGAAGGTAGGACCAGTTCATATGTCACCCTGTTTACTTTCCTTTTTACCGGGAAAGGCCCAACAAATCTGGGTTCCAACTTCCTTGAGGGACAAGCGAGTTTTAAATTTCTGGTGGCCAACCTGGCTTAAGTTCCAGCTCTCCCCGTCTTTTCCTGTCAAAAGCTGGTTTGGTGAGTTCCGTGGTTCTGGAAAGTGTGTCTTGCAGGAGTTGAGTATTTTCCCTGAAAAAAATTCAAAGTTTCCTATACCACCGGTACTGTACTTTCAGAAGCCAAGCCAAGTGGAAAGGTTGGGTGGAAGCCGTAATTCACACAGAACGGGGACTGTTTGGTGGCCAAGTGGATGGTGTTATTGAAGGCGAATTTGGCCAATGGTAATAAGGAGGCCCAGTCATCCTGAGAGAATGAGGAAACACACCGCAGATATTGTTCCAGAGTCTGGTTCGTCCTCTCAGTTTGGCCATTCGTCTGGGGATGGTAGGCCGAGTACAGCGACAATTCAATTTCCAGTGCTGAACACAGGGCCCTCCAGAATCTGGAGGTAAACTGAATCACACGATCTGACACAATACTAAGGGGTATCCCGTGGAGTCTGACAATTTCCCGGATGAAGATTTCCGCTGTCTCGGCAGCCGTAGGTGTACCCTTCATGGGTAGTGTTGAGCGAACCCGGACTGTAACGTTCGGGTCCGTACCGAACTTTCGGGTGTCCGTGGCACGGACCCGGACCCGGACATTTCAAAAATCGTTCGGGTTCGGTCCGGGGTTCTGCTATTTTACTCCACGTGTTGAGAAGCTGCAGGGCAGCCAATCAACAAGCGTTTCACTGGTTTGCCCTTAGAAGCCATCACAGCCATGCCTACTAATGGCATGGCTGTGATTGGCCAGTGCATCATGTGACCCAGCCTCTTTATAAGCTGGAGTCACAGTGCTGCAGTCACATGCTCCTTGGGTTAGTGTAGGGAAAGGTAGCTGACGGCGTGAGGGACAGAATTCAGCCATTTTAAGACCTGATCCTGCATCCTGAGATAGATTACTTTACTACTGCTGTCTGTGCTGTTGCTCTGAGGACAGATAGCAGAAATTAGAGATTTCACATACCGCTGCTTTGAGTTGCAGATCAAGCTCTGCATAGAACAACGATCGCTACGATCGTGCTCTACGATCAGATTGTTGGGGGAATTTGAGATTTCAAAT
>BLSH010333604.1:1189918-1206441 GCA_018402905.1 Glandirana rugosa | reverse complement strand
TGCCGGTTTTCCGACTTTGGGACAGTTCGAGTAACCCGTGAAAAGAAAAGTTCAAAGAAAAAGTGAATTGTATGTCCGGTTCCAGTTTCTTGCAATTCGGGCTACGGGAAAGCTCTTACAAGTTACTAGGGCCGTTGACACGTGGAGGTCTATGGTAGGAAGGTAGTGCCTTGCAGGATAACAGGGTCCTCCTGGACGACCGTGTCTAATCTGCTAGGGAACGGTCAAGTTGGCCGAGGACACTAGGGTCCAACAAACTCTTCCTACCCGATACCACCATGATGGTAGAAACACCAACACCTAGCGTACTGGTTCTACCGGGTAAAAAATGGGTACTTATCTCAACGTGCGATCGTTCGGGTTCCGTCCGGACCCGGACCCGGACTTTGTCCCGAAGTTCGGACGGACCAGCAGAACCCGAACTTCCAGGTGTTCGCTCAACTCTATTCATGGGTAAAAAATGGGCCATCTTGGTCATGCGATCCACAACCACAAAGATGGTAGTACCACCATAGCCCATCCTTCTCAAACAACCTGGGATCACAGGAGCCGGTTGAACTGGCAAGGGATCGTCTAATCTGTGCCAGCAGGTCCTCCTGGGACAATAGGACGTTCCGTGATGGAAGGATGGTATCTGGAGGTGCACAGTTGCCGGGATCATTGAACATTCTCGAAAGGGCATCGGGCTTAACGTTCTTTGACCTTGGCCTGTATGTTAAGTGAAAAAGAAACTTGAAAAGAAAAGTGCCCAATGAGCTTGACAGGGTTTCAGCCTTTTGGCCGTTCTCAGATATTCAAGGTTCTTATGATCCGTATATATCAAGATGGGGTGTGTGGCTCCTTCAAGCAAGTATCGCCATTTTTCAAGTGCCGATTTGATGGCCAAGAGTTCTCTATCCCCTACGTCGTAATTCCTCTCCAGAGGTGATCGTTTCTGGGAGAAGAACGTGACGGGATGGAGCGGGATGGAGCAGAGCCTTGGGACCCTGTCTCTGGGAGAGAACTGCCCCCCCATGGCGATCCCTGAAGCATCCACCTCCAAGGCCGGATCAGGATGCTTTAAGATGGGTGCTGCCGTGAACAGGCCTTTAAGAGTCTGGAAAGCTGTTTCTGCCTCGGTGGTCCACTGAAAGCGAGTGTTTTGTTTCATGAGCTGCGTGATTGGAACAATGATGGCCGAGAACCCCTTTATAAATTTTCTGTAAAAGTTTGCGAAGCCCACGAAACGTTGGACCCCTTTCCTGTCTGTAGGTGCCGGCCAATCAAGAATAGTAGAGACCTTCTGGGGGTCCATTGTGATACCGGTCACAGAAAGAACTAGTCCCAGGAAATGAATGCTGGTTTGCTCAAAAGCGCACTTCTCCGCTTTGGCATAGAGCCCATGCTGTCGGAGACGGTTCAGGACCTTGATGACATGCACTCTGTGTTCCTCGAGGGAGGGAGAAAAGATAAGGATGCCGTCTAAATATATGATCACAAACATATCTAAGAAGTCCCGGAAGACATCATTCACAAAGTGCTGGAACATAGTGGGGGCACTGCACAGACCAAATGGCATAATCAGATACTCGTAATGCCCGAAGCGAGTACGGAAGGTGGTTTTCCACTCATCGCCTTCTCGAATGCGGACTTGGTTGTAGGCACCCCGTAAATCAAGTTTGGAGAAGATGATGGCAGATCCTGGTCTTTGGAACAGTTCAGGAACCAGAGGTAAGGGATAGCGGTTCTTGACCATTATCCGGTTTAATTCCCGGTAGTCTACACAGGGGCATAGAGAATGGTCCTTTTTCTCTACGAAAAATATGCCCACCCCTGAAGGGGAAATGGAAGGTCGGATGAATCCCTTTTCTAGATTGTCGTCTAGATAGGCCTTGAGGGCCGCCAACTCAAGTACTGACAGAGGATAAATCCTTCCAAAGGGCACTTCAGCTCCAGGTAGCAGCTCAATTGGACATTCATAAGGACGGTGAGGTGGGAGTTTCTCAGCCCCCTTTTTACTGAATATGTCCAGGTATCCATGGTAGGCAGATGGAACAGCTAGTCGGGTTTCAGGATCAGAGTCCATGTCCAGACAGCCCAACGTGCAACTTCCTTGATCCATTTTAGGCAATGCTGCCCGCAGTATGGGGATAGGAACTGGATAGTTCCGGCGATCCAGTCTATATCAGGGCTATGTGCCCGGAGCCAGGGCAGGCCCACAATGATGGGAAACAGGGGGGATGCTATGGCATCCAACAGAAGAAGTTCCTGGTGGCCATCGGCTGTGGTGGCAGGTAGTGGGACAGTCTCATGAGTCACCACACCCGACTTAATGGGGGATCCGTCAGCCAGGCAGATGACGAACTTATGGACCTTCGGCCGAAGGGGAATTTGTTGGGAAGCTGCAAAGTTCTCATCTATAAAGCAGCTACACGCTCCAGAGTCAATTATAGCTGCCACTTGAATAATCTCTCCTGGAAGCTGCACGGAGAGAGAAAGTACAAGGTGAGAGACTGGGTGAGGGAAACTGGACACATCACTGATGGAGGCTGATACACACTGACTGCGCTTAGCGGGGCAGGATCTCACCATAAGTCCTCCACTCCGCTGTCTCTCTTTAGGGGTAAGAGACGGACATAGGGGCCCTATTTGCATGGGCTCAGAGGTATCCAGAGGAGAGGAGGAGAAGGTTGCAGAGGCAAAGGGAGTTGGTCTAGGGTAGGCAGGGACTCGGGGTAACATCCAGGTGGGACGTGAGGATCCCAGAGCCTTTTCAGCACGGTGCTCACAGAGACGCCGGTCAACCTAGATTGCCAGATTGATGAGGGCATCCGGTGTTGAAGGTACCCCCACACGGGCCAGCTCATCCTTGAGGGGTTCAGATAGTCCAAGGCGGAATTGATAAGAAAGTGCAGCGTCGTTCCACGCAGTATCGGCACCCCAATGCCTAAAGTCCGCTACGTAGTCCTCCGCGGAGCGGCGGCCTTGCTGAAGGGCGTGTAGTGCAGCTTCCACTGTGGCCACCTGGTGGAGGTCTTCATACAACCGAGCCATGGCTTGAAAGAACAGGGCCACGGTAGAGACCTCTGGGGCTCTCTGCTCCCACAGGCGATGGGCCCATGCTTGGGGCTCTTCCTGTAACAAGGAAATGACCAGCCCTACCTTTGTAGCTACTAGTGAAAAAGTGCGGGGCTGGAGGCCAAAATAAAGCCTGCAGGCGTTACAGAAGGCCGGGAACATGCGATGGTCCCCAGAAAACGTATCCGGTAGGGGGACCTTGGGCTCTGATGGTAGGGCCACAATAGTGCGTCCAGCGGCCTGGGCGCCTCCAGGAGCTATGGGTGCTGAGAGCTCCTGAACTCGTTCTTCCAGCTGGGTGTAGCCGTCTTGGAGGTTTTTAACTGCCTGTGTCAGGCCGGCTAAGTGAACACACAGTTCGTCCATAGCAGAGGGTGCTCCCTGCGCAGACTCAAACATGGCTGTCCATTGCTGTCACACACCTGATGGTGGAGTCTGTCTTGTGCAGGAAGCAACCACTCTTACGACCCTGGTTCAGGAACCCCTGATAGAGCAGACAGAGGGTTCCAGAGCACAGAGGGGCACAAGGGCTGGACTGGAACACTGATGGTGAGATGGGTCCGTCAGTGGCTCGTGCAAACCGTAGAGTAGTGAGGCTGGCTGAAGTCGGCAACTGGCTGGCAAGCAGTACAGAAGGAGCAGGCTGAAGGATCGTCAGGTGCAGGCAGGGTTGTTAACAGGCAGGCAGTGAGGATACTAGGGGTCAGGCAGAAGAGTCGTCGTGGGCAAGCTGGGGGTCAGTGCAGGTGGAAGTCAATCAAGGTCAAACAAGCCGGGTCACAGGAAAAGATCAGGATACAGATTCAAAGACAAGTAGCTCTCCGGAACACACACTAACGCTGTAGAACGGACAGCACAGGCTGCTGAGTTCCCCAAGCTTAAATAGGCCGTTTGGCGCTGTTTCCGGCACGTGCACACGGATGGGAGGACGTGCGAATGTGCACAGGCGCGTGCACCACCGCAGAAACGGCAGGGCAAGGCATCAATGTCTCCTAACACACTGTCCCTAAACCATCTCCTGATAGAACAGAGCCTTGGGGGACATGTGCACATGCTCAGTTTGTGTATACTGTAGGGGAGTTTTTTATTGTTCTTGGGAGAGTGCATGCGATTAGCACCGGAACAATCAGCGCTGTCCAGACAGAAGGTCAGAGGTCCTGTAGTCTCATAGGACAATCAGAGGAGAGTGAAAACTCCTCCTACAGGCTTTGGCCAGACACTGCTGATGGGAAAAGGTATTTAGCAGTTTATATTTACTAAAACTATCGCATTTCCATTTTATGTGTACTTTGGGAGACCAGTTATAGTGAATGTAGGCTCTTGTGTTTAGTAACACTTTAAATGTGGTGGCTGCATTCATTTTTTTACCTTGTGATCTTGCCATAAACAAATGTCCTTTCCTATGGTGACAATGCTCACTCACTGTACTGCATTTATGGAGGAGCAGCATTTTCATCCATAGCCGCTGTTCTATGAAGGATTTCAAGTATCTCCTCCTCCCCTCTTCTCCAACACATAAGGGTCATTCTATAGTTAACAGAAGATAACTGGGAAAGCTCATGTATCACCCTCCTCTAGTTAGGGCGTTAGGCTAAATTTAGTTTTTGGCTTCACTGCAATCAGTGGATCAGCAATTGATTGTTTTTGTCTGGTCAGGGTTTTCAGGCTGGGTATTTGATTTTTTCCAACTGCTTCTGGAAGAAGCTTCCAGAATATAGGGCAGGGAGAGTCAAATGACCAGCATGAATATTTATTATTCTCCAGCCAAGCCCTGGAAGGAGGCGTCCAGTAGGTGGCTGAGGAGATGATAAATGTTTGGAAGGCCTTTCCAAAATGTTCTTTCCTTTCTAGAGAGGGCTCCAGTTCTTCTGTGGCTGTTTTCCCTAGGAGAGAGCTACTGAGACAAGAGGTTGCAGTCTGGGCTGAGGGCCTGGAGAAGATTGCTAATGGACTTTCGCTGGAGGGCACTGTCTTGAAATCCTCGTCTGGAGGAGGATAATTTATTTCCCTCACTGAGGATCTACTGGTAGATGCTGAGTGACAGACAGCTCCTGGGACACTGTGAGTTAGACCTGATTTAAGACTGTAGTGTGTGCTGTTGCCCTAATAATCTTCTACTAAGAAGTAGTAGAAGTTTGTCCTCCCATTGATTGCTGTTATTGTTTTGGAATATCCTGTGACCTTAAACCCCTCTCCTGTTCAAGTTCTTCATCAATAAATTCTAAAAAGACATCCCCTTGACTGAGCCTGTATTGTTGATGTGCATGGAACTGTACTTGGGGATGGCAGCCTTTGTTATAGTAAGGGAGACCTGGGTATGAGCGCTACACTGATGACATTGTTTGAGGCTCAATACACAGAACGTTATATGCATGCTGGAATTCAAGTAGGGTCAACAGGTATTTTTCTGCAGAAAATGTACTTCATCTGAAAGAAAAACTAAAGCAGCCACCACATCTAAGGGCTGGTAACAGGGACGTCTTTAATATTGATTGGACCCTGGGCAAAAATTTTCTTGGGCCTCCCAAATCCACTTATTGACTATTTGTAGGCAGTGCAGGCTGAAGGGGCAGCTGCTTTGGGCCCCACAACAATGACTGGGCCCAGGGCAGCTGCCCCTTTTGCCCTGCATTACAGGCGGCCCTGGCTGGTAAGATACAATATATGTTATAGATTTTACAATATATAGCAAATATATATTATAATATATATAACAATATATTTTTTCTTGGGTTTAGCTATAATTTTAAATTAGCTGTGAGTTAGAGCATTTACCAATTCATTTACAATCTGCTAATTGTTTTTTTTTTTATTGAATGGGAAGTAGTATTGCATTGTTATATGTATATATCGAATATATAAAGACATTTTTACATTTTAGAGAAAACATGTCAGAATGCCCAGTTCTTTTTCACTCCCAAATAAAAGGCAAATTTGCAGCGTTTCATTATCACAGTCTAACTCCTTTGATATGAAATGGACACACACATTCTTCTTGGTCGCCAGCAAGCACCAACAATTCAACATCCAGGTGAAAATTATGGTCATTATGCAAATGTGGCTTAAAATGAAACGTCTAGGACACAATCCCTTGTTTATGTATAGCTCTAGTAGTAAGACAGGTGAGCAGAGAACAGAAGCTGGATGGTGGGAATATATTGTATAGACAAGCCTTATTCTGAAGGGGCTAATTCCCCAAATTATCGGGTAGAGAACATTATACACCCAGGTGAAAGAGTATTTCAGTAGCAGATGTTCCTCTAGCTGCCTCGATTTCCAACAAAGCTCCCCAAAATGGTTTCTAATTTTTGAAATATGTTCCAAAAATTATTTGTTATGTCTATTATAGCTATATTTAACACTTTGCATTCTCTGACTTGTGCCTATGCTGAGCAGCCAACCTCCTGTATTCACAAGGCAAAAGGCCTGCCACTCAGTAAGGGCTAATTTACACTTGCTTCAAGTTTAACCTCTTGCCAACCACCTCACATAGGGCAAAGGCCACAGAGCGTCTCTCTTGTGCCAGATCATGTGTCTAGTACGTGATCCGGCACATCCGGGTAGGAGGCCCTATGTGTTTAACCCCTTCCCAGCCAGTGTTATTAGTACAGTGACAGTGTATATTTTTAGCACTGATCACTGTATTAGGCTCCATGCACGCTGTAGCTGCTAAACGGACATTTTTGGGAGTTTGGGCATTTTTTTTAACAGCGCATATAAACTATCCTATGAGTCCATGCACACATGGCCGTTTATTGAAGTTTATCAGCAGTGGAGTTTATGGGCTGTTGTCAGAACGCCCTAAAATCATTTTTTGTGTGGTAGTTTCACTGACCACAAAAAATGTTGAAAGCTTAAAAATAAACACCCGAAAACGCTCAAAAACGCTGCATTTTTAGATGTTTTTGATCCATTGGAAAAAAAAAAGCTAGTGAATTAACGCTGATAAAAGCTGAAAAACTCACTACAAAGCTACTGACGTTTTTAGAACGTTTTTTAATGTCCAGTGTGCATGGAGCCATAGGGGTTGATTTACTAAAACTGGAGAGTGAAAAATCTGGCGCAGCTCTGGATGGGAGCCAATCAGCTTCTAACATCAGCTTGTTCCATTCAGCCTTGACAATAAAACCTGGAAGCTGATTGGTTTCTATGCAGAGCTGCACCAGATTTTGCACTCTCCAGTTTTAGTAAATCAACCCCATAGTGTCACTGGTTCCCTCAAAGTGTCAAAAGTATTGGTTAGTGTGAGATTGTCCACTGCAATATCGCAGTCCCTCTATAAGCCGCCGTTACTAGTATAAAAATAAATAAATAGATAAAAATTCCAGTATATATACCATAGTTTGTAGACCCTATAACTTTTCCGCAAACCATTCAATATACGCTTTTTTTTTTTTTTACCAAAAACATGCAGCAGAATACATATTGGACTAAATTTATAAAGAAATTGGATTTTTTAACTATTTTTATTAGACCTGTTTTATAGCAGAAAGTAAAAAATATTTTATTTTTTTCAAAATTATTGGTCTTTTTTTGTTTATAGCGCAAAATTTGCAGTGGTGATCAAATACCACCAAAAGAAAGACTTATTTGTGGGAAAAAAAAGGATATACCTTTCATTTATGTATAGCGTTGCATGGCCGTGCAATTATCAGTTAAAATACAGCAGTGCCAAAAAGAAAAGAAAATGGCCTGATCATGAAGGGGGTAAATCTTCTGTAGAGCAAATGGTTAACACACATTAAAGCACCTACCGCTTCAACATGTTTTTTTGTTTCTGTATTGCTTCGATGATGCTTCAGCTATGCTTTTTTGAAGCTTTAATAAAGCTTGGCAAATGCCCTGTATGTGTGTTGATTTTCTATTTGTTTTAAAAGGGCCCAAAAGAACCTCAGCTCAGTAGTACCCCTACTCAGCAGATCCCCAGTTCATTAGTACCCCTGTTCAGCAGATTCCCAGCTCACTGGTACCCTCGTTCAACAGATCCCCAGTTTATTAGTACCTATGTTCACCAGATCCTCTGCTCAGTAGTACCCCCAACTTTGCTTATCCCCCACTCAGTAGTAACCAACAGCTCTGCTGATCCCCTGCTTAGTAGTTACCCCCAGCAAGTGGCTTCTGATGACATCTTTCTGGTTCGCTTTTTGTTTTCAGGTGCATCCTGGGATATCTTATACATGCAATACCTCCAAAGCAAAGCAAAGCTATCTCTGAAAAAAGCCCCTCAAAAGCTGCAGGTGCTGTTTGCAATCTTTGCCATAGACTTCTATGGAGGCTTTGGAGACGATTTGAAGCACCATAAAAACGACATGGGGTATAATTTTTGAAGCAAAGCAAAGGCATAATGCAAACAGGACTGTTAGTTTACCATTTTATTTAGTGACAGGTACTTTGATTGGCATTCAGAGTGCTTTCAGATCCACCATTTCCTGACCAATACAGCCAGGGGCACATCCAACCGGGCTAATCTGTGCTTAGTTAGATGCTGTGAAGGGCAGTAAAGACATTGGGGTCTATTAGACCCCTAATGTTTCCAAAAAGAGTATTTGTCACCTTTTCAGTGCTATTACATTAACCCTTTGTGATAGCAATCAAATAAAAATAAATAAATAAAGCAAAAAAAAAAAAAAAGGTTATAATAAAATGTATTTAAAAAAAAATAATAAATGGCGTAGCCGGCGTTGGCCTGCACACACACGCAAATGCAGGCCCAGAGTGAGAGCAATAATTCTAGCAACAGAGCTACTGGTTAATTCTAAACTGTTGAGCCCTAAAATCTTTTAAAGCATCACCTATGTCAAACTTTGGGCACTGTATTATTTGTGATATCATGGGTGCATGCAATTTTAAGACTTGCCATGTTTGGTATCTATTTCTCAACATCATCTTTTATATGTAGCAGTACCCCTGTAGGGGCTGCTGAGTATTATGGTTCATCTGTCACCCTTCCCAGCCTGGCATTCACTTCCTCAAACTCTCAGAGTCAATGAACCGTCCACGTACTTGGTGTTGTATTTTTATTGAGGGGGGTTTTAACTTGGATGGGGTAAGGGATTTATGTGATGCCCAGAAAGTTCAGCTTGGTTGGGACAACTATGTACACTCCTTGTACATATTACTCCTTCAGTCTTATCCAGTACAACTCTTGCTTGCAGACTGTTACTCTAGAACAACTCCTACACTTCAGGCACAGCTAGCACACATGGTTAGGCCCAACACTGGCTCAGCCAGGTCTCAGCAATTGCCTTTTGCAAGCAGGGACTGTGGGTCCCTATAATGTAACCAATAGAAAGTTCTGGTGCTAGCTGTCCTATTGGAGGACTACTGATCCCAGTCAGCCCTCTTCAGGCTCTGCCAGCCCTTCTGACTGCAGCTGCCCGACTCCACTGCCCATGACACCACAGTCCATACCACTTCTCTACACCCTTCCAAAACTGCATCCTCCCAGTCTTGTCAGGCATGCCTCCCCAGCTCTCCTAACTCTGCATGTCACTCACCAGCCCTCCTGGCTGCAACTGGTGGATCCCTCCTGAAGACTTGCCGGATGGACTAGCTCCAGCTGTCCTCTCAGCAAAGTGCCTCATATAAAACCTAAGCAATTTTTCTGTTTGTTAGGTGGGCATTTGCAGCCATTTTTGAAAGTGCAGCGCACTTGTAACTGCTTGTGTGTCAGGGACACTACTTTAATCGTGTTCTGTTAGTTCAGTTGGCAACATTTTGGTATATTTAAATACTGCTTTTACATTGCAGTTAGACAAATAAAAACAAACATTTTTTTTTTGTGCAAAATATTACATTTGTGGCCAGCGGTGCATTTCTTGCACAAAATTAAAAAGTGCATCTACATTGCTGGTTTAAAAAAAAGAATAATAAATAGTGCTACATAGTACATTTGCACCTTGCTGTGCATTTCTTGCACAAAATGAAAAAGTGCGTCGACATTGCTGGTTTAAAAAAAAAAAATAATAGTGCTACATAGTACATTTGCACCTTGCTGTGCATTTCTTGCACAAAATTAAAAAGTGCGTCTACATTGCTGGTTTAAAAAATAATATAAATTTGTGCTAAATAGTACATTTGCGTCCAGAATGAGGAGAGCGTCAAAGAAGGGACGTGGTTGTGGTGCTGCTGGTGCTGCTGGTGATGGTGAAGCTCCTGTTGCAAGGAGAGGATGTGGTCGATCTGTGCCAGCTACACACACAAGTGAAACACCTTCCTCAGGTGCGAGTAGCCGACAGAACCTTCAACATTATATGGTAGGCCCGAATGCCTCTCAATGAATGGTGAAGCCAGAACAAGTACAGGCGATAGTAGATTAAACCATGGTACATTTTATATGGAAAAAGTGAACCCGTGCTAGAACATCTCTGGGTTTGTCTGCAGATAGTGATCTTTTTTTTTTTAATATGTCTTAATATTTTGGGGGCTACCCCAATTAGAAAAAAACAAACAAACAAACAAACAAAAAACATAGTTAGCTACCTCCTCCTCCTCCACCGCCACTTCCACCACCTACACCGCCACGGTCACCGCCTCCTCAACCACCTACTCCACATCCACCTCCTCCTCCTCCACCGCCACTTCCACCACCTACACCGCCACGGTCCCCGCCTCCTCAACCTCCTACTCCACATCCACCTCCTCCTCCATTTTTTATTTTTTTAATGTGATTTTAAGTTATTTCCCTATCCACATTTGTTTGCAGGGCACTTGTCCTACTCTTACCCCCATTTTGCTTCCTTTTGCAACCCTCTAGCCCTTTCCAGGACTTTTTTAGAGCCATTTTAGTGCCCAAAAGTTTGGGTCACCATTGACTTCAATGGTGTTCGGGGTCAAGTTCGGGTCAAGTTCGGGGCCGAACTCAAACTTTTTCGCTAAGCTCGGCCGAACCCGCTGAACCTGAACATCCAGGTGTCCACTCAACTCTAGTTGTCAACCCGTGACAACCACTTTAACCTACAGGTAAGCCTATAATGAGGCTTACCTGTAGGTGCCTTGCATATCTTTCAAACCTGCACGGTTGAGGAGATATGCAGTGTACTAGATGTGCAGACGTCATTTCGGCACATGCGTAGTGAAGAACCGGCCTCCGTGCCATTTCTTCACTGAGATCGTGCCATGACTGGCGGCTCCCATGTGCATTTTCGGGAGTGACATCACGCGACTCCGGTCAGTCACAGAGCCGGAGTCGCAGCCTCCGAAGGAAGAGGGGCTGAAGATGGAATGCGCCTACACAGGGGACATCGCTAGATGTCGCAGGCTTCGTTTGCAGGTAAGTGACACATAATGGGCTACTATGCGATGCATTGTAGCCTATTATGTTTTTACTTTGCAGGGGAATATGGAGGAAGTAATCCTCATCAGGGTTTACGTCCTCTTTAAAGCCACACTGGCTACAGTGAGACAAGCTAAATTTACATAGCAAACAAAAATACAACTCCACTGAACACAGTGAGCCAAATTAAAATAGCTCATCCATCGCAGTGAACTAAACCTATCCACTAGTCTAGACTAATTATTTAAGTTTTCACTGCAATGTATTAACAAAAAAAAACCAGACTTGAAATGTTAAAATCACCAAGGAGAATCAATTCCAACATCGTATTATTTTTCAGCTTGGATTTAAATGGGTTTTCTCTGACATGCGGGAAAAAATAGCAGTTTTTGTCTTTTAGGTCAATTTCGGAAATTGGACTTAAATGCCCCCACTGAGCTTTCTGTGTGGATATAACGGAAACTCTTTGAGTCTACAGCACAAAGATTTCAAGGCTGTCTCATTTCCCAAGATTACTGCTCAGAAAAATAAATAACATTATATGGAGGAGCTTTAATTTATTTCTATTTCTGGCCTAATAACCGAAAACAATTTGCCTTATTTGGCCAATTTCAGAATTCTAAAAGACTGTAAGCACCCATCACACTACTATGCTAGCACAATGCCTATAACCAAGGAACTATCCACACTTGTTCAATTTAAAGGGGTTGTAAAGTCTCAAGGTTTTTCACCTTAAAGCGGTAGTAAACCCATCCATTTAACAGGCGGCACGTGCCGGAAATGTAACACTCCCATTGGTTGTGTTCTAAACCAAACTGTCAAACCATCCAATGGCTGGTGTCATAGCTGATCACATGTGCAGCATCATGGCAGTTGAAGGTTAAACACAGGCCAAGATGGCAGCTTCCTTGGCTGAAAATGATAGGAGGGTTTTACTACCACTTTAATGCATCCTATGCATTAAGGTGAAAAACCTCCTGTACTGTAGCTGCCCCCCAGAGTCCCCCTTTTACTTACCTGAACCCAATCGTTCCAGTGTTGAGAATGAGCCCAGCAGCTCCAGCTGCTGGCTCAGGTCCTCATTTGATAGATTGATAGCAGCAGGAGCCATTGGCTCCCACTGCTGTCAATCAAATCCAGGGACGCGGGCGCCAGGGGTGGGGCCGATTCTCGCTGTCTGTGTCAATGGACGCAGGAGCAGGACTCGGGAGTGTGCCCGCACGGGTGCCCCCAGGGAAAGAGCTTCTCAGAGGGGGCACTCGATGAAGAGGAGGAGCCAGGAGCACCACTGGGGACCCCAGAAAAGGAGGATCAGGCTTACTCTGTGCAAAACCCTTGCACAGAACAGGTAAGTATAGGCATGTTTGTTATTTAAAAAAAAAAAAAACACAAACCTTTAGTATCACTTTAATGAAGCATTTTGATGCATGAACAAATATGTCAAGATGAAGTCCTATTCTTTGCTATGTGCTTGGTTCACATCTATGTGCTACAGTTTAGTGTTAAAGGGAAATTATATGGACCCCCACATACATACACTATATTACCAAAAGTATTGGGACACTTCCCTTTACACGCACATTAACTTTAATGGCATCCCAGTCTTAGTCCATAGGGTTCAATATTGAGTTGGTCCACCTTTTGCAGCTATAACAGCTTTAACTCTTCTGGGAAAGCTATCCACAAGGTTTAGGAGTGTGTCTATGGGAATGTTTGACCATTCTTCCAAAAGCACATTTGTGAGGTTAGGCAATGATGTTGGACGAGAAGGTCTAGCTCGTGGTCTCCATTCTAATTCATGCAAAAGTTGTTCTATCGGGTTGAGATCAGGACTCTGTGCAGGCCAGTCAAGTTCCTCCACCCCTAACTCACTCATCCATGTTTTTATGGAACTTGCTTTGTGCACTGGTCCCTCATTTGGTGGAGGAGGGATTATGGTGTGGGGTTGTTTTCCAGGGGTTGGGCTTGGCCGCTTAGTTCCAGTGAAGGGAAATCTTAAGGCGTCAGCATACCAAGACATTTTGAACAATTTCATGCACCCAACTTTGTGGGAACAGTTTGGGGATTGCCCCTTCCTGTTCCAACATGACTGCGCACCATTGCACAAAGCAAGGTCCATAGAGACGTGGAGGATTGAGTTTGGGGTGAAGGAACTTGACTGGCCTGACTTCAAACCGATAGAACACCTTTGGGATGAATAAGAGTGGAGACTGCGAGCCAAACCTTGTCGTCCAACATCAGTGCCTGACCTCACAAATGAAGTCCCTGGAAGAATGGTCAAACATTCCCATAGAAACACTCCTAAACCTTGTGGACAGCCTTCCCAAAAGAGTTGAAGCTGTTATAGCTGCAAAGGGTGGGCCAACTCATTGAACCCTACGGACTAAGACTGGGATGTCATTAAAGTTAATTTGCGTGTAAGGACAGGCACCCCAATACTTTTGGTAATATAGTGTTTATATATATACTGTATATATCCCCAAATGGTACTAAATATAATACATATCTCAAAATGAGTCACTTTGAGATATGAGTCAAAATGAGTCATCTGAAAATGAATTATAGTGGACGGTTTTAAAAATATATGTCAAACTATACATAAATGTATGCCATAATGCACATGCATAGCTATAAACATTCTGATAAAAGTACTAATAAAAAAATTATAGTGCGGAGAAGAATGAGGCAGATCCGAGCTGTGCGTGATTTTGTGATTTGAACAAGGGCAGGCACACCTCCTTCCACCTCTTCCTGTACATGTCCATCATTTTATACAGCCCTTTAAGTCTTTAAAACGTCAGTATAATGAGAATAATCTTTATTTCCATTATTAGTAATGAACTGATCTTTATTTTCTAATTGAAAGGATGGATGCTTTTGTTCACTCTGTGGGTTTAGCTATCATGGTGATGGAGATGGGATTATGTGAGGACAGCAAGTGAGGCATTTTAACAGACTAAAACTCAAAGCTATTTGATCCAGAGGGGAAATATTCTGCAGAGACTACACAGTGCAGAGCATGTAATACACTTTCCAAAAGAAACAAGCAGTTTTCATAAGACAACAAATGTCTTGCAATGACCAGCCAAGCACTATTAATAGGGGTTAAGTTTGGTCCACTGGCCACAGAATCCGATTCTGCTCCTTCTGCACCCATAATGCTTACTGCGTCCCAGCATGCACTATTTCACACTGTCCTTATTTTCCTCCAATTAGTACAGATATTTGCTATTTTTCTTTTAGACTTCAATTTCTAACAAAATATCCCATTAGAGAAACTTTAGACTTTGAGATTTAAGTTAAAGATTATATATATTACCAAAACACCAAAACAGCTGGAAAAGAACTTTTAAAGTACAACTCAGTGCATTGTTTTAAATGGTGCCTTAGAAGATGTAACATATATTTAAAAAAAAAAATATATATATATATATACTCGAGTATAATCTGACCCAAATATAAGCCGAGGCACCTAATTTTACCACAAAAAACTGGGAAAATTTATTGACTCGAGTATAAGCCTAGGGTGGGAAATGCAGCAGCCAGAACACAGGTATTGTAGCCATTACTTAGGTATTGTAGCCAGAACACAGGTATTGTAGCCATTACCACCACCTGCCCTGGATGGTACTGGCAGGTGGCACTGATTGGCACTGGATGGTACTGGCTGGCACTGGCAGAAGATATGAGTAAGGTAGATTTACAAAGCACAGAGCGTGCTGCTTCTAAGAGCCGCTCTGTGCATGAAACTGTGACCTAATTACATTGGAATGCAGAGAATGCAGAGAGAGCTGTCAGATCTTCACTGAGGTCAGGAGGTGGGCGGGACTGAACAGCTACCATACGCGTGTCCCGCCCACCTCCCCGACATCAAGTTGAAAATTTGACAGCTCTCTCTGCATTCTCTGCATTCCAATGTAATTAGGTCACAGTTTCATGCACAGAGCGGCTCATAGAAGCAGCGCACTCCGTGCAATGTGAATCTACTCATCTTTTCAGAACACCCACAGAGGCTGCGGGACACTTCCTCGAGTATAAGCCAAGCAGGGCCTTTTTCAGCACAAAAAATGTTCTGAAACACTCGGCTTATACTCAAGTATATACGGTATATATATATATGGCAAACAATTTGCCCTATATTTATTAGGCATTTCACATCCATCCCTGCCCTCAGGGAGTTTACAATTTAAGGTCCTTAACCACTTCAGCCCCAGAAGGATTTACCCATTTCCTATTCAGGCCATTTCATGCAATATGACACTGCGTTGCTTTAAATGACAATTGCGCGGTCGTGCGACGTTGCACCCAAACAAAATTGATGTCCTTTTTTCCCCACAAATAGAGCTTTATTTTGAGGGTATTTGATCACCCCTGTGGTTGTTATTGTTTGTGCTATAATTTCCAAAAAAAATGTTAAAAACAAATGTATTCATCAGTTTAGGTCGACATTCTGCTATATATTTTTGGTAAAAAAAATAGAAATAATCGTGCATTGATTGGTTTGTGCAAAAAAAGTTATTGCATCTACAAAATAGGGGAAATATTTATGGTATTTTTATTATTATTATTTTTTTTATATTTAAGTAATGGCAGCGATCTGCGATTTTTAGTGGGACTGTGACATTGCAGGGACAGATCGGACACTTAACTGACATTTTTGACACTTTTTTTGGGAACCAGTGACATTATTACAGTAATCAGTGCTAAAAACATGAACTGTTATTGTACTAACGACACTGGCAGGGAAGGGGTTAACGTCAGGGATGATCAAGGGGTTAAATGTGTTCCCTGTTTGTGCCCACAAAAGCGAGTTCACGAGCCAATGTACAATAACGTTGATTCGCGCTATTGAGCCACCCTGCCTCAGTATAATGATGGCGGTTGGTCAGAAAGCGGTTAAAGTGATTCTTCCTCTTCTTGGGTCCCTCTTAAGCTCTCCTTGCCCCTCCCTCTTGTTCAGTGCCCCCACAGCAAGCGGCTTGCTATGGGGGCACCCGAGCTCACAGCTCCCTGTCATAGCTCCGTGTGTCCATTCAGGCACGGAGCCCTGATTCAGCCCTGCCCCTCTCTCTCCTGATTGGCTACTGATTTACAGCAGCGGGAGCCAATTTTGCCGCTGCTGTGTCTCAGGAGGGAGAGTCTTGGGCGGCTGAGGAACTCGTGGGCATCGCTGGACAAGCAGCTCCGCTGC
>BLSH010333604.1:1158761-1183000 GCA_018402905.1 Glandirana rugosa | reverse complement strand
TATTTGAAGAATATTCAGCTAGACGGGAAAATAACCATCCAAATGAACATTTAAATTTGCCCCATTCTCACAATAGCTGCTTATTTTGCACAGAACGAATGTACATGCAGTTTTGCTTGTTTGCCATTCTTATTGAATTATACGTATGTGGTCTCTTTAACCACTTCAGCCCCGGAAGGATTTCACACTTTAGGACCAGAGCACTTTTTGCGATTCGGCACTGCGTCACTTTAACTGACATTTGCGCGGTCGTGCGACGTTGTACCCAAACTAAATTTGCGTCCTTTTTTCCACACAAATAGAGCTTTCTTTTGGTGGTATTTGATCATCGCTGCGTCATTTCTGATCGCTGCTATAAACAAAAGAAGAGCGACAATTTTGCAAAAAAACCCAAATTTCTTACTTTTTGCTAAAATACAAATCCAAAAAAAAAATATAAAAAAACATTTTTTTTCATCGGGTTTGGCCAATTTATATTCTTCCTCATATTTGCGATAAAAAAAAATCGGCCCTCCCCGGACACAGCACGATCTCGCAGCCGCCGTCATATGACGGCGATTTGCGTAGGAGCACCACCTTGTCGCCGTCAGATGCCGATCGGCGGTCGGCAAGAGGTTAAAGGCAGGCAGAGTTCAGAGAGTAGTCGATATCCAATCCAAGGGGGACTCCAAACAGCAAAGTAGGATAGACTTGGAGCACATGCTAAAAATGCAATATCACAAGCATGAGACTGCAGGCTCGGCTTGCTTAATTCAGGTTTATTCTCCACCCAGAGACTGGCCACCTCAGTAACCTTGCAAGTGAACAGACAGCAATGTGTAATAACCCAAACCAGGATGCAGGTATGAGAACAGTGGCTTTGAAAGAACAGGCTACATGCTCCTGACAGTAGCTATATGAAGGAATGATTCAATTTGGATCCAGCACACTAACCAGCTATGGAAAACACTGCCTTACCATAAATGGTGTCCATGTTGATTGATGAAGGTTCAGAGTATTCCTAGGTAACAGGACTGATCATTCTGCCCACTGATGAATCGGTGATCTGAAGCAAACATTTCCTCCCTAGGGATCTGTCAAGTACCTGGCGATGGAGCCTGACGTGGAGAGGACGGCGACCTCTTTTACCTCCAGCTCAGTACCCCTTATAAAGTAACAGGAGGCACAAGAGCTAGGAGTGGCATGAGTGCCTGGCAGTTCTGGTGATGGTAGCAGACGAGGGGTCTGTGCGCACTTGGTTGCAGGCTAGATTGTGATGCAGGGTAGCAGACACCACAGGCTGGAAGAAAGTCAGCAGGCACTTGGCGGCTGGTAGATCACAGGCAGCAAGCACTTGGCGGGCCAGCAGGTAGCATACAGCAGGTATTGGACAGGCTGCAGGGATGACCTCCACAGGCTGGACACAGAGCAGGGTCAGGCAAGTCATGAACAGAGCAGTAGGTAGAAGAGTAGTCAGGTTCAGGCTGGATTGGCAATAATAAGCAGATAGGCAGAAGGATCAGGCAGGGACGTGGTCAAAGAGCAAGCCAGGGGTCGGTTCAGGCAGAGTTCAAGTGTGGTCAGACAGATAGCAGAACGGCAACAGGAGATCAAGCACAGGAACACAGGAGATAGCCCACTTGGCACAAATCTAGTGGCGGGCGTGCACACATTCTTATGAGCGTGGCTCTGGCTAACAGGAATTCTTCATCTACGCATAATTATGTGCCTATACACATTTGTTTTCTCCTGACAGTGGGTCTGGCTAACAGGAATTCTCCGTCTGTGCATAACTATGTGCCTTGGTATATTTTGTCTTTCCTGATAGGATCAACCTTATTTATTATGCCTCGGACAAAAAAACAACACACAATTTTTCAAACTTTGGTCAGATATAATATATTGGCTATACATAAGTTGTATACTCGTTTTCAGTCACATGGTGGAGCTCTCTGATATTCATCACATTTTCCAAGGCTTTCAATTTCTTTGTTGAAATAAACCTGTTACTTACAGAGCTCAACTAAAGCTAAAATGAAGCACACAAGTATACAAGTCACAGTGGCTTAGTGGTTAGCACTTCTGCCTTCTAGCACTGGTGTCCTCAGGTTAAATCCTGGTGGGGATGCTTTCTGCAAGTCATTTTGGTTGGGGATTTTTAGGGAGTGAGGGAGCAAAGTCAACAATAATATTCTGTTAGAACTCTGTATAATGTGGGATATCCAACAATAGCATTTCCACAATCCCTAACAAAATACTTTAAGGAAATATATATTTTACTAAAAGGGTCTTGAAGTATGTTCCTTAGGATTGCTGTCAGGATATGATGAGCTATGTAATAACTATAATGGATACTCAATTAATGAATGAAAGAGGAAGAAAACAGAGCAGATAGAAGACCATGAGCTGTGATATCTCTTTACAATATCAATGATACACTAATGGAAAAGAAAGCAATGTCGGGGGAGGGGGGATAGAGTGTTGGTTAGAAAAGCATGAGCCTTGAGATCCCTTCACAGCCCACAGAAAGGGTGATCCAGTCAAAAGGAACAAGTAAGTGGAGATGGGGGGTGGAGATTCCTTTTCAACCTATGAATCGTATATCCCTTCCTGATCTCACAGGAGACTCAGACATCAGCAGGAGCCATTGGCTTCTGCTGCTGTCAGTCAAATTCTGTGCAGAGAGGGGGAGGTGTGGCCAAGCCACACTGTGCATGTCTATGGATGCACACAGCCCAGCTTGGGAGCCTGCCTGTATGTCTGCCCCAATAGCACATGGCTTGCAATGGGGACACCTGCAGGAAAGGAGGAGCGGAGAGCGCTGACAAGGGACTACAGAGGTATTACTATTGCTCTGAGCACATAAGTATAACATCTTTTTTTAATAAAACAATTAGGCTTTACAACCACTTTAAGAAATTATTATCCATTGAAGTGGGGACACAAAAGTGATGGGAAAGAAAGCAGAAACTCATGAGCCAGAAGATCCCTTCACAACCCCAAGAGATGGTGATCCTCTATGGAGAACAAAAATGGTGGTGACGATTACCAGGCATCATATGCGTCAATCTGTGAAAAAATACAATAAGATAAAATTATCATGAAACAATAATATGATGCTTCTATTAATGGCTTCATAATGTGATAAATAGGACAGATAGGTAACTAGGATTGCACCATTGATTTAATTACTGTAAGCACTAATTGGGTTGAGCAGAGAATACAGTATTTTCTCTATAGTCTTTGAAGTAGTTGATTCTATGCATGAAGATAAAAATATTCTCTGTCCAGGAGCCCCCTTAATACTTACTTGAGCCCCATTGCGATCCAGTAATGTGCACAACAGCTTCGGCTCTCAGGGGACTCTCACTCCTCATTGGCTGAGGCAGCAGCGAAAGCCATTGGAACCAATGAAGAGTCAGTGAACCAATGAGGAGGGAGAGGGGGCAGGACCGAGCCACTGCTCTGTGTGTGAATGGACAGGCAGAGCAGCGGCTCGGGATCGCGCCTGCTTGGATGCCCCCAGATCAAGCTGCTTGCTCTGGGGGCACTCAGCAGAAGGAAGGGGCATGGAGCACTGCCGGGGGACCAGAGAAGAAGAGGATCTGGGCTGCTCTGTGCAAAACCACTGCACAGAGCAGGTACGTATGACATGTTTGTTAAATAAATAACAAGCCTTTACTATCACTTTAATGTAAAGTTTTTGTTTTTTGAGTTGATTATTTATTTTTCTATCTTTTGTAAACAATTCAGGAAAGCTTCATTGTAATTTTCTTTCAAGATAAAAACAATATTATTTTGATCTGTTGTCGCTGGGCCCTTAAAGTGGTTATAAAGCTTAATTTTAATAAAAATATAAAAATAACAAACATGCCTATACTAACCTGCTCTGTGCAATAGTTTTGTAATAAAATCTTCTGTGATAAAAAGTTTTGATACTATTGGCGTTGTGTATTTGATCCCTATTCTAGCAGGACTAAAGTCCCGTAACATATTGCCCCTCCCCCATTATGGCGCTTGACGAAAAAATCTTTTTGATCCAATTATTTTAATAGGGATGGTGTCTCAATAAGTGTATGTTTAACCACTTGATCTCCAGAAGATTTACCCTCCTTCATGACCAGGCCATTTTTTGCGATACGGCACTGCGTTACTTTAACTGACAATTATACGGTCATGTGACACTATAATAAAATATTTGTCTTTTTATCACACAAATAGAGTTTTCTTTTGATGGCATTTGATCACTTCTGTGGTTTTTATTTTTTGCTTTATAAACAGGCTGACGATTTTGAAAAAAAAAAAACAATATTTTTTACTTTCTGCTATAACATACATCCAATAAAAAAATGTAAAAAACCAAATTTCTGCATAAATTTAGGCCAATGTGTATTCTGCTACATCTTTTTGGTAAAAAAATACTAATAAGCATATATTGATTGGTTTGCGCAAAAGTTATAGCGTTTACAAACTATGGGATATTTTTCTTTATTTTTTTTACTAGCGATCAGCGACTTATAGCGGGCACTAACTGATACTTTTGACAGTTTTGGGGACCAGTGACCTTAATACAGTGATCAGTGCTAAAAAAAATGCACTGTCACTGTACTAATAACACTGGTTGGTAAGGGGTTAACATCAGGGGCGATCAAAGGGTTAACTGTGTGCCTAGCCTGTGCTTTTTCACTGTGGGGGAGGTGCTTTGACTAGGGGAAGGCATGGATCGGTGTTCCTGCTCTGCAGGAACACAGGATCAATACCTTCCCTTCTGACAGAACAGCAATCTGCCTTGTTTAAATGCCAAAATGGTGTAGCGCTCACAATAAATCTTCAAAGTAAAAACAAGAGTGAAAGCAAAAATTAAAGCAAAAAGCTAGAGAGAATTAAATCGCACTACGGTATGATACATGTGTATCATATGCAATGCTATGCATAGAGTAACCAAATTATATCTCGTGCTACTCTGTAAAATAATGCATCGCCATCGAGAATATAAAGTGCTAGTGCAAATAATTAAAACATTGTGATAATCAAACATATATAGTCCATTTTTCACAGTTCATTAGTGGAAAAAGTGCAAAAATAGCAAAAATGATTCAAGAATAAAGTTTGTGCATATCTTGGCATATTCAAAAGGTATGTATTCAAAAGAAGGCCTTTTATGGAAGTTTAATGAATCATCCCATGTCACATAATTGTGCTTACCAGATAGTAGTTCTATTCATGCCTGAATATAATATGGAGTGACAGAGCCAAGGGATGGTTCTTTCCTTCGGGGGTCCACAAGGGGGCGCTATAATGTCTATGTTATCATATCAATGCCTTGTTTACATAGGCAGATTGCCGTTCTGCCTGTGTGCTGTCTAATTGGCAGGTACCGGTGTTCTGTCCAATAGTGCATCTTATCGGATAATGCTGCAGCTGATCTCTTGATCAGCTGGTGTGACCTCAACACTGCGCATGCCCAGAAAGTCGTCAGCATTATCCGATGATTGGCAAAGCGCGGTGTTCTGTTGAATAGTGCAGATCGTCTTCCGCCTGTGACGTGATCCATGATGTCTCACACATGCGCAGAGAGAGCGATGCAGAATGTGATGATTACATTATCCCTCCGCACTTTGCTGATCGTCAGATAATACCTCTAACGATCTACTCATGCACACCGTTGACATCACGCCAGGTGATCAAGAGAACAGCTGCAGTAACGCTACGTCCTGCGCATGCGCAGATCGTCAGCTGCATTATCCAACGATCTGCACTATTCGATAGAACACCAGCAGACATCGAGTCCAGGGTAGCCGCCACTGGGCTCCCACAGTGGGAGCAGGCCGGCGGTGGCAAGCAAGCGCGCGCCCCAGACCCCGAAGTGTCAGATCATGTACAAGATACGTGATCTGGCACCCTACTGCAGTATATGTACAGTGGGCGGTCCACAAGTGGTTAATAGCCCGTTCCACATATTGTATCTGTGATTTACTATTCCTATCAAACATAAATATCTGAACCGAGACCTACCGTAGTTTTTTTTAAAATCCCGAGTGTATTTTTTGGGGATCTATTTTTTTACCTTTAGACCCCTTTCACACTGGGACGTTATTACAGTGCTATAGCGCTAAAATTACCGCTCCAATAATGCTCTAAAAACGATCTTCATGCATCTCAATGGATGCTTTCTGATTCAGGCGTTGCGCTAGCGCTGCGCTGAAGAAAATCATACAAGCATGATTTTTCAGGAATGTGGGGAGCGGTGTATATGCCGCCCCTCCACCGCCCCTGCCATTGGAATGAATGGACAGCGCTGCCGAAGCGGCTGTACACCGCTCCAGGAGCGCCGCGCGCCGGCACTTTTAACCCCTGTTTAACCCCACGTGGGGGGGGTTAAAAGTGCCGTGCTGCCACCCGAATAGCGGCGCCATAGCTCTGCTATTACAGCAGTAGATCGTCGCTAAATTAGCGGCAGTTTACCGCTGACGATTGGGCGGTCCCTGTGTGAAAGGGGCCTTACAGAAGCTCTTGAACTTTCTTTGTTTTTCTACCTAGGTTCTAGTTCACATAAATAAACTCGAATAGTATGCATAATACTTACAATGAAAAAAAAAAAACGCAAAAAATAAAGAAATCGCAATCCACAAGCGACCACTTACCAGAGGAACACAACGCGGTATTAAGTGTCAACACATCATATTGTTTTTATTGTTAAGAGAGGAAAACAATAGCCGTTCATGCTGATAAAGTACTAAATATAGTGTGTGTGTGCTTTCATAAGAGGGATAAGCATCCCACTGGGGTCATGGAAGGAACTTGTTATTTTGTGCCTTCTGCGCATTGAATATAATGGGAAATGTTGGTGGCAAATGGCGGGTAAGGTAATCACAGGTAATTGTATTGAAGACAAATGCCGCCGAATATGTCCAACATTTATAATTAAAGGGAACCATGTGGTTGTCTTACTGCTTGCTTGTATAATAGAATGCAGCTTTCATTTTAATATGAACTACACAGAGAGACAAAGGTTTTTATTAGTGTTGCCGAAACAATGTAATGCGTGTTATAAATAATTGTGTATGGTTAGTGGAAAAATGATCAGATTTCATACACCTGCTAAAAGTTAAAGCCCAAATGAACTTCACATTCCATATCAGCGAAATACATTCCAAGTGCATGAGAACAAAAGTGGTGTAAAGTAGCCACAGTGTGAAAAGTAAACCTGTCCCCTGCCAGCATGCTGCAGAGAAGGACTTGTGCGCTTTGCATGGAAGCAGTTGTCTTGCTGCAGAACTAGAGCTTTACTTATTGGAAAACATTAGCTCTGATTCAGAAGCTTGGACCTCTGTGTTGAGACCACTGCTTCCGCACAGAGAGCAAGGGTCCTTCATTACAGCATGCTGGCAGGGGACAGGGTTTTATGCTCAGGCTGTGGTTATGTTCTAAAGAAAACAAACTGTATACTTACACCACCAAAGGGTGGTTATTTTTTTTATTTTACCATTTTACTTTATTTCTTTCTTTATTTTATTTTACAATTTTGTATTTTATTTTATTTTATTTTATTTTACAATTTTTAGGTGAGATATCAGGGGTCTAAACAGACAGAGAAAGGAGATTAAGGGCACAGCCATCAGTCTCCATCTCTGCAGCCTCTGCTGCACAGAATAAATGGACAGGAATAACTCCGTACAGAGCTTCCTATTCATTCACAAAATGAAGCACAGTAATCTCAGTTTACTATGTCTCAGTCATGAATGAACAGCGTCAGTGATCGGTACGGATCGTCGACTCTATTCATTAAGAGAAGGAAGGGGCTGGTAAATGACACATTTACTAGCTCCTTCCCCGCTCTCCACCCTAGAGAGCACCCCCGATCACAGCAGGAGGTGGATAAGAGGGGCAACGGTTTTATTTCTCATCTTTGATGTATTTTGTAAAATGTGAATAAAAATTCTTTAAACCAATTCCCTCCATTTTCTTCCTGCAGCCACTGAAATGCTGCAGGAGGAAAATGGAGAGGATCTGTGCCTCTATATGCCGCCCCCATTGCTCTTCCTATCCAGGTGTACACGGGGCCAAACAAGCCCCCTGGTGCATGAGGCCCGGTCGCAATTGCGACCCCCTGCAACCCCTGTAGGTACTCGCCTGTCCCCTCCATCCTGAAACAAATGCTCTCCACTCCATTAATCCTCTCCAGCACAAATTCTCCTATCCCCCAAGATGATATGTGCTGGGGGGTGCTTTGGGAGGGATGATGAATTGTGCTAGAAGGAGCGGTGGGTGAATTTCAAATCCCACCACCACCACCACCACATTTCCTTTCCCTTCCCAAAGCACCCCAGCACATGTTCTCTTACCACCCTCCTATCACTACGGCAAATGTATAGATGTACAGTATATCCTTATTACCTGCTCCCCCCCCCCCCCGTTACTGTGTCCCTCTCAAATGTATGCATCCATAAACAGACCTCAGATCATCTTGCAGTTCAATGTTCCTCCTCCCTGTCTGGGTAGATGAGAACATCAGATCAGAGCCGAGGAGGAAGCAGCTTCATCGAGTTGTTCTGTGAGGTGTGCAGGCAGTCGGCTGGGAGATATGTCAGCTGCCACAAAGGGGGCAATCGTCACACGTGGGATCCCAGGCACCCTGCAAGAGATGCGAGGCAGACGCTAGCGTGCCCGTTAGGCAAGTAACCTGAACTTGTCTTGGCACTGGGCTCCAGAATGCCTAAGCCGGGCTTATGCTGGAGGGGCAGGGCCCTCCACGGTGGTAGAACACCAGGGCCTGATCGTAAGTGCGACCTTTGCGACCCTGGTAGTTCCACTATTGGAACACTGTAATCTTCACTGTATGGGTCACATTATGGGACATTATTATTATTATTTCATGCCATGATTATTATTGAGAATAATTTTGTTGTATAGAGAAAGGGGGTATTAAAGTCAAATATTCTGGGTGCACCTCTGTAAATGATGATCCAGTAACCTCCAGTCTGACAACAATAAAATTCCAAATGCCAATTTCTGATTGGTTGCCATTGGTTGCTGCATATAAATGGTCTTTTGTTCTATATCATGCCATCCAGTGTCTTTAACAAAGGTCTAACTTAAAATCCTATTTAAATTTTCAAGTGAAAGTTGCCGACAGACATAAATTACCTGGAATTTCAGACCTACTAAATACGTTCATTAATGCAGGGAGACACGTGCCATCATACTTAAAATCCTGGGCATGTTCTCATTGGCTTAGATATTTTGCCAGCTCTGAAAGCTTTCAAGAAGTCGACTGAGCTTGTTTTGAAGGTGATTAATAGCTGACTTGTATAGCTGGATTGATTACAATGCTAGTTTTAGAGGTCAAAGCTTCAACTGCTTTTGAGAATGATCTCAGGGCTAAACAAACTTGGAAATAAATATATTTCTACCAACAACTTTATTCCTTCTGCGTTCCACGTCTTCTAATATAGCTGACAATTGGGATACATGATTGGATAGAAGACGAAGATTTAAATAGAAAATGTGGTCCAGGGATCTAAGAGGTCAGATGTGAACCTGAAGCAGCTTTATGAGGACCAGACATAGGACAGTGTTTTCATATTTGAATTTCAGTTTTGATGTATTAGGTTGTAAAGCCAGTTATAATGTGTGAGGCATGCAGAAAGTTCAGGACACGTTACAATCTGACTGTACAACCTCTATGGATCTACCAAAAACTATGAAGAACAAAGGTGTGGCTGAATGGATATGAATTTAATGAACAGCTTAGGTAGGTTCTCTTGTCCTATAGTATTGGTAAATCTAAGGGCTGGTTCACACTGGTCCGACAAGCACAAGTTGCATGACATGTAAAAATCAATGGTTCTCTATGAGAGCTAACACAAACAAGAGGGGCGCACTGACCTCGTGCAATACCACTAAAAAGTTTATTAAAAAATGTTAAATAAAATCCATATACTCACAAACAAAGCAAATAACACGGCATAAGAATGAATACACCTCCAACGGAGTAGACAGATAAAACCTCAGCAGAGGGACCGAATGGTGTCCATATGGCCAGGCTGACGCGTTTCCAGGGCGAACCCTCTTCATCAGAGCCTACCGACCATACAGCATGCCCACCTCTATGAGAGCTGTCTTAATTGGTCCGACTTGTGTCAGTCGGACTTTGAAAATGCTCCCTGCACTTCTTTGGTCCGGCTTGGGCATGATTTCAGCCCATTGATTTCAATGTAAGTCACATCCAAGTCAGATCATCGTCTTAACTGATCCGACTTGTGGCATGCAACTTGTGCTCTGAGGATCTTGAAGGGGAAGCCCACGCCATTTTTTTTTTAAACAAACGGCATGGAGCCCCCAAGACCTTCGGATCTAGTATGGATTTTAAGGGGAACCCCCATTCCAAAATTAAAAGAAAATGGCATGTGGCCCCTCCAAAATCCATACTAAACCCTTATCTGAGCATACAGCCCCGCAGGTCAGGAAAAGAGGGGGAAGAACGAGCGCCCTCCCCCTCCTGGACCATACCAGGCCACATGCCCTCAACATTGGGGGGTGAGTGCTTTGGGGCAGGGGGGCTCTGCCTCCCCCCATCCCAAAGCACCATGCCCCCATTTTGATGGGGACAAGGGCCACATTCCCGACAACCCTGGCCCGTGGTTGTGGGTGTCTGTGGGTGGGGGGTTTATCGGAATCTGAAAGCCGCCCAGGGCATGATGGGGTGGTGACATAACGAGGGGGTGGGGTATCTGGATGATGTCACAGGATGGCCACACCCCATGTCTATATAAGAACCGGCAGAGAGTGGACCTGGCACAACTGCAGTGGCTAGCATTGGAAGAAGAACCAGCAGAAGAACCAGAGGAAGATGACATCAGCAGCAGAGGGAGAAGAACTGGAGGAAGAAGACATCAGCAGCAGAGGGAGAAGAACCGGAGGAGAGAGAAGAACCAGAGGAAGAAGACATCGGCAGCAGAGGGAGAAGAACCAGAGGAGGAAGCAGACATCGGCAGCGGATGGAGAAGAACCAGAGGAGGGAGAAGACCACTGGAGAGAGAAGATCCCTTGGAGCTATTTTTAATAAAGGACTTATTAATTTTTTACACTTTCTTGGTGAAAGGGTGGGGGTACCCTATAGTTATTTACGTGGGGGGGGGGCGGGATCTTGTTAAAGGGGGCTTCCAGATTCCAATAAGCCCCCCACATGCAGACCCTCACAACCACCCCCCGGGGTTGTCGTGAAGAGGCCCTTGTCCCCATCAACATGGGGGCAAGATGCTTTGAGTTGGGGGGCGCACTCCCCTTTCCTAACAGTCTGGTATGGATTTTTAGGGGAACCCCATGCCGTTTTTTTTTTTTATTTTGGCGTGAGGGATTCCCTTAGAATCCATACTGGACTAAAAGTCGGATCCCATTCACTGAAGTCGCATGGAAGTCCGACATGAAATCGCAGAGCAAAGTCGGATCAGAAGTTGTGCAACTTCCGTGTTGGAATAGTGTGAACATAGCCTCAAGTAGATTGTGCCAATATTGTAAAAGCAGATTGTAATGTTGATGGTGAGCATAAGAAGATATTAATATTACAATAATATTACATATGGGAAGAGAAAGAAAGAAAGAAAGAAAGAAAGAAAGCCGGCTGACTGAGATGACCACATAATCTCGGGCTCCGTCTCGCTCCGTCCGTTAAGCCCTCCTGCAGCCTTCAGAGGAGTCTCTTACCCCACACAGAGAGAGCGCCCTTGCTGGGGACACCCAGGGGCAGTTCGACCGGTACCCGGCGGCTCCATCCAAGCTTTAGAGCGCACCTCGCGGGGCGCGTCCATTACACGAGACCGCGGGGGCAGTCTTCCTATCCACGGAGCACCGCCGGACTTCGCCCGAGGATCTAAGAGAACACTGCGACAGATCCGCCCCCCCCCCGGTATAATGTCCCCTAGACCTCCTGCAGAGATCAATTGAAGCTGGAGAGGCTCCTGCGGGGGCTGTGTGGGAAGGTCAGTGGGAGAGTCCGAGGCTGCGCTCCCTTAGGGATCAAACCCAGGCACAGGGATAGAGACAGCAGGGAACTGTCCCTTCCTCATCATCTAATCCCTCTTTACCCTGAAGGTCTCCCTCCATAAAACTGGGAGACAGAAACTTTTTCTGCAGTCCAGAGAGCGCAGGGAATTAGATCTCCCACACTGCTCCTGAACAACAGCGAATTTAGCCAGCCTCTTTGTTCTATCAGAGCGGACCTGTCTGCAGCCCTCTCCACAGGCCCCCTTTTGGCTCCTTTGAGGTTCACGGTGTTTTGGGCCAAATTTCTACAACTCCCCCTCCAAGTTAAATACTTCTTAAGATCACCTCTGGCCCCCGAACCATATATGCTGCAGCGGTGAGGAGAGATATCTCCAAACACCCGGACTTTAAAAACTGCCACACTGCCCACTGACCCTCCACCACCCCACAAAGACACCCCTGAGGACATGGACACCGGGGTGGAAGGGGGCTCTCAAATTCTTCCCAGCCCAGGGCTACCTATGAAGAAACCCACCAACCTTCAAGTTATCTCCCCAGCCTCCACGGTTTCCCTTCTGTAGAGGACATTGGATGAAATGCTTGCTTCTTCTCCAGGGGACCCGGTCCCCAACCCGGAAATCATGGGAGCTCAGGGGTCACCCGTACCTACCTTGCACTCTGATTTCAGGTTCATGATGGAAACTTTCTCCAAAATGCTCTCTAAAGGTTTTTGCACAGACTGCTTCTCAAATCACCTCTACCATCCAGAATGACCTCCAGAACCTGGGGTCTAGGATAGACGCCATCGAACAAAAGACTGACCAAACGATACAGCCCTCTCCAAAATTGAGGACTTGGAGAATCGCTCCCGGAGATATAACTTTAGAATCCGAGGGCTTCCAGAAAATATCATAGATGTACCTGCAGCTGTCCAGGCCTTCATCAAGGAACTTGTTCCCAATATCCCGGAGCACAAGATGGAATTAGATAGGGCTCACATGGGCCTCCAAGCCTCTCGTATGGACGGCCTTCCCAGAGACACTGTGGTTAAGCTTCACTTTTACTCTGTCAAGGAAGAGATCATGAAGCTCTCCAGGAACTCTCCACAACTGTCGTTCCAAGGACATGCAATCCAAGTTTTCTCAGATATCTCCCCTGCTACCATTCAAAGGCGGAGGGCTCTGAGACCTCTCCTCTATGTGCTAACCCAAAAGGCTGTCAAATATTGGTGGTCCTTTCCCTTCCACCTTTCTTTCAAGAGGTATGGCTTTAGTACCTTCCAAGAGGGAGAACACCTTTTGGTTAAGCTGAACCTAATCTCTTTGGATCCATCTTCTGCCCTTCATCCCAAAGGAGGGGGCTCATCCAAACGTCCATCCCCTCAAAGTCCCATCCCCCCAGTGTGGAAGAAATTGCAATCTAAAAGGTCTAAGGACTCACACCCCCCTTGATCGCAGGCAGCTTTACAGGGGGCTTTATCTTCCTTTCTAATTGAGGTTGGGAGGCCGCTTTTCCATGAAGGGGCTCGGACTTCTGTTCTACAATTGTTTATTTCAAGTGTTCTGGTTTTTGTCTTTCCAAACAGTTTTGCCAATTATATGGGTCTGATCCGCTGGCTTTGGCTCTGGGGCTTCCCCGCCGGGAATACCATACGGGTGGTCCGGGCGGGTTCGGGGGGGGGGTTTCCCGGGTTGGCAGCGGTGTTCGGCTCCGTCCCTCTCGCATCGGGCCTTCCTGTTTTTACGGAGGGGGGGGGCTGGGCGGGAGGGGCACCGGACCTGAGGTTATCCGAGGGCTCGCAGGTGGTTACGTCTAGGCCCTGGCAGCCTCGAGGTTAAGATGCTTATTATGCTTATTTCTTGTTGTTAATATATTTACAGTTATTATCTCACTTTTTCTTTTGTGTTTTTTGATTGCATGGTCCTAAGAGGGAGTTCGAAACATGGTTTTATGTCCTATTGTGGAGGGGCACCCTGGGGATGGGGGAGCCAGGGGGGCCTCTTTTTAGACCCTCCGCTCCCCCCCGTCTCTTTGTCCCCGGGCCCTACTCCTACCTAAGGGGGCAAGGAATAGTCGCTTGCACTAGCAGGGCTATGGAAGTTACATTTAAATGAATAGATTAACTCTATGTATTGTTAAGGGCTACTTTTCGGGCGGGGCGGTAGGCATGTTCCTCCCTCTGCACTCAGGCTCCACCAAATGGTTACCCCGGGGGCAGAAGTGATTCTGCCGGTGAGGCAGACATTTTCAGGAAGTTCCCAAGGTTGGGTGGCTAATTTGGAGGCCCTCAACCCCTGGACGCGGAGAACGGTGTTGGTGCTGAACCAGTCATCTCTTCTCCAGTTCTCTCTGTTACTTGACTTCTCTCCTTTTTCTCCTCTTTTCTCTCCTTTATTGTTCTATCTCTTAATTCAGGTTCCAGGAAAACAGCCTTTGGTAGGACACGGGCGGCTTCGGGGCATTTGCTCCACAAGTGATGAAGACCTTTCAGGACCTTCTACAAGGTGGGGTGAGTTGTCCCACAGTAACGAATATATTCCTCCAAAGCCTCCATGGCGAACCCCCCTGACCATATAGTTACGCTGAGATTGGCATCTCATAACGTCCAAGGTCTTAACTCCCCCCTGAAACGCAGAAAATACTTTCAGATGGCCCACTCTCAGCCTTTGGATGTTCTTCTCCTGCAGGAAACCCATTTCCCGAGTAGTTTTAACCCGAAATTCATTCATGCTAAATACCCCAAGGGAGGAATTTTCTGCCCCAAGGGAGCGAGGTTCCAATCCAGACAGATAATTAGAGACCCGGAAGGTAGATTTATTCTTTTAAAAGGGGAACTTAGGGACCATCTAATCACGGTCATCTCATATTATGCCCCTAACCAAGGTCAGACCCAATTTTTCCACTCTATGCTGAACACTCTTTCCCCACACTTCGAGGGGACTGTGATCCTAGGAGGTGACTCCAACACGGCTTTAGATCATATGCTAGACAAGTCAGGAGATGCCCGTGCCCATCTTTTGCAATCCCTGAAACGGAGCCTGAGGATCGCTAAGCTTCTTCACTCACTAGGGCTAGTAGATATTTGGAGGGAATGTAACCCAAAAGTAAGGGGTTACACCCATTACTCGGGTCCCCACAAATCCTTTGATAGGATCGATCATGTTTTTTTGGGACCCCTCAATTCCCCTAGTTTCCAATTCTTTTCTCAGGGATTCTCCCTTATCAGACCACCCGCAGGTGATTGTATATTTCCGCCTTCAGGCGGCGGACGGTCATAGAACCCCCTGGCGTCTTAAGGAATCAATTTTTAATAATCCGGTCCACTGCACAATGCTTGGGGAGGACTTGAAAGAGTATTTTAGGTCGAACTCGAGTTCTGAGGTCTCCCCTATGATCCTTTGGGCGGCCCATAAGCCAGTAATAAGGGGCAAGGTCATGCTTCTCTCCTCTAAGCTTAAGAAGGAGAGGAAGAATAAAGTGGATAGGCTTGAGCGAGACTTTTTTAAACTAGCTAAGGCTCACAAAAAGAACCAATCCCCACAATCTCGTTCTTAACTTGAAGCAAAAAAACTTACGCCAAAATGGGGGAAGGGGATCTGGGCATTTCCTGGGATGCTGACAAATGGTGCTCCCTATTCCTAAGCTCCTTCAAAGGAATAGTTAACACTCCCCTGATGGAGGCTAGCACAAAGGTGATGCTGCATTGGTATTTGGTGCCAGCCCGACTCTCTGCCATGTTTCCTGACTCTCCCTCACTCTGCTTTAGAGGTTGTAATCTCCAAGGTTCATACCTTCATATATGGTGGGAATGTCCTAGGATAAGGGGTTTTTGGAGTAAGATATTCAGGATGTTAAGGAAGATCACAGGTCTAACTATCTCAAAAATCCCAGAAATCACCTTATTAAATTGCAGGCCAGATGGTCTATCTAAATCTCTTTTTAAACTAGTCCACTTTATTCTTTTGGGAGCCAAGCTTACTCTTGCAAGGGCCTGGAAGAAGCCTACAGTGTCCTTCAATGCTGCCATAAGAAAAGTTACATGGGTCATGTCCCAAGAAAAGCTCGCCAATATACTCTTAGACACGTCAGCCAAATTTGACAAAATATGGGCCCCCTGGAGGACTTACCTCAACCTGCCCGGTTGAGAGGTAACTTTGCTCCTTGGGCTAGGCTTTCCTGGTACCCTCTGTTTCTTCTGCTTTCTTCTTTCCTTCTTCTACTTATTGCACAATATATGCTCTTGGTACACTTGTAGACCTAATAAAGCTGGTTTACATCAAGGAAATATTTATTGATTGCACACTTTTTTGAGCTCTATGACCTACTTATAACTGATTTATGAAGTATATGGGCTTCCTCCTCATGTTATTTGTATTTTAATTACCTACGTCTATTCTGAGGTTGGCGGTGCCGTTATCCTCCCCAGGACACAGTTTTGCTCCCTATCGGGGTGTCCGGGATGGAGATCAGCATTTCTACCATCTATCTAGTCAAATCCGGAAGTAAAAGGCTCACGTTCAACCATCTTTGCATTTTAAGCTTTAGTGCAACCATCTGTTTTACGTTGTATTATCTAAAGTGTACCACTGTGTTGCTCATTTGTATACTTTTCTATGTAAATTCAATAAAAAACCTTTGAAATAAAGAAAGAGAGAGAGAAAGAAAGAAAGAGAGAAAGAGAGAGAGAAAGAGAGAGAGAGAAAAAGAAAGAAAGAAAGAAAGAAAGAAAGAAAGAAAGAGAGAGAAAGAGAGAAAAAGAAAGAGAGAAAGAAAGGGAGAGAGAAAGAAAGAAAGAAAGAAAGAAAGAAAGAAAGAAAGAAAGAAAGAAAGAAAGAAAGAAAGAGAGAGAATGAAAGAAAGAAAGAAAGAAAGAAAGAGAGAGAAAGAAAGAAAGCAAAAGAGAGAGAGAGAGAGAAAGAAAGAAAACAAAAGAGAGAGAGAGAGAGAAAGAAAGAAAACAAAAGAGATAGAGAGAAAGAAAGGAAGAGAGAAAGAAAGAAAGAGAGAGAGAAAGAAAGAAAGAGAGAAAGAAAGAAAGAATGCAAAAGAGAGAGAGAGAGAAAGAAAGAAAGAAAGAGAGAAAGAAAGAAAGCGAAAGAGAGAGAGAGAGAAAGAAAGAAAGAAAGAAAGAAAGAAAGAAAGAAAGAAAGAAGGAAAGAGAAGAGAGAAAGAAAGAAAGAAAGAAAGAAAGAAAAAGAGAGAGAAAGAAAGAAAGAAAGAAAGAAAGAAAGAAAAAGAAAGAAAGAAAGAAAGAAAGAAAGAGAGAGAGAGAGAAAGAAAGAAAGAAAGAAAGAAAAAAAGAAAGAAAGAAAGAAAGAAAGAAAGAAAGAAAGAAAGAAAGAAGAGAAGAGAGAAAGAGAGAAGATAAGAGAGAAAGCAAAAGAGAGAGAGAGAGAGAGAGAGAAAGAAAGAAAGAAAGAAAGAAAGAAAGAAAGAAACCAAGCAAAAAAGAGAGAGAGAGAAAGAAAGAAAGAAAGCGAGAGAGAGAGAGAGAGTGAGAGAGAACGAAAGAAAGAAAGAAAGAAAGAGAGAACGAAAGAAAGATAACAGAGGAAGCAGATTTGAGATTTGATAAGATTGTTACCTGACTGCACATGGGAAGCAGTTCTGTCCATTACATGACAGAAAGAAAAGTCTAATTGATAATCTCGGACTGTTTGAGGTTTATAACCCGCTGTGTGCTTTGTTTTGATGGAACAATCACTGGTTGAGTCATAAAACAGATCTGTGGAATCATTCCCAGGGAGACTTGGTAGGTGAATAGATACACCTGAGAACATTCCATTCTAAGCAGCGTGTACCCTGGTGGACTGAGAATGTTCTGCGTTTTCTATGGACCTTTTCAACAAAGTAAATTAAAATAATGTATGAGGACTGCAATTGTATGAAGTAAGATGAATGTACTGCAACTGGCCATTCAAGAAAAACAATAGAATTGCAAAGGAGAGATATTAGAAGACCTGCATAGAAATAACATCACCCCCGTTCTATGGTTGCTGCTGAAAATGAAGATTTACATCTGCGTACATCTACAGAACACTAATACTGTTCCTAATTGTAGCCATAAGGAATAAAAAAGGGATGTAATAGATTTAACCCCTTCATGACCAGGCCATTTTTTGCTATTCAGCGCTGCACTACTTTAACTGTACCCAAACTAAATTTATATAATTTTTCACACACATACAGAGCTTTCTTTTGGTGGTGTTTGATCACCCCTGGGTGTTTTTTTGATTTTTGCAATATAAGTTTGAAAAAAAAAAACCCCAATATTCTTTACTTTCTGCTATAAACCATTTCTTTAACCATTAATGTCTTCATATATTTTGGCCAAAATGCATTCTGCTACATTTTGATGCACATGCTTTGATTAAAAATAAAATCTCAATAAGTGTTTATTGATTGGTTTGCATGAAGGTTATACTGTAGCGTCTACAAACTATGGGATGTATATTGGAATTTTTTTTATACTACTAATGGTGGTGATCCGCGACTTATAGCGGGACTGCAAAAGGGGAATCTGACACTAGCTGAAACTTGGGGGAACTCACTAACTGTCACTGACATCACCAGTGACACTAATATAGTGATCAGAGCTAATACTATACACTGTCACTGTACTAATGACTCTGGCAGGAAAAGGGGTTAACCACTTCCCCAGGGTAGACATAATATGATGTAATTTACGTTAAGTGAAGATATCTGGATGATGGGTGCAGCTACAGGCATCATCCAGATATCTTTTTTTTAAGCCGGTGATTCTCTACATTGTAATACTGCTTTAAGCCTAGAGGACTACGCACATCATACTTTTTTAATGATCATTCACAAGTGCAGCAGGCACTGTTGCTCTTCTGAAAAGGGATCCAAGTGTGTTTGGCAGGTGGTGAGGTGGTGATATGTTGCCTCCTCACCACATGATTTAAACCCATGATTTCTGCACAATGCACACGATTGTGACATGGTAGTATGGCAAATTAGAGGATGGGGTGCGATCGACAGACAGGGTGGGGGCCAACCGGGGGAGGTGGTTGTTGTTTGCCGCCCCCCCAAAAGAAAAAAAAAGCCCATCAGCCGCCATTGCTCCAGGGTCTGTGCAGCTGCCGGTGCACCCTTCTTTACAGGAAACTATTTTTATTCAAATGTGTTATTGTAGCAGCCCCTTCAAATATTCAGAAAGTTAAATTCTCTAACAGTTTGTATCATTTGACATCGGCCTTTACTGCATGATATAAATATGAATTATACAAAGCAACATGCAGAAAGTGAATGCTCAGTTTCATTTTAATTATTTATTTTGTATTGTCAGTTTAGTCTCTGTAGACCTTACATGTAATATACAAAGAGTGTCCAGCTTAATTGAATCTTCACTTTTCTTATAGACATCGATGTTCAATATTGCAGTGCCAGTGGATATCATGAGACATATCTCTTGGGTTTCTCATTGATATGATCTTCATTTGCTTCATCTCTGACCTCTTGTGATATTCAGGGTTTTCTTCAAGCTAGATGAAAAAGGTTTTTCATTATAGTGACAGAATGACACAAGCCGAATCTTACAGAATGGAATTTTTCATTAAAAAAAGTGGAATTTCTTTTTCTTCCTTTCTTCCTTCTTTCCTTTTCCCTGTGCTTTAGATGTTAGTCTTAAAAAAAAATATATGCAGTCATGTGCCCACTTAGGGGTGGCTGGTAGTTGTGGTTCACCTTGTGGCTGCCCTCAATCCCACCATATCTCACACATCCGTAGTCACTGAACAGGCCGGCTCTTGTTTTTTTTTGTTTTATTGTAACTTAGATGGGGAAAAGGGGTGACTGTGGGATGCCCCAAAGAATTACTTTGAAGCACTTCACTTGCAGACCGTTACTCCTCTCACTTCTCTCCAGCACTTCACTTGCAGACTGTTACTCCTGACCTGAAGGGAAACTTATCAGGCTCACATAACTCCTTTCTCTTCACCGCAGCTAGCACATGGTGAGGCCTGCACTCAATCAGCAGGACCTCCGGACCACCCATTACAGACGAGGGTCAAGGACCCTTCAAGTGTAGCTTAGTACGCTGGTGCTAGATGGGCCTTTGATGGACTACAACTCCCAGTCCATCCCTCTTCCAGGCCACACCGGCCTGCTTTCCTCTCAGTGACACTCCTTCCCCTGACTGGCTCCTGAGACCTCCACAGACTGTAGACTATTCCTCTCCCAGCCTGCTTCAGCCTTTCTTCCAGCTCCCAGGGTCTGTCGCTCACCTACTCCAGTGGACACTTTAAAGTGTCCTTAGTAGCACCTCTGCTGTTCTTCTACTCCCTTGTGCTGCTCCAGGAATCAATCCATTCCTGGCTGCACCCGAGTCTCCAGGCCTCAAGGTCACCCCCCAGGATGGGGGCTCCCTCCCAGGTAGAGGCCTCCACAGCACCCCTGCTACATTCTCCACACTTCCACCTGAGCTCTCCTCCCCCTGCTGGGCAGATCACAGTATTTAAGGAGCCTGCCCCCTGCCAATCTCAGATAGGGATTGGTCAGGGCTCCTTAACATACATAGAAATTTACACCTCCTCATCTATTCCCCCTTCCAGCACTTTCTGGAACCAAGGGGAGGAGTATACAAGGGGTGCTCCTTCCTGCAATCTCCAGCCTACTTTGAGCCACGCCCCTGCCCTGATCAAAACATTCAGGCCTGCAATTTACATCAGGCCTGACTAAATTTTGCCTCTCCTAGCAAAAAGACCTCTACAAATATGCCTACACTTTTGGGGCGCTACAAATATATATATATATATATATATATACACAGTATATAGGGATGGGTAAATGGTTTGGCCCGAGCAGCAATTCGGGACGAACATTTTCCTGTTCGCTGAACACCCATATTTCCAGGCTGTTCGCTCCGCCGAACACCCTGCTACACTGAGCGCTGCACAGTGCATTCTGCGACCTGATTGGGCAAAGCTTTTCACAATCAGGGCACAGCGTAAGCTGGTTGTTAAGTAGTGCAGCTGGGAAGTCAGCTGTGGTGTCCTTAACAACTGATGAGTCATCAGCTGTCAATGGGTTTCCCCGCTGACAGCTGAACAATAAAGAATAAAAGTGCCACAGAGCATTGCGCCCCGAGCCGACCCACTTGTGTGGTAATAGCAAATTAATATTTGCTATTGTCTTCCTGCTTCTCCTCCTGACCAATCAGGAAGCGGGCCTTAAGACCCAATTGACCGAGAGGAGAATCGATCATATTGGCTGGCTGGGAGCAGAAGCAGTAGGGAAAGGAGGAGACACAGGGGGAACAGGGGGAAGCAGCCGAAGCAGCCCACAACCTGGACTGGGTAAGTGCGGGGCTGGTGGGTGGGCATACGGGCAAGCGACGGGGGGTTGTTGGGACCGAGCAATGGGGGGTGGGGGGGTTTGATGGACCAAATGGGGGGGTGTCAGGTGGTTTGTTTGCCGCCCCCCCCCAAAAAAAATGGAGCACCAGCCGCCACTGGGGTGAAAAATTTTGAAGCTGAAGTGGTTAAACATGACAGGTGGGTGTGGCTATGGGGTAACAGATGGAGTGGGCTGGGCTCCAGGATAGAGTAAGTAGAATCCGAGGGTGGGATATCTATATTGAAATCAAATGTTAGTGAAAGTATAATAATAATAATAATAAAATTGTAAATAAATAAATGGAACAAAATAAAAATCAACTAAATAAGAATGAACAAAATTGTGCAAAATCAACTGGGAAAAAAAGGTATAAAAATAAAAAATGAAAAGATAATAAAAATAAAAATGTAAAAACTAGAAAAAAAACAAAAATGCTAAAATAAAATAAATAAAAAATATAAAAAATGGCATACAAACACAAGAAAACAGGTGACCATAGGAACACTTCTGAAAAAAAATTCAACAAGACTAATTAATTTAGCCCATGTAGAGTGCAAGTATTGAGCTGGTATATCCAGTAAGATTCTCTTTGGCACAGTCTGGTGTATTTATAGTTTCAAAGAACCTAAGGAAGTTGGGGTGGAGACCCACAAAACATGTCATGATTTATGGCATCGTTTTCCCCGATTGGACCCCAATTCACATCAAGGAGTCAAGTTATGTTGATTGGAGGGGAGGAAAAATGATTTACCGTGAAACATAAGTAAAGGATTTTCATGCATTATTGCTATGAAATATATGCAGGGCTTTTTTTCACCTTCCCCAGTCAACTCCCCACCTCCAACCCCACCCCGGCCCTGCCCCTTCCCCAGCCCCCAATCCTACTGTTCCTTGGAAAAGAGAAATAATGTTTTGCAAAATAATGGGTATAGTCAAGGCTCACCTTCTCCCCCATCCACAGCTCACCTTCTCCCCTCCTCTCCACAGCTCATCCCCCCACCCCATCCACAGGTTTTCTTCTCTTCTCTTGTCCATAGCTCACCCCCCCCAACTCATCCCCCCCCCCCAGCTCGCCCACCTATCTATTAGGTACATCAGGCTTTTTTCCCCTCAGCCTACTGCAGTCTTCTCCACGCAGCTCCACCTGGCAGATCAGTGTAGCACAGAACCAATGAGGAGTTTCAGAGCACTTCACTTGGCTCCATGCTACACAGATCTGACAGGCAATAGGCAGAGATAGCTGCCTCTGGAATACCCATTAAAAGCCGAGAGTTGTAGCGCCTGGACCCGGTCTCAGGGCATCCATCAATCAGATGTGGGGCACATGCCCTGGATGCCGACGCAAGCACACAGAAGCTGGTGGAGAAAGTGAATAGTATAGAAAATTTCCTCTACCGGCTTCTGTGTTATGTGACTGGCTGCAGAGGAGAGGGCTCCTGGAAGTGGCGGAATGGAGTTCCGGAAGAAAAAAAAGCCCTGAATATTTACTATATTGCCAAAAGTATTGGGACATCTGCTTTTACAGGCACATGAACTTTAATGGCATCCCAGTCCTAGTCCGTAGGGTTCAATATTCAGTTGACCCACCCTTTGCAGCTATAACAGCTTCAAGTCTTCTGGGAAGGCTGTCCACAAGGTGTGTCTATGGGAATGTTTAACCATTCTTCCAGAAGCACATTTGTGTCTTCGCTCTAATTCATCCCAAAGGTGTTCTATTGGGTTGAGGCCAGGACTCTGTGTGGGCCAGTCAAGTTCCTCAACCCCAAAATTGCTCATCCATGTCTTTATGCAACTTGCTTTGTGCACTGGTCCAAATCCTTTGGTGGAAGGAGGCTTATGGTGTGAAGTTGTTTTTCAGAAATTGGGCTTGGCCCCTTAGTTCCCGTAAAAGGAACTCTTAAGGTGTCAACGTAGCAAGACATTTTGGACAATTTCATGCTCCTATCTTTGTGGGAACATTTTGGGGATGGCCCCTTCCTGCTCCAACATGACTGCACACCAGTGCACAAAGCAAGGTCCATAAAGACATAGATGAGCAAGTTTGGGGTAGAGGAATTGGCCTGCACAGAGTCTTGACCTCAACCCTAGAACACCTTTGGGATGAATTAGAGCGGAGTCTGCAAGCCAGGCCTTCTCGTCTAATATAAGTGCCTGACCTCACAAATGAGGTCCTGGAAGTATAGTCAAACATTTCCATAGACACACTCCTAAAACCTTGTGGACAGCCTTCCCAGAAGAGTTGAAGCTGTTATAGTTGTAAAGAGTGGGCCAACTCATTATTCAACCCTGCAGACTAAGACTGGGGTGCCATTAAAGTTCATGTGTGTGGAAAGGCAGGTGTCCCAATACTTTTGGCAATATAGTGTATGTCTGTAAAATGAAGTGCTGTCAGGCATAAATTGGTTATGTTTGAATGTTTTTATAATAAATAGTTGAATTTTAACAGTATTGTATATGTTTTGCATTATCAGGCACCCCATTCATGGGCGTCCGCAGATAGGGGCAAGGGGGGGCAATTGCCCCCCCCCCTGGAATCAGGGATCGGATCGGGGGTTGCTCACTAGGTCCTTATCCTCTTGGGCTATATATGAAGTCTCTGGATCGTCTTGTGTGCCATGTCCACAGTCTCAGACCATCTCCTGTACTATGTCTGCAGTCTCTGACCATCTCCTGTATTATGTCTGCAGTCTCTGATGATCTCCTGTTGTATGTCTACAGTCTCTGACCATCTCCTGTAGTATGTCTGCAGTCTCTGACGATCTCCTGTAGTATGTCTGCAGTGTCTGATCATCTCCTGTTCTATGTCCATAGTCTCTGACTGTGTCTTGTACTATGTCCGCAGTGTCTGACCGTCTCCTGTACTATGTCTGCAGTCTCTGACCATCTCCTGTACTATGTCCGCAGTCTCTGACCATCTC
>BLSH010333604.1:1129383-1139914 GCA_018402905.1 Glandirana rugosa | reverse complement strand
AGACCATAAAATAGTGCGTACAACTTATCGACGTCCCGTCGGTTAGTTGTTCGCAAAGTGACCAAAAGGGATCTTCGGTGGTGTCGGTACGGATGATTACCGTACCGACACTAACCGGTCACGTAGTACACTGGGTCGTAGATATACTCCGACCTCAGTGTCACGACGTACAGTGTACGAGAGCCCAATCACATCCCTCTCCTACGACGGCCGCGACACTCCCTGTCTAACACTCCCTGTCTAACGTCACTATTATTGATTCATCTCTAATGATGATGACGAAACTCCCTGTCTAACATCTAGATATTGATCTCAACTCGCTTGGAGACCTTCAAGCCGTGCGATCGTTCGGGTTCCGTCCGGACCCGGACCCGGACTTTGTCCCGAAGTTCGGACGGACCAGCAGAACCCGAACTTCCAGAGGTTCGCTCAACTCTAGTTATAGATCTACAATCTGTCCCTCAAAGCAGTAGTAGTAATCTCTACTTAGTTATTATCACTGCAATCTGTCCCTCACAATCTGTCCCTCACAGCGCCGGCAGCATCCTCTCCCTACACTAACCCGAGAGCATGTGACATGCAGCACTGTGACTCCAGCCTCATATAGATGCTGGGTCACATGATGCACTGGCCAATCACAGCCATGCCATTAGTAGGCATGGCTGTGGTGGCTTCTAGGGAAAACCAGTGAAACGCTTGTTGATTGGCTGCCCTGCAGCTATTCAACATGCGTGATAAAATACCAGAACCCAGAACCCAAACGTTTTTCTCAAACGTTCGGTTTCGGATTCGGGTCACGGACACCCGAAAGTTCGGTACGAACACGAACGTTACAGTTCGGGTTCGCTCAACTCTATTTATGAGGCTTGTACATTATATAGTAACTGGATTCGGTACTCGTTTAGACTTTAAGCCATACTTTAAGCATTATGTAATTTGTTTTTGCCCTTTTGATTCACAGGATGTGAGAACTTCAATAACAGACCCACCATGAACTAGTAAGCTGAACCCACCATTTATCTGTATTTAATGTCTGGAGGGTTTCTTCCTCCCGTGCCTAAAGACCGGCGGCAGTGCCACTCACAAATTCTACATCCAAGTTACACAGGCGTTCTTAAATTTTGTGGAGACCTCGGATCACTCGGCACAGAAATGGAAACAACCAATTAGGAACAATTCCTGTGCCGTTTTTCTTTGATTCATCACTGAAGCGACGATCCTGGGAAAGTCAGGGACACGGAGAACAGCACCCAACGCCTGCGGCACACATGTACAACGCTATATGTCCCAGAATAGAAACATGTTGAATTCTGAGAGCAATTTATTATTACACACAGCAGGGTAATAACAGGATCTAATTGGATACAGAGGTGGATCTGACACTGCTCTGAGCTTGTTTTGGCTACTGCTGTCCTCAGTGTGCCGTGTCTGATGTTCATCTATTTTTAAAAATTAACAGCAGATACAAAGCAGATGATCAAGCGACACATCTGTTTTATTTTTTTTGAGCATCCATGGAAAATGCTGAGCCTACATTTTACAGCATATCTGTATAGGTTAAAGTAGATATAAACCCTAACCAGATGAAATTTAATTTGTTGAATCCTTGTGGATCATTAAAATTGCTGTTTTTTTTACTTTCTTTATTAAAAAACATTAGTTTGCAAATTTTTGCTTTCTCTCAGTGATGCTGATCTCCTTCATCGTCTTTGTACCCACTCCTTCCTGTCTGCATGCGCTTTAGCGATGGCCACATGGCATTTCTCAGGTTATATTTCCTGATGGTGACAACAGTGGGCCATGCCTGTGTAATGTGTGTTGAGAGGGCTTGAGAAAGAGGCAGTACCACCTTAAAACGTATAGCCACCTCCCTTCCACGACCTCAGCATCTGGCGTCATCCTGGAATATTCTTATGCTGTCCAACTGGCTCTGGAGTTGTCGTAACTCTATATGCTGCAGGCAGCTTCTCTGTACATGTCCCTGGATTGCTGCAGTTTGTCCTGGGTCCCTGAGACGACTTCCATTCGTTTTAAGTCTTCTTTTATCTTAATAAATGTGACTGCATTTTTACTTTTTTATTTTATATAACAAACACGATCTTGCTACACTTAGAAGCGCCCGCTGGTGTCTATTTTCCTCTAATACAAATAACCTTCAATCCACTGAGGAGCTACTCTGAGGCCAGGCAAGCTGTCATTATATGAACTTCAAGTTTGAGTGGAAGCCTGCGCTGGACTGATGCCGCTTACGGTTGCCTAGCAGCAAGTTACTGTATGGCAGGTGTGGAGGGAATTGCTTCCAATGGGTTATATCCCAATTGTAGGTGGTAAGTGATAGACTCCGTTGCGGTCTAGGGCTGCTACATTTCTGATAATGACAATGGAGGCGTTACCGCAGTGAACACTTTGGGTGATTGAAGAGAAGCGCCCGATGTCCAAAAAGAGAAAGGTCTCACTTGATGAATTTTATAGTTATTTATTGGAGATAAAAGTAAACAAGTAGAGCCAACGCGTTTTGGGAGAATTGCTCCCCCCCCCTTCTTCAGGGCTGTATTTTTTGAAGAGTGGTTCCATTTTGAGAGGGTTCACTTCGATCAGCAGCTCTGCAGAAGCCAGCCTTCTGGAGCAGAAACTGTTTTTTTTTTTTCAATAATAAACACTATCTACACTTAGAAGCACCCTCTGGTGTCCATTTTATTCTATTACAGATAACCTTCAATCTGCTGAGGAGCTACTCTGGAGCCAGGCAAGCTGTTATTATATCGACTTATAAACTATATGTAGCTCTTACCACTTTTGAGGCTACTGTCGTTGTTTGTGCCATAAATGTATCTGATTTTACTGATCCATTGAAACTCATGTGACATGTTGGCAATGCAGGAGCACAGTGACTGGGTTAACATATTTAGTAAAGTGAAATGAAAAGCACTCTATGAATGGAGGACGGGCAAATGAATGGTCATCGGACGGAGGATCAACAGCTTGGATCAGAGCTTATAAGCAGCTTATCATTAGCTTATCACCAGCTTGAGCAGCTTCCCCATCTTGTCCGGTGAGTGCTGCTATGGGTGACCTGGAGGCTCTCCTACACCAGCTACGAGCGGCTGCTGCATCCAGAGGCACAGCATGGCTCCAGCAGCAGATTGCCTCACTCATTCAGCACGGAAGCAGGGGAGCCATTGGGCAGACATGCTTGGAGGTCTCGGCCTCTGGAGCGCTTTTCCCCGCCCTACTCCTCTAGAGCTCTGCGCCACAATGGGAGCCCCATGATGGGGACCCTCCGGGCTCACTGGCATGGCCTTCTCCACCGTCAGCTAGGGCGAGCACCGGGAGGAATCCTTGCCGAGCTCTACAGGCAGAGACCGGAATGCTCCTTCTCCTCCGGTCTCCTCCGCCTCTCCTGGTGTTGCTCCTGCTAGGGAGGTGGCCCGGCGAGGGAATGACTCTTCGGTGGGCGCCGGCCAGTCGGATGGAGCGGCCAGCGGCCCTGCTTACACACGCGGCCACGTGCTCTGCTGGACCATGCCGGGCACCCCCAGGACAGTCGGGAGATCTTCAGGGACCAGGAGATTATGACAGTCTATTGAGGTGCGGCAGGGCCAGGAGGCTGGTACAGGTGCATCCAGATCCGGGGCTGGTGCGGTCTTGAGGGAGGTCCCTTCAACAGCTAGTAGAACGGATGCGGCTCTTGCCAGGTCAGAGGGTGAGTTGCCGGGCTCGGAAGATGGCGAGGTGCCGGATGTGTCGCCATCGGTGGATGCAGGACCTGCAGCTGTGGGATCTGTTCCTGGGCAGCCCGGGGAGTACATTTCTAACCACTCTTCTTTACAGGCGATAGTGGGTGATTTTCTCAGCGGGGCAGTGGATGTTAGCAGGGGTTCCAGCATTCCCCCCCTCCCCCCTCCAGCAGTGGAGGAGCCCCCTCCTCCCGTTCCCCACGCAGCAGCACAGGTGTCAGTGGTGTTGGGCCCGGAAGCAGAACTTAAGGTCGTTTTGGGGGGCTTACGGGCCCTGGTGCAGCGCTTTGGGGTGGGTACAGTGGTTTTATCCCCGGTTGCAGGTTGGCAGCCGGGTTCAGAGGTTGCAGGGGGGTCGGTTCTCCCTCCCGCGGGGTCCACCACAGGGGCTGGTGCGGCGGCTCTGGTAATGTGAGGTGCCCAGAAGGACGTGGTGGTTTCCGACAGGAGCAAATCAGCGAAGGGATCGGGCAAAACGGATACCGTCCATTTGGCGGATGCAGCCAGGTGCGAGGTATACGTCTGCTTTGAGGGCTCATTAGGGGGTCATCCTAAAGCGGAGGTTCGGGACAAGAAGTCCGTCTGTTGCAATATCTGGTGTTGCGTTGTCTGCAAATTAATGTGTTTCTTTATGCTGTGCAAATTTCGGGAGCAAGTAATGAAGTGGCTAACGCTTTGTCTTGGTTTCAGTGGGACCGTTTCCAGGAGTTGGCATTAGGTGCGGAGCAACACGGACGTCCTTGTCCCCCGTAGCTGTGGCCCGTGGCATTGGAGTAGCTGCAGGCTTGATCCGGAATTCCCTGAGTGCGAGGACATGGTCTGCATATGCGATCGTTTGGCAAGAGTAGTTGGGGCTGTTAGAGAGGGTCGGCGATGTGTCTGGTGATGGGGCGGTATCGGTGCTGCTCTATTTCATTGGCCGTAATTATGAAATTGGGGTATCAGTTTCAGCGATGGATCGCAAAATGGCAGGTTTGGCATTTTGGTTTTGGCTGCTGATAGGCCATGATTTGACTAAATTGTTTATGGTTAGGCTAGCATTGAGGGGTTACAGAAAGGGAGCTAGAAAACGCAATAGCAGGCGACTGGTCACTTTTTCCATATTGGAACAGTTGCTCCGGCAGGTAAGTTTGGTTTGTTCCTCTAGCTACGAGGCATGCTTGTTCAGGGCTGCATTTACTTTGGCTTTCTATGGGGCTTTTCGGGTGAGCGAATTGGTGAGCCAGTCTCGTACAGCTAAAGGGGGCCTACTACTGGAGGAGGTGGCCTGTAGGGGTACTTCCGTGTCGTCAAAAGGTCGAAAACTGACCACCATGGTAAGGGTAAGTATATGTATGTATACTCAGTACCCAGGTCATCGTTTTGCCCTGTGGCCGCGGTTGAGGATTATCTGGCCATTCGGCCGGTGGTTAGGGGTTCCTTCTTGGTCCACAGGGATGGGTCGTCACTCTCGGTTTTTTAATTTGGGTCGGTGTTTTGACGATGTTTCGGGGCAGCTGGTTGCCCCCCCCCCTTGATTATTCCTCGCACTCCTTCCGCATTGGGGCTGCCACTTACGGGGTTGGGGGCATTGGTCATAAAACGAATTGGGCGTTGGCAATCTGATTGGTTCTGAGTTTAGGTTCGCCCCCAACTGGTCCAGGAGTGATACAGATTGTTTATTTCTGTTGTTGTTTAATTTGTGCTGTTTATGTTGATTTCTGGTTTCTATTTGGGTATTTTTCTTTTCAGGTGATGCGGCCACCCTCATTTGGATTTTGGGTCACTCCTTTTTTGGGGGACCAGGAGGGCTGATGTTAGGCCCAATGGCCGTCAGTTGGGCATTCCCCAGGAGGTGGCCAAGGCCAGGTGGATTGGGGTCCCAGGCATGCTGTGGAGCAGGGTGTTACCTGATATCCATAAGTATGCTCGTTTGGATAGGGCCCCGGACGTGCTGGTGTTGCATGTTGGGGGCAACAATTTGGGGATATGCTCCATGCAACACTTAATTAGGGACATTAAGTTTGATGTCCTGCGTATCTGCATGGATTTCCCGCAAACGATCATTGTGTGGTCTGACATTGTCGCCCGTACGGCGTGGCGTTGGGCCAGATCGGTGGAAAAGGTGAACAAAGCCTGCATTAAAGTTAACAAGGAGGTGGGGAGATTTGTGGTGCGCAATGGGGGCTTTGTGTTTCGTCACAGGGACTTAGAAGTGGACACTAACCGAGTTAACTGGGCATTGGGATATGGGTATCTGCTTGGAAGGTGGAGAGCTGTGATCATCCTCGAGCGGGTGTGTTGCGGCTGGGGACCTGGTGTGGTATGCAGATACATAATTGATTTGTGATCTTTCAGTGCCTCCAAAGATCAGCAGCCTATATCTGTGAAATTAATATTTGTACTTGAAATATGTTAATGTTATGTTTTAATAAATGGCCGGTTCGGCCAATTTTACTCCAAAATGGGTGTCACGAGTTTTATTATGTATTATTATGTAAATCTGGTTAGGGATGGTTTTGATGTAGTTTGCATCTGTACTACCATAGTCACAGTCTACCTCCTCCAATCATAGATAACTTTAGTACAGTTTCTATGAATGGAGGAGAGGGAGAGGAAATGGTGGGCATAGTTGACAGTCTTGACGAGTGTCTATGACAGGTCCAGTGACTGTATTAATCCCCACAGCACCAGAGAATTACTGCAGCATGAGTATGGGAGGGGGTCAGAGGATGGAAGATTTCAATACGACAAAGGGGCTATCAGCACAAGGGGCACTTCTCACTGAATGTAAGTACCGTCCCTTGTGCTTATTTATTTTCTTTTTTAATTTTAACCAATCTCAGGCTTTAACCTTGAGCATTGTTATAGGGTTTGCCTTTAAAGCTATAATGTTTTTTGGTCAATTTTATTTTATTGTGTAATGCAATTTTTAACCATATGTTTATCTTCTTTATAGATCTATACAATCTTTGTTTTACAAATAAATATGCTATGATCATGGACTGGGCTGGGGCTGGACCAGGGGGCAGGGTGGCAATTGCCCCCCAGGCCACCCCAACTTACAACCGAAATGGCCAGCGGCCGTTGCCCGCTGACAATATTTTCTTTTTGTGAAGGAAGTAGGGGCCAGGGGCACGGCCGCCAACTAACTGCAAGCAGGGGGGGGGGGGGTGCCCAGGGCCGGCCCTACCATGGATGATGTCTATTATAGGAGCCGGTCCAGGAGGCGGGACTTCGTATGACAGCGTCCGCGCCAGGTAAGCAGGAGATCCCCACTCTTTGTAATCCGGCGACTCTCCTCTTTCTAAAATTGCAGGCTGCATTGGATGAGCACTGGTAAGGCTGCATTGATGGGCACTGATGAGGCTGCAGGGCACTCATGAGGCTGCATTGATGGGCACTGATCAGGCTGCATTGATGGGCACTGATGAGGCTGCACCTCCTTTGTTGCTATTAACATTAAATTATGTTACCACATATCATATTTGTCTTGCTTCATAACATCAATATCTATTATAAGACCAGATGGGCATGGATGGTGAGCTGATTCGGTGGTTCAATGGGCCACTTTACTGGACTTGCCCCCCAGGCCTAAGGCTGCCAGCCCTCCCCTGGCTATGATCAGTAACAAAACCCCTAGCAGCACTGAATGCTTGTATGGAAAGCACTCTGGATTGCGGGGCAGCCCAGCAGCTCAATAGCATACTGAGCAAATTCTGGCCAGTGGTTTAGTTCACCCCTAAATAATCGTCCATCATGTGTTGCAGACGCTGCCGATGGGATGTGCAAGCTGACAACACTGGGTGGCGAGGGCTAAAAAAAGGAGAAATACATCACTTAGGCGGATGCCTTCTCCACAGCTCCTCTCTTGACAAACAGAAGCCTCAAAACTATGTTTTCCACGACACGGTAACCTACCAGAGTCTGGAAAAGTGTTTGATAAACTCCTCTTTAGGGTGTCCTCAAGAGATTTCATCTTCTGCACTCTCTGTGGGGACGGGATGAGTTTTGAGACTTTACCCTTATAACGGTGGTCAAGGAGAGTTGCCAATCAATAGTGATCCTCTCCTTAATGCCATGTATTCTTGGGTCCTTTTGCAGGCTTTGGAGCATGAGGGAGCTGATGCACTGCAAATTTGCAGAGGCATGAGAAGCAGACTCCTTGGGAGTCATTGTGGATTACAGTATCTGGAACTGCCTCCTCCCAGCCACGTACTACTCCCAAGGGTCCTGAGGATGGAAAACCATCACTTACTTTTTGACGTATGTCTTCCTCTGCTTCAATGCCTCAGAAACTGCCAGAATCCTCCTCCCCTCTCTCCTCTTGTGTGTTCTGTGGCATAGGAACAATGGTGTCTGTATAAAGTGGGCCTTGAGAGCAAAGAAAGTCCTCCTCTTCTTCCCGCTGCTCTGCCTCCAGTGCCCTGTCCATAATGCCCTACAGAGTCTGCTCCAGCAGGAACACAACAGGGATTGTGTCACTGATGCATGCATTGTCATCCTTGTGGCCTCCTCAAATGGTGACAGTACAGTGCATGCATCCTTTATGAGCAGCCATTGGCATGGGGGAAAAAAGCCTGTTGTTGTGCCATATTCACGCAGGTACTCGTTTACAGCCCTCTGCTGCATGTACAGCCGCTGCAGCTATTGCCAAAGTCGAGTTCAAAACTGGTGGGCATGTCTCAAATCAGGCGGTTTATGGGCAGGTGGAATTCCCGCTGAATTTCAGCCAACCGAGCACTGGCTGTGTATGACCACCTGAAATGGTTACATACTCTTCTGGCCTGCTTTAGCAGATCTTCCAAACCTGGGTACCTATTAGGAAATTCTACACCACCAAATTGAGGACCACGTGTCAGCAGTAATGCGGACTTTGCGGCTGACTGCCTTGCCCAACGATGCCACAACATTGCCTTCCACATGATGATAGAGAGATGGAATGGCCTTACGTGAAAAGAAATATGGACTGGGAACCTGCCATTGTGGTACAGCGCATTCTGCAAATTCATGAAAATTCGCATGGGGCAGAATCCACCAGGCGGAAAGGCATAAGTTTGAGAGTCAGCAGCTTTGACAAGCTTACATTTAGATGCTGGGCAAGTGGGTGGCAGGTGTGACGGAACACCTCTGCTCGAGTGCTTCCATCAGTATACAACCTCCTCTCATTTGGACCTTCAGATATCACACATTATAGCTACCCGTACAATACTAGTCGACACTAGCTTGTAGGAACATGAAAAAACATTATTTGACCAAGTACCACAGCATATATACACCATGGGAGGACCCCCCCCCCCCCCGATCATATTACCCTAACAATAGAAACTATAACCGGAAACATAAATTAACATCACACTTAAACAAGCCTAGGTGACTCAATTCCCCCCTGACAATGTTGGGATAAATCAGGTATCCACACTTCCGGCCAGACTTGATGGCCTCAAACTTCCAAAATACAGTACACATTGTTACAAGTATAAACACATCCCCAAATAGTTTGCTAGGAAACAAAGGTGTGTTAATTACCACAATTAACAATGGGTGAAAGACCCTTCAGACAAGTAGACAACAGGAGAACCAGGGCTTTCCAGATCTCATTAATCAGCGTTCCTTTCACATACATATTTCTATGTATCCAAGTATCCAAGTCCCAAGCTGGCAGAGACCATCTGAAGTAATCCAAACCCCACTCTCAGTGTCCATTAAGTAGCTGTCCATCATTTTCTCAGTCACCCTCTTCCCCCAATAGACACAGGGTGACTTAGACATAAGAGGGGCCTGTTGAGCTGTTTCCCAACCTCTCTCAACCTCTTTTCCACTGCAGCAGATGGGGTAGAGAAATTTGCCGGCTATAGTCTACAGCTGGTGGTGTGCTGCTTGCAGATGTGCTGCAAGGACCTGGACACCCTGTGCTATACCATCATCCGTGTCAGTGGAGTCGGCTGAGAGGTCATGAGGTATAGCAGAGGCAGACTGAGGTGAGTAAGGAGGCGGAGGGACAGATTTGTGCCCATTTTGTGTGGCTCTTAGGTGCTCTTGCCAATGGGCTGAGTGATGGGAGGTTAAATGCCTTGTCAAATATGTGGTACCCAAAGGGCTGGTGTTTTTGCCACGTTTGATGTGCTTGAGACAAAGTTTACAGATAGCAAAAGTGTGATCGGCTGCACTTGTACTAAAAAAGGCCCAGACAGCTGAGCTGTGGGAAGTGGGCTGGGAGATAACAGTTCCAAAATGTGATGGAATAGGGTGGCTGCTCTCTGGTCTTCCATGATGTCTGCCTTGCTGATGTTGTGCCTCACCCTCACTTTTCTTCTCTGCTCTATCTGGCACCCAAGTTACGTCATTGACCTCATCATCATCATCTCCTCCATCCTCATTACCACTGGAGACAACTTGGCAATATGCTGTGGCTGGGGGAACATGAATGCCATTTTGTGTACCAGTGTTCTCCCCTCTGTAGGCTCATGTTCCTGACTTCCTCAACCCCAGAACCAATATCTGAATCGAGTAATAACTGTGCATCATCAAGGAGCAAGTGGCTGACGCTGTGTTCAAATAACTCCGCTGACTCCTCCATAACCGATGCTGGGACTATGGCATGAATAGCTGTGGATTAGTCTCTGCTTGGGTGATGGAGGATGGGGAGGATGAGGACGGTTAGTAGCCAGTCCACCACCTCCTCTGCATACTGTGGCTGGAGTGACCACATCTACCTTTGCCTGTGGACATATACGCTGCTGGCCTCCTTACAGTGCCATGGGAACATCTTCCTCTCCTTGTTGTCCTCCAAGACATGATGGGGGTACGTCTCC
>BLSH010333604.1:1080773-1092860 GCA_018402905.1 Glandirana rugosa | reverse complement strand
CCCCCCCCCCCCCCCCCTTCACACAGCACACAGGAACAAAGCTAAGGCTGTCAATCAACTGGAGGTTCCTCCTCTGTCACCTTTTTTTTCTCTTGGTGTCAGGAAAACCTGTCAGAACTGATTCATGCTGGTAGCAGAGGAACGAAGCAGCAGACAGAAATGATACTTAAGGCCCGTACACACGGTACAATGGTTGTACAACAATAGTCGTACGATCATCCGACCGTTAGCACGTGCGATTACAACAGCAGACGTGTGACGATCGTACAACAGCAGTTGGATGAGCAGATTAGAAAACTTTTGTTGTACAACAAGCGGTTGTACGACTGTTGTACCCTGTGTATAGAGAAGTTGGGCCAACAAAGCTGTACTTGCAAAACACGCATGCTCAGAAGTCAGGAACGCCCTGAAGTGTCTGTTCGCGTAAACCTATGTTCCTAATACACAAGTCATATTCACCTGAACTTCCTCTTTATACGCTTGTAGCACATCACCACGTTAGGCTTGGTCGTACGATCACTTAGTGCATGTCAGTATGCCTGACACAACAGCCAGCATACGATTTTGGACGTCCAGTAGTACGGCCGTCGCACCATGTGTACAAGGCTTTAGTGCTTTGGATTGAAACAAGTACACACTATAGAGGGATATGCTTTGTTCATATTTCATGTCTAAGAATTACAACCATTTTAATGCTACTTTCACACTGAACAGTTTTTCAGGCGCTCAAATAGTGCCTGTGCAGCGCCTGAAAAACTCTGCTTTCACACTGAGGCGGTACGCTAGCAGGAGGGTAAGAAAAGTCCTGCAAGCCGCATCTTTGGGGCGGTGCTGTGAGCGGTGTGTACATCGCTCCTACACTGCCCCCTCCATTGAAAGCAATGGACGGCGCTCCCTAATCGGCTGTACACCGCCTCGGAAGCCCCGAGCGGCGGCACTTTTAACCCCTTTTTAACCCCTTATTGGGGGTTTAAAGCACTCTGCTCCCATCGGCATAGCAGCGCCGTATCACCGCTATAATAGCGGTAAATATACTGCTAATTAGTGGCGATTTACCGCTACTGCCCCTCTCCGCCCCAGTGTGAAAGTAGCCTAAGGAAAAATGTTTCACAAGACATAAAAACTATGCTTTCCTATCTATCTGACATCTGGTGCTTAGGAATAGTTTTGGTGTTTAAAAATCTAAAATGGAAAGATGAGTTTTCCTCTAGCCGCCATCACCGTAATATAATCTGTTGATTGTTCAGTTCTTTTTTTCCTGACAAATCCACTTCTAATCTTGGCTTTTGTTGTTTTTCAGGAGAAGGGTATATGAAAGATGACCCAGTGTTTGCCACAGTAGAATGGGTTTCTAATTAGGCGCCGGTCACACTCGGGCACACAGCCTTCCTGCTCACTGAGATGTGACACTGGAGCAATTCACACCTGCAGAGGAGGCACCGCCATTCACCTTTTCATCGGTTTTCCTTCGGTGATTACCATCTTTTAAATCTGCCTATAGTTCTTTTCATGTTTTGTTCATGTCTAAAGCCTCTCTGTCAGGTAGAAAGCTCGATCACTGTGCTGCGGGGAAGACTCATGCATTTCAGAAACAGTTTTTTTCCCTTAAATACCTGCTGATGTTTTCAAGTAACCAGCGGTGGAAATTTAGAGTTCATGCCAAGGTGGTATTTAGGGTCTGTGCTGCGCTGGGCACACTTGAGTGATAAAATCCATGCAAACAATACATTAAGCTGGGACCTCAGCACTGCGTCTTTTTGGTGCAGGGATTCTGGTGAAGGAGTTTAGACAAAAGAGGCTCTACTATAATTCAATGCAGACCCCAACAGTATGCCAAGGACCTTTAGTGCAGTGTTCCCCAACCCAGTCCTCAAGGCCCACCAACAGGTCATGTTTTCAGGATTTCCCTAAGATGAATCAGCTGTGGTAATTACTAAGGCAGCGAAACTGATCAAATCACCTGTGAAAAATAATGGAAATCCTGAAAACATGTCCTGTTGGTGGGCCTTGAGGACAGGGTTGGGGAACACTGCTTTAGTGGGCATGTCATGGATCTGCACTCCATTTTTCAAAGTTTGGTGCTAGAGGCTAGCTACAACCAGGGGCTCTATTAATCAAAAAAATAACATTTATTAGAATACTAAAGTAATGTTAAACCTTCAGTTTTTTTCCTTAGCTTAGCACATTGAACACAATAAAATAAAAATTCCCCAGTACAATTTGTTAAAATTCTTATCCCAGCACTTGCAGCTTAAAGAGAAGTGCCCCCCCACGAAAAAAATGTAAAGTCAGCAGTAGAGCTGCACGATTCTGGCTAAAATGAGAATCACAATTTTTTTGCTTAGAATAAAGATCACGATTCTCGTGGCGTAACATCATCTTTCACATTATACAAAAAAATTGGGCTAACTTTCCTGTTTCATTTTTAAAAGTAATTTAAAACTCATTAAAGTGTATTTTTCCGAAAAAAATATTGTGTTTGAAAGACCGCTGTGCAAATACAGTGTGACATAAAATATTGCAACAACTGCCATTTTATTCTCTAGGGTCTCTGCTCAACACATATATATAATGTGTGGGGGTTCTAAGCCATTTTCTAGCAAAAAATATGGATTTTAACTTGTAAGCAACAAGTGTCAGAAAAAGGTTTAGTCTTTAAGTGTTTAAACTGCCCTCATTTACAGACCGAAGTTCATAACTTTGATCTAAAAGAACTAAATGTTACAATGTTTCTCTTTATCTCGCCTGAGCGATGTTGAGATAGACTTGGCAGGCTGCCTGTTTTTTTTTTTAGACAACTGTCAGCTTGAGCAGATAGCTCTCTGCACTGAATTGAGGAGATGCTGTGTTTAGATTGTGAGGGGGGTTGAATCGCAATCTCGATTCTTTAACGATTAATTGTGCAACTGTAGTCAGCAGCTAGAAATACTGTAGCTGCTGACTTTTAATATTAGGACACTTACCTTTCCAGGGTTCCCGTGATGTCGGCACCCCAACCGATTTTTGGATCAGCTCTCGGGTGCTGCCACCGCCATTCATGGTGGGGGAAACCGGCAGTGAAGCCTTTCAGCTTCACAGCCGGTTCCCTACTACGCATGGTAGGTACCCGTTCCCCCCCACCCTCCCCCAAAAGGTGTCACATGTGGCACCGGAGGGGGGAGGAAGCAGATAAGCAGAGGTTCCACTTTTGGGTGGAACTCCACTTTAATGCAATATTCAATGATGCTGGCTCCTGCTCTCTTAGTGCTGTGTATCCATTTGCTGGGCTACAGCAAATGGGGAGAAGGAGACATTGCCTGTTATCCTTCTCTCCCTATACTGAGATATTGAGGTTTTGTTGCACCATTTTCCTCTGGCCAGCAGGGGGAGAGTTAAAGCTAAGCAAGCCCATAGACTTCTATGCAGGGCGTTGAGAATCCTGGGAGTTGTAGTTTGAGATGGCAGCCATATAATGGGACAAACAGACTCCTTACACTACAGATCCCAATATGCACTGGGCAGTAGGAGTGGAGAGAGAATTTCTATTAAACTGCCCAGGAAAGTTCTCTTGGCACAGAGAGAGTTAGAGAGAAAGCACCTCTGTCTGGATATTCACCTGTCAGCAGGAGACCACACCAGTTTCAAACCTGAGACTGAGAGTGAGGACACCCAGGGGCAGTGCAGCACCACCCACATCACAGCTCCTGCATCGCTGGGTAGACTGAAGTGGCCACTCACCCTCTGCTTCCCATTAATGATCCACAGAGGCTTCCAGGGAGAGACTGAGGGCCCCCCCATCTACAGCTAGAGGCCACCGCAGCACCCAGGGACTAGTGAGGGCTATTCACCCATTTCTGATACTGCTAGCAGGGACTGAAACACTGAGAACAGGACACCAAATGTACCCAATCCATACCCCACCCATACTGTACGTTATAGTGTATGAATTTCAAACCTACACTGCACCTATACCAAACCTATACCGCATTTTACCAAACGTTTACCGCATCTGAACCACAACTACCTATTGTTAAGTGGGCTGACACTCTTAATATACTCAGATACCTGCCAAAAAGGTAGGAGTCCATAGATTTAAAACAAAATGCTGGAAGAGTTCCACCCAAAAGGGGAAGTTCTGCTTTAAGGCCTCCATTCCCTCTCTCCTCTTCTACAAAAAATGGCACTTTATTTTGTGCGTGGGGGGTGGGTGCGGGTACCTGGCTTTTACCTAGGTGAGCCGACCAGAAGTTCTCCTCTCCTCTTCCCTCTCTGCAGTCTTCTGGGACACATCCAGTGGCGGCTGGTGCTAAACGTTTTTGGGGGGGCGGCAAACAAACCCCCCCTAGGCCCGCACACACCCCTCCACGATCCCCCCGCACTCAGCCCCGTGGCTTCCTCGGCTTCTCCTCCTGGCCAACCCTATCTGCCTCCTGTCCTGATTGGGTGGGAGGAGAAGCCAGAAGACAATGGTGAATATTGATTCGCTAGAGTCACAAGTGGATGGGCTCAGGGTGCAATGCTCTGCGCCCCAAGCCCAACCTTTTCCAAGCCAATTAGAACCTCAGGCTCTAATCATGTAGCGTGAAAAAGAAAAACTCATAGAAACCTATGAGTCTGGCCCCCCTGTGCCCCTTATGGACCAGCCACTCCTGGTCAGTTAGGTGTCTGATTTGTCCACCGCAATATCACAGTCCCGCTATAAGTTGCTTAGAACACGCCCAGGGAACATAGTTAATCCTTAGAGCGCCCCCTGCAGGTTAACCCCTTCACTGCCAATGGCATTTACACAGTAATCAGTGCATTTTTATAGCACTGATCGCTGTTTAAATGCTAATGGTCCCAAAAAAGTGTCAAAATGGTCCGACATGTCCGCTGAAATATCGCAGTACTGCTAAAAATTGCAGATCGCTGCCATTACTAGTAAAAAATAAAAAAAAATAAAAACCCCAAAAATGAATTCTCATCATCCGTAAATGCGACCACTTTTGCTCAAACCAATCAATAAACGCCGATTGCAATTTTTTTTATCGCAAATATGAGGAAGAATATAAATCGGCCAAAAACGGTGAAAAAAAATGTTTTTTTGTATTTTTTTTTTGGATTTGTATTTTAGCAAAATTGTCGCTCTTCTTTTGTTTATAGCGGCGATCAGAAATGACGCAGAGGGGATCAAACACCACCAAAAGAAAGCTCTGTTTGTGGGGAAAAAGGGACGCACATTTTGTTTGGGTACAACGTCGCACAACCGCGCAATTGTCAGATAAAGCGACGCAGCACCGAATCGCAAAAAGGGCTCCGGTCCTAAAGCTGGAAATCCTTCCGGGGCTGAAGTGGTTAAAGAGCAAAAAATAAAAAAAACACATAGTAAATCTCCAGGAGCTGAAGTGGTTAAATGAAAATCGTACGATCTGGTATCCTACGAGAAAAATGTCTGTGTTTGGCCCTTCGGATAATTTGGCATGAACTGTTGTAATTGGCTCTCAAAAGCTTTGTACTAACAATTAGATTATCGCACGATCAATTCGAAAGTGCGATTTTCTGATCGTGTGTACTAGGCTTTATGGATAACACAATCTCTCTGATGGCTGACGTGATGTTCCCAACGCAGGGCAAGCAGCTCCGAATATGAAGAGGACAAAAGCTAATCAGGTGCAAGTTTAAGGACACAAATGATAATGAATGGGTACCTAGTATGTAATTAATCTTACATTTAACCTTCATCTATCTGCGTATACATTACAATGTGATAGTTCTGACACTTTTGCATTGTCGGTAAACAATACACTAAGGGAGGATATTTTGATTGCAAAAACATAAATAGCCACTGGTATTTCCCATGAAGTGATACTGGTTAATGTGGATCGCATGGTGTCCCTATGGTTTTGCTCTTCTTGTTACCTCTCAGCTGGAGTGGTCAATGTCAGGTGATTTATGTGTTATCTTAACTGCGAACTATTGATCTGGATAGAAAATCTCAACCTTGAAGCTATTGATTTATTTTTGGAATGCAATGATTCAAGTCGAGGGAAATATGATAAAACATAAACAAAAACTTAATATAGTGTACACTGTATGAGACGGCCTCTATATTATAGAATAGGGCTGATTACTTAGCCTGGAAACACGCTGTACTGTACAAAATGCATACTATGAAAGCCAAACTCATGCCAAAAAAATAAACAAGATAAAAATGATTAGTAAAGGGTTAAAATAGCCAGCTTTTGCTACAATATTCAACTTCCAGATCCAGAATTTTTTTCATCAGTAATTTTTTAATGTCATTCAATGTCCTCAGTATGATGGCCATTTCTTTTGTTTTGTTTAGATTAGTTAATCTAGTTATTTCATTTTGTTAACTTCGGTTGATTCATTCAATTCATATTTGGGATTCGTATTCGGAATTTGTTTGTCTTTTTCCAAATTTTCTTCGAATTTATCGATTTTATTTTGATTCGATAAATTTCAAATCGATAAATTTGGATTTTTTTTTTCTGATTCAAATGCAGCTCTAATTGGCTTCATAAAAGGGTGGGCTTGGGGCGCAGAGCGCCCTGAGTCCACCCAGTTGTGTGACAATAGCGAATTAATATTCGCTATTGTCTTCCTGATTCTCCTCTTAGGACTCCCTGGCCAATCAGGTCTCAGGACACACTTCCTGTTCAGCCGGGAGGAGAAGCAACATTTCTTCTTTCCCCCTGCCTCTTATGTTAAAGTGGTAGTAAACCCTCCTATCATTTTCAGCCAAGGAAGCTGCCATCTTGGCCTCTGTTTAATACAACTGCCATGATGCTGCACATGTGATCAGCTATGACACCAGCCATTGGATGGTTTGGTTTAGAGCACAACCAATGGGAGTGTTACATTTCCGGCACTGGTTTTTAAAGTGGTTGTAAAGGCACTATAACCATTTTAACGTACAGGTAAGCCTATATTAAGGCTTACCTGTAGGTACCCTGCATATCTCCTAAACCTGCACTGTTCAGGAGATATGCAGTGTTCTGCATGTGCCAACGTCATTTCGGCACATGCGCAGTGAAGAAACGGCCTTTGTGTCGTTTCTCCACTGAGACCGTGCCGTGACTGGCGGCTCCCGCGCGCATGCGCAGGAGTGACGTCACGCAGCTCCAGCCAATCACAGCGGAGTCCGTGGCACCCGGAAGGAAGAGACACAGGCATGGACACGGCCTGGAGCTAGGACATCGCTGGATTCCTCTGCTGGTAAGTGGCACATAATGGACTATGCGATGCATACTAGTCCATTATGCTTTTACATTGCAGGCACTATGCAGGAACTAAAGAGGAAGTAAAACTCATTTTTAAACTGTTAAATGGATGGGTTTACTACTGCTTTAAGGTCAGTCTCCCGCGGGTGGATGGCGGTGGATCGCCGCCGTGTTCTCGTACATCTAAAGTTGGGGGGGGGGTGCTTGCAGCAATCACCCCCAAATATTTAGCACCAGCTGCCACTGACTTTAACATGACAGGAGGTGTAATTGTAGCAAGGCATTGCGGCAATGGCATGTTCCCTCCTATCCACTGCCTTTGCAGGTTAAGGCGGAGCAGTTGAGGGGAAAGTGGTAAAAACGCTCTGTTTTTCAGGTGCCTGTAGCACCTGAAAAGCCCTCACGAATTGTTGTTTGGTTGTATATCTGCATATTCTGTTTGAGTGGTATAGTCAGAACATACAGTGCATTTACATAAGTATGTGGGCCAGAAAAAAAGACAAACAACTAGCAAAAAAAAAAAAAATTTCATGTAGTGGAGGGTAGTGGAAAGGAGCAAAATTAAACATTAGTGTTAAGTTTCACTTGAAGTACTAACATCTATTTTATATTAGCTTCCTCCACATCTGTGTACAGTGGGAGAGCGAGAGAGGGATAGGAAAATCCTGTTTATACCTGTTTTTAGAGGTCACGCTCAGCGCTCACGTGACCAAACGGCTTTCTCCTCCTTCTCCTCTCGTCCTGACTGATGTCAGAGGGGTAATCTCAGCCCCGCCCGCTACAGCTGTCAGACGGGGAGAGAAGAGAGCCGGCCGGTCATGTGAGCGCAGTGGCGGCTGGTGAAGTTTTTGACCCCTCCCACTTATCATAAGCCCCACCCCTTATAGAATCCACCCACTCCATCCCCTGTATTCCACCCATTGTGTCAGGATTATACAGCCCAGCATCACCGGACAGGGTATACAGCCCCAGCATCACAGGACAGGGTATACTGCCCCTGCATCACCGAACAGGGTATACAGCCCCAGCATCACAGGACAGGGTATACAGCCAGCATCACAGATCATGGTATACAGCCAGTATCCAAGATCAGGGTATATAGGTCAGCATCACATAGAGTATACAGCCAGCATCATCACAGATCATAGTATATAGGTCAGCATCACATAGAGTACACAGCCAGCATCATCACAGATCATGGTATAGAGCCCCCCTCAACTTTGGCAGTCACAGAACACCAAATCACCCCCCTCCCCACCACAGGAGTCGCTGCTCTGACAGCACCAAATACCCCCACACCCCAGGTCCGGCACTTACGGGGCAGTTGGGGAGAGAGAGAGGATCCTCCTGTGTCTCTCCTCTCTCCTACACAGTGCAGGCAATCCAGGAGACAATCAATCACCCCCTCCCCCGCTGCAGGGGGGGTCGCAGCTCTGACAGATGCCCCCCCCCCAGGTCCGGCACTTACTGGGCGGCTGTGGAGAGAGAGGATTCTCCTGTGTCTCTCCTCCACAATGTGGACACTCCATGCAGCAGTGGCTCCTCATGCTTCCTCCTTCCTTCCTCTAGCCAAAGCGCGGCTAGGCATCCAATAGGATCGCCTGGCGCTTTGGCCAATCGGAAAACAGGTCTGACTGACCTGCCTCCCGATTGGCGGGGAGGCATTGTAGTGTGGAAATAGTGAAAACTCGTTTGCTATCGTCACACAATTGGGTGGGATTGGGGCGCACTCTCTGCACCCGAGCCCACCCAGCTCCACTATCCATAAAAGCCATACTACAGTTTCTATGAATGAAACAAGATCTAAGAATGGAGGATGGGTGAATGATTGATATGTCTGCCCCCTCCATTCATAGAACACATTCAGGAGCTTCTATGAATGGCGGAGGTAGGCAGAAAGGGTGGGCATAGCTGGACACTCTTGATGTGAGCCTGTGACAGCCCATTAGTTCTATTAAAGTGTCTGTAAATGGTCACCTTGTAAAACAATCCATTCAGTTTAAAATAGAACTTAAGGCAAAACATTTGTGCATGGATATAAAAACCTTTTTTTTATAAGTGATCATATTCCCTCCATTCTCAGCTATTATAGTTGGGGGGAGAAGAAACAACAGGACACTGATCTACCCAGTGAATGGCTGCGCGGGGGATGGGGATGTCAGGACAAGTCGGATCATTAGAGGAGAGCAGGCTGCGTTCCCAGTATAACTAGAGAATTGACCACCTTAGTGTGGTCAGTTTTTAACAGGAAAGCAGCGGGAATGGCAGGAACACCAGGGATTTCACACAAAGGAAGCAATACAAAGGACAAAGAGGAATACTTTTTCATACAAGTACATGGAACAGCAGGCACATATCAGGAATATGAAATGTTGGGTTTACATATTCTTTAGGATTCAGAACATAGGCATGCGCAGGGTGTGTGCCGGACGTGCCTGGGCACACCCTATCGATAAGGCAGTACAGCCTGCCCTCCTATATTAGGCCATGCTCTATCAGTTAAAAAGAGGGATCCAGGCACCTGCCGAGCAGGAGGACCGGCTGTACTGCCATACTGCAGACACCGATCCTCTTGTTCTTCCCACTGCAGCGCTGCCGGCTTCTCCTCCTCTCCCTCTCTCTGGATATCCTGCAGGGGGATCAGTTCTAGCATCTGCACCTCCATCCTGTCCTCAATCTCTTACTCTTAAATATAGGACATCAGGGGTCTGTGTAGAACCCTGATGTCACCAAAGCCCCCTAAAAGGACAGTTAGAAAATGTAAATAAAAAAAAAAAAATTAACAACTCGTTCATATGTGCTTTGCTGTCTGTAATTTCTGCCATGGCTGTGATGTGAAGAATAGCATCGTGGCTGCGACATGTGTACACCCCTAGCCACTACCTCTGTTACTCTGTGTTTGAGCTTTGGGGTGCACACCCTAATGCAAAAGTCTGTGCAGAAGTATGATTCAGAAGATTACAACTGAATGTGGAGAGAGGGCAAGGACAGAGGAGGATTTCATATAAAAGAAGAGGCATCAGCTTAAAGTGATTGTAAAGTCTCATATATACAGTCAGGTCCATAAATATTGGGACATCGACACAATTCTAATCATTTTGGCTCTATACACCACCACAGTGGATTTGAAATGAAATGAACAAGATGTGCTTTAACTGCAGACTTTTAGCTTTCATTTGAGGGTATTTACATCCAAATCAGGTGAACGGTGTAGGAATTACAACAGTTTGTATATGTGCCTCCCACATTTTAAGGGACCAAAAGTAATGGGACAATTGGCTGCTCAGCTGTGCCATGGCCAGGTGTGTGTTATTCCCTCATTATCCTATGATAATGAGGGAATTATCATATCATTATCCTAAGGGACACATCCTACTGACTGTAAGTTGGGCCCCTTGTGCTGATTATGTTTTTTATCTTTGGTTGCACTTAGGCTTTAACCGCTTCACAACCGCCCTATAGTCAAATGACAGCTATAGGGTGGTTGCTTAATTCTGGGAGGACGTACAGTGACGTCCTCCCATGAATGCACTTCCCGTGCACCCCCTGGGGCGCGCACTCGGGAACATCCGTGACCGCCGGGTCCAGGGAGCAATCACATGTAAACAAGCCGGAGGATGCGCCGGCTTTTCTCTCCCCTCTCTGCACCGATCGGTGCATTGTGAGAGTAGAGGGTGGAAAGAGGACGTGCTGCAGCGCTGTGGGCGATGTGTAATGCCCACAGTGCTGCTAAGTGACAGACTGCAACCCCACCATCCATCCAGCCTCAGCAATCACACAGCCATCCTCACCCCATCCATACTCACCCACCCAGCCATCCTCACCCCATCCATGCTAACCCACCCAGCTATCCTCACCCCATCCATGCTCACCCACCCAGCCATCCTCACCCCATCCATGCTCACCCACCCAGCCTTCCTCACCCCATCCATGCTCACCCATCCATGCTCAGCCACCCATCATCACCCATCCATGCTCACCCATCCAGCCATCCTCACCCAGCCATGCTCACCCATCCAGCCATGAATGCTCATCCACCTATCCATCCATCCATGCTCACCCAGCCATCCATCCATGCTCACCCACCCAGCCGTGCCCACCCAGCTATGCTCACCCATCCATCCATCCATGCTCATCCACCCAGCCGTGCTCACCCAGCCATCCATCCATGCTCACCCATCCATACATCCATGTTCACCCAGCCATCCGTGTTCACCCAGCCATCTATCCATGCTCACCCATCCATCCATGCTCATCCACCCAGCCGTGCTCACCCACCCATCCGTGCTCAGTCATCCTCACCCGTGCTTATCCATCCCCATCTGTGCTCATCCATCCCCATCCGTGCTCATCCATCCCTATCCGTGCTCAGTCATCCTCTTCCGTGTTCAGTCATCCCCATCCGTGCTCATCCATCCTCATTCGTGCTTAGTCATCCCATCCATGCTCATCCATCCCCATCCGTGCTCATCCATCCCTATCCGTACTTAATCATCCCCATCCATGCTCAGTCATCCCCATCCATGCTCATCCATCCCCGTCCCCGGCTCATTTGTGCCTCATTCATGCTCATCCATACCACATCAGTTCTCATCCATGCCACTACAGTGCCCATCCGTGCCACTACAGTGCGCCGGCTTTTCTCTCCCCTCTCTGCACCGATCGGTGCATTGTGAGAGTAGAGGGGGGAGAGAGGACGTGCTGCAGCTCTGTGGGCGATGTGTAATGCCCACAGTGCTGCTAAGTGACAGACTGCAACCCCACCATCCATCCAGCCTCAGCAATCACACAGCCATCCTCACCCCATCCATACTCACCCACCCAGCCATCCTCACCCCATCCATGCTAACCCACCCAGCTATCCTCACCCCATCCATGCTCACCC
>BLSH010333604.1:1049774-1063982 GCA_018402905.1 Glandirana rugosa | reverse complement strand
CGGCTGGCGGCTAGCCGTAAACTGCCGCCGTTTCACCAAGCAAGGGCGTTTGCGCGCTCACTAAGCTCGATCCCGCAGCTGCCGTCGTATGACGGCGTTTTGCGGGAACGAACCACTTTGCCGCCGTCAAATGCCGATCGGCGGTCGGCAAGTGGTTAAAGTCCATTTTTTTGGGGGGGAACCTACTTGTATACTAGCATTTCCTCGTGCTGGACAACATGTTTCTGAGGCTTCATTCTGTCAGAGGAAGAGCGGTGAAGAAGGTGGTTGGCTGACCAATGCCTTTAATTAATTCTTCAGTCCTCAGCGCCAACAGCTGATAGGTTCAAGCAACCATCGTCAGTGTCTGCATTCTATGGTGCAGGAATATCTAGGGGCAAGAGCAGACTTGGAGACCTTTCCAACTGAGCATCCACTGAGTTACTTTCTGGTGCACCCCCCTCCCTGCCTTGGACCCCATCCACCATTTTTTAATTAAATTTCAAATATAATTACTTTTTCCCCCAAATCTCTTTCTTGACATGGCAATAGGGGTCATCTTCCTCCTACAAGTGAGCAGTCTTTACTCCTAATGTGAGCTCCATTCTGGGTAGCTGTACTGGGATCCAAAGAGGCATATTGATGCACTCATGGGGTACTCCAATGACACCCAGGACATACAGGAAGTGGGTTGAATAATGATTGAAGCGGGTTGAAGGACAATGGCCCTTCCCTTTTACTCTCATTGGCCAATGCATTTGAGTGAATTTGCAATAGGTTCAATGAGGAGGTGGTACTGAAACCAGGGAATATACTGGCCTATGTTTTCACAGTCTAAGATAGACAGCTATTCAGAAGATGAGGATACTCTTAACTTAGAAGTACACTATATTACCAAAAGTATTGGGGCGCCTGCCATACACCCACATGAACTTCAATGGCATCCCAGTCTTAGCCTGTAGGGTTCAATATTGAGACGGCCCACCCTTTGTAGATAGAACAGCTTCAACTCATCCGGGAAGACTGTCCACAAGGTTTAGGAGTGTCTATAGGAATGTTTGATCATTCTTCCAGAAGCATATTTGTGAGGTCAGGCACTGATGTTGGAGAGAAGGCCTGACTCACATTCTACGCTCTAATTCATCCCAATGGTGTTCTATTGGGTTGAGGTGCAGGCCAGTCAAGTTCCTCCACCCCAAACTCACTAATCCATGTCTTTATGGACCTTGCTTTGTGCACTGGTGCGCAGTCATGTTGGAACATGGGTCAACCCCAAACTGTTCCCACAAAGCTGGGAGCATGACATTGTCCAAAATGTCTTGGTATGCTGACGCCTTAAGAGTTCCCTTCACTGGAACTAAGAGGCCAAGCCCAACCCCTGAAAAACAACCCCAAACCATAATCCCTCCTCCACCAAATGATTTGGACCAGTGCCTTCCTAAAAGAGTTGAAGCTGTTATAGCTGCAAAGGATGGGCTAACTCAATATTGAACCCTACGGACTAAGACTGGGATGCCATTAAAGTTCATGTGGGTGTAGAGGCAGGCCTCCAAAAACTTTTGGTAATATAGTGTATTTTAGTAGCAGGACAGCTAGGTAGAAAAAATGAAATATAGTAGCAATCAGCTGCAAGAGTGTGTCCAATAAGTCTGCTTCAGTGCAACTGTAGCGCCCTCTACTTAGGTAGGAGCTTAGAGAGAGGTTTGTATAGGTGAGGCAAATTTAATCAGGCCTGACTGTAAGTCAGACCTGATTGTTTTGATTCTGGGCTGGAAGTGGCTCAGGGTACGGCTGGATGACACAGGTGGTGTCATCAGGACCTCCCACTTCTTTCCAGAAGGTTGTGGTGTTTTCTGGAAAGAGAGATGGAGAGGGGAGGTGTAGCCACCTGGGGTATTCTGAGGAGCTCTGACCAATCCCCAACTTGGATTGGCAGGGGGCAGGCAGGGCCTGGGAGAGGATGTGCTGGGAGCAGTAGTCCATCAATGCTAGCTAGCACACGATGTACTCTGCTACACTTAGGGGGCCCGTGGTCCCTGCCTGTAATGGGCGGTTTGTGCTAAAGCAGCAGCAGGCCTGAAGCAAGTTTTGTGCTGGATTAGAGGAACAGGTGAATAAGCAAGTCTTGTGCTGAAGGAAGAGGAGAAGTGTATATACAGGAGTGTATATAGAAGTGGTTCCTGTTTAAGGACTGTTCAATGCCTGGGCATCCCAAAACTACCCTTTTTCCCTATCCAAGTTGAATCCCCTAAAAAAACAAAAAAAAAACAAAGTACCGGCCTGCTTTCCTGACTCCAGATGCAAAGACATGTGTGATTGAGGGCAGAGTGACAGGTGAGCTACTACATTCAGCAACCCCCAAGGGGGCAATGGCTGCACAACATTTCTACGATAAACTCAGAGTGTTTTTTTAAATTAAAACCTTTGTTTTATATGAAATACAGTATGTACAGTTACTCATCTTTGCTTTCTGTTGTCCTCCTATCTCACTAGTCATTTCTGTCTGACTAAAAGAATAGGCTCTATTCAGGCTCTAATGAGTTAAACACCCATATTGCAACTCAATAAATCTCATCATTGCTTAGGTGCCATGACAGAGGTCAGCGCTCAACTTTTATTTATTCTTAAAATAATATGTATTTGTTAATGCAGACATAAAGCTTCCTATAATGTGTGATTTTTAACAAAAGGTGCACTTAAACTGTAACCACAAAGGGGAATCAAACCTCCAGGGCAGGACTCATATGGGGTGTTAAAAGTTTTACCCATAATCAGGAGATACTAATACTAATAATGTGTGATTTGATAAGGAAAAACAGTTATATCACGGTGGAATTTGTAAGTACAAAACTAAGTGAAAGATTTACGAGTGGTGAAGAGAAAGAAAAAAAACACATGAGCCGTCATGATCAATTTCTGCAAAGGTACAAAAACATTGATCACCCTTCCATCTCCAACGTCAAGGAGTGAAATACATTCAAAGTTCTCTGCATGTCTCCGAGTGTTTGTAAGAATTTTGTTTTCTTGGGTATTGAATGAACCATTTAGTCCATCCTTTGTAAACCGTAAATGATACATCCTGGCACAACACAGAAATTTGGATAGCATTGTATCAATAATAGTCATTTACTGTAGACACAGGAGCGTTGGTAAAGCATTCGTTTTACATAAACATACTGCGATTCTGTACATATTACTGTGCATTGGCAGCCAACATCTTCTTTGTGTCTTCTAAGACCTCACAGCTGATTTTGAGCCTGTGGGTGGCTGCACACCTCCAGTACACTTGTGGCCCTTTGGTGCTTTCTTTATGGCAGTTTGGTGCTCATTTTACTGCCCTTGGTCCCCAGCCAATGGTGGGACAATTGATATCTAAAGGGTAGTAATGGCCGTGATATCTGGCAGTGTCCTGTCCCTAATTGTCTCTAGTCTCCAACCACACCTGTAGAATTTTTAAGTCTTTAAACATTTACTATAATATATCCACAGGCTCTGACAATATTCTGTAGCATTACATATGAGAATAGTATGCGTGGCCCTCTGAGGATGTCAGAGGCCATAGTTAAACCCCCTAATGTGTAGAAATTTGGCCACCACCGCTTTACAACCTTATCTGGGCTTAGAGATCTAGGCTTGGAGGCCATATTTAGGCATATTTTTCCCCATCAACACAGTCTGTGTTTATTGGCGGATCCCTCTCATGGATCTATTATGTTTTCCAGGTGGGGGTGGGCATGGGGAGCCATCCTTGCCAGTAGAACACAATGATTATTGCTAGTGGCTATAGCCACTGGCAATAATCGCATGCTAGAAATCCAACATGCTGGTTATACCCAAGTCGATCAATGGATTGACTTTGGTGCAATCAGCCTGCCCATAGATGGGTTGAACCTCGGCCGGTCTCTGTTAAACCAGCCAAGATTCAAACCATTTATGGCCAGCTTTAGACATCGTATGCATCATTATGCACTGACATACCTCCTTAAACCCAATCTGTCTGGACAGTATGGTCACTTGCTGACTTGGCTCTATGCCTTAAGGCTGCTTAGCTCTTCCGTAAGTCACAGAAGTTGAATACAACAAAATTTTAATTCAGCTAATTGCAGTACCGGGGATGTTTTTCCAGTCTTTGTAGTGTAAAAAGACAATGAGTTTTGTGAGCCCTGTCTCTGCAAATAACTAACACTGACTGTAAGAAATGTGTAAGATCTAGCTAGGGCTAAGCTAACTAGCACCAAACAGGAGGGATATAAGACGATACCCAAATTACAATGGTAAACAAGTTGCAGTGGGCACAACTGCCACTAGGTGGCAGCATATTAAAAAATGATAACTGCAGTTCACTACAGGACATAAAAATCACAGACTCAGCTCCTCCCTACTAGATATGTAGGGTTCCTCGGTAGGCAGGGAGCCGATGAGTCCGAGCATTTATATAGATCTCCCAAATGTTGCTATAGCTATCCTTGTGAACAGTGGATCCCGTGGATGCTGGAAGTGTCACCGCAGCATGGCTATCTTCCTCTAGAAGCTGACATCTACCACAGATGCCGATACAGGGACACAGCATTTAAATCATGTCCTACATTGTGTTAGTATATCACCGGCACACCAGTGAATTTCACTGGTATAAGCAACCATTTTTACTGAATGATCATGAGTCATTCAGTGCCTTTTCTTGTGATTAGCTGTGATTGGCCAAAGCTAATTATATGGTACAGATGGGTTGTGGTTGGCCCTGGCTGTACCATGTGATCACTGTCGCCAATCACAGCTAGAAACACAATTGTGCACAATGAATGGCATGAAAGGAAGCCATCCATTGTTTCTTGTGACCTGCTGAAATTGGTTACAGCGATCACATTGTACCAGCAGGAGGCCGATATACTGATCAGTCATTGACTGTGTCCAATGCTCACAGCGGGTGACAGATCTCGCTGCAGCGCAGCCCCATGGCCGCTCACAAGGTGAGTTCCAGGAGGATGTCATATGACCCAGAATGATGAATGTTATGCCCAGCTGTTATTTGACAATAGGCTGGGCAGGAAGTGGTTAATCCAACGCTACTTCTGAAAGCATTTATAATTAAGGATCTTTACCATTAATTTCAGTTTTGTAGGACCGGTGGCCTTTATAACCTCTATTAGGGATAGGCTGTACACCCCCCGGTTTGAATCAATTGTTTTTTCAGGAGCAGTAATTTTAATAATGATTACAGTGAAAAAATAAAGATCAAATATTACTTTAAATATTGTGCCTGGGGGGTCCCCTTGGTCTGCCTGTAAAGTGGCGCATCTGTGTGAAGTTTAGAACAGTGCCGCTGCAAAATTACATTTCTAAAGGAAAAAATGTCATTTAAAATCACTCGTGGCTGTAATGTATTGCCGGATCCCGGCAAAATAGAAAAAAAAATCACTGAAAAAAATGACTGGGGGGACCCCCAAGCCATTTTGTTTTTAAATTTGGCATGGGGTTCCCCTTAAAATCCATACAAGACCTGAAGAGCCTGGTATGGACTTTGGGGGGGACCCCCACGCAATTTTTAAAAAACTTTGGCGTGGAGTTCCTCTTAAAATCCATCCCAGACCTTTATCCGAGCACGCACTGTATATGCAGCGTGTATATATATATATATATATATATATATATATATATATATATATATATATTCTTACACTGCCTGCACTGACTGTATATACTCTATCTACACTGTATCCATATACTGCACTGCCTACATGACACTAACTAAACTGTCTTACCTTTCTTTATCTCCAAGTTATACACACTATATATGGCCGCTGTGTATAGTTGGCCAATCATGGCTCTTTCTGCAGAGCACGCTGTGATTGGCCAAAGCATGCAGGTCATGTGCATGCTTTCCCCGCGGCCTCGCACTGCATTATGGCGTTCAGCAGCGCTCAAATTTGCCGCAAATGCTCCATAGTGTTCGGAATTCGCTGAATGGACGAGCGCCCGATGTTCGAGTCAGACTTACATTCGACTCGAACAACGGGCCCATCCCTACCCACTATTCCCCCAATCACTGGTCTGGTAACATCCCTTGTGTAGTACTATTTTCACTGAACTATAGCAACAAAGCTTGCTGTAGTGTGAGAACCTGAGAGTCTCAGGCATTGCCTTCTGTATATCAAATAACTAGGAGTGGAGGGACACCATCATGACCGCTCAGTGTGTGATGCTGCTTATAGAAACTACAATTCTCATCTTGCAATGGAAATTGAAGTTGGAAGTGAATGTGGGTGGGGCTCCTTTAAGCCCCTCCCAACACTTGTGTTGCACGGTTCACACATTTCCTTGTGTTCAAGCCAGTTTGGTGAAACGCATTAAGGAGAAGTGGTCCCGAGAGAGGACAATGTAGAACAATTGACATTGCAGTAAAGAGCTTTTAGTTTGGTGATTGGTGTGTTATTTTCTCTTCATTTTTAATGCTTCGCATGCTGCTATTATTCCTGCCCCACCCCTGTCCCAACCCAAATAAAAATGGACACGGTCAGTTGGGGGCCCCATATTTCATTTGGAAAATTTGGTTACCTTACCCACTTCACCCCTGGAAGAATTTTGCACTTTAGGACCAGAGCACTTTTTGCAATTCGGCACTGCGTCGCTTTAACTGACAATTGCGCGGTCGTGCGATGTTGTACCCAAACAAGATTTGCGTCCTTTTTTTCCCACAAATAGAGCTTTCTTTTTGTGATATTTGATCGCCTCTGCGTCATTTCTGATCACTGCTATAAACAAAAGAAGAGCAACCATTTTGCAAAAAAACGCAAATTTATTACTTTTTGCTAAAATTCAAATCCAAAAAAAAAAAATATCTAAAAAAACTTTTTTTTTCACTGGTTTTGGCCGATTTATATTCTTCTTCATATTTGTGATAAAAAAAATTGCAATCGGCGTTTATTGATTGGTTTGCGCAAAAGTGGCCGAGTTTACGGATGGTGAGAATTCATTTCTGGGGTTTTTATTTTATTTTTTACTAGTAATGGCGGCGATCTGCGATTTTTAGCGGTACTGCGATATTGCAGTGGACATGTCGGACATTTTTGACACTTTTTTGGGGCCAATGACATTTATTCATCGATCAGAAATTTAAATGTCCACTGATTATGGTGTAAATGTCATTGGCAGTGAAGGGGTTAACCTGCAGGGGGGGCGATCTAGGGGTTAACTGTGTTCCCTGCATGTGTTCTTACTGTGGGGGGGTTGGGCTACCATGGGCATGAGAGATCTAACTGATCCCAGTGACGGGGATCAGTAGATGATCTATACCCGCACTAACAGAGCGGGGAACCGCCGCGTTTACATCGGCGGTTCCCTGCTCTTTGCCTGTGGCCGCTCATTGCGGCTTGCTGGCGGACATCGGGTCCGCCCGAGCCGCGGGCACACTCCTCAGGAGTGCGGCGCGCGCGCCCCTTAGCGTCCATTCGCAGATCGCCGTCTTTTTACGGCGATTCGCGCAATACATCCACACTGCCGCTGTGAATACACGGCAGGCGGTGGGGAAGGTGTTACCTACGGCTCTCTTCCCTTTTGCTCTTGCCCTCATCTCTGCTCTTTCCTCTCTTTTATTCTTTCTTTCCCTCTCCTCTCTGATTTTTTTTCCATTAGCTTTCTTCATGTGAGCAAATATCACAGCAGAAGCTATCAGCTTCCCCCTTTGGTTCTATAACTTCTAAAACAAGTCCTATGATTTCTCCTGATATGGTTCACAGCAATAGAAAATAAGACCAATAAACACAATGTTCTTTGTTTTATTTTTGTGAATTATAGAAGGAAATAAAAAAAAAAAAAAAAAAATTGCATTTCCTGAAACTTTACAGGAGTAACACTTTTACTTTATGATGAGTGTAAAGCGAAACTCATCTGTATGGTTGTAGAGTTTACAATACAAAGTCATAAATTGCTCATATTTATTATTGCGTTCCCCTTGCTTTAGCGTTATTCAAATGCTCGCTGAATGTCTGCCAGCCTTTGCTGAACATGTTGTTTTGTGCTCAAAGGGGGCGATATGAATATTTATGTATCTGAATGATAAGATCTTTATTAAGAGGTTTAGTGTTACTTGGAATAGCTTTCTCCCCCTTGTGTTCAACAAATGCCGATTTTCTTTTAAGTTTCTTAATAGACTATCTAACTCTCCCGAGTGCGATTGTGAAAGCCCTTTGAATGTTTATTTATCAGAAGCTAAATATTCACATTCTTCATAGTGCTAATTTAATTACTCTCAACAAATTCCCAAATTGGGCATATGGAAGGGGGGGGGGGTTCTGAAATAACGACATTATTCAGCCAGATCAGCTGCGGGAAGCACCAGGCAAAAGCCTTATCAATTTAACCACTTCAGCCCCGGAAGGATTTCACACATTAGGACCAGAGCACTTTTTGCGATTCGGCACTGCGTCGCTTTAACTGACAATTGCGCGGTCGTGCGACGTTGTACCCAAACGAAATTTGCGTCCCTTTTTTTCCCACAAATAGAACTTTATTTCGGTGGTATTTGATCACAGCTGCATCATTTCTGATCGCCGCTATAAACAAAAGAAGAGCGACAATTTTGCAAAAAAACCCCAAATTTCTTACTTTTTGCTAAAATACAAATCCAAAAAAAATATAAAAAAACGTTTTTTTTTCAACGGTTTTGACCGATTTATATTCTTCCTCATATTTGTGATAAAAAAAAATCGCAATCAGCATTTATTGATTGGTTTGCGCAAAAGTGGCCGCGTTTACGGATGATGAGAATTAATTTCTGGAGTTTTTATTTTTTTTTTATTTTTTACTATTAATGGAGGTGATCTGCGATTTTTAGTGGTACTGCGGTATTGCTCAAACGAATAAACAGCGCCTCCTCTGATAATAGAAAAAAGTGATCAAAAGAATGAATAAAAATATATATATATATATGTATACCCGTTGAGAGCATAGACACATGTATATATTGGGGGGCAGCTCCACTCAGACAAAAATCTGCTTAGAAATGGAACAATGGTATGTAGCGCCTCCCCTCAATGTGCAAAAATAAATGATAGTGAATGAATCAAATAAATAACAAATGAGCATAAACATGTGAAGAAATATGAAATCAGGCACAAAATTAGTCCATAAATTTAATCAAAAATATAAAGTGCTGGTGCTTGAACATGAATAATAACTGTCATATAAATCAGCCAATAATCTTCAAAGTGTCTTGTGCTTGAAGGTGCTCAATAAAGTGCTCAAATCTCATTCCAAGAGATAAGTGAAAGGTGCATAAACCCCACATGTCAAGAATAAGAGGCTGCGCCCATCAATGAACGGAGAGAAAAGGATTTTACGATGATACCTCTATGTGGGAAGATTGAGTTACATTTCGGGTGTCCGGTTGTCCTGCTGACCCATTCCAGTTTCTCCTCACCAATTTTAAGTTTGCATGACCTCTGACTGAAAAGCAGTAGGTCCACATTTTTCGGTGAGTGGGGACACAAAGGGGGTTCTGGCACTTTTTCCACGCTGCACTTGGAATGAGATTGGAGCACTTTATTGAGCACCTTCAAGCACAAGACACTTTGAAGATGATTGGCTGATTTATATGACAGTTATTATTCATGTTCAAGCACCAGCACTTTATATTTTTGATTCAATTTATGGACTAATTTTGTGCCTGATTTCATATTTCTTCACATGTTTATGCTCATTTGTCATTTATTTGATTCATTCACTGTCATTTATTTTTGCACATTGAGGGGAGGTACTGCGATATTGCAGCGGACATGTCGGACCATTTTGACACTTTTTTGGGACCATTGGCATTTATACAGCGATCAGTGCTATAAAAATGCACTGATTACTAAGTAAATGCCATTGGCAGTGAAGGGGTTAACCTGGGAGGCGCTCTAAGGGTTAACTGTGTTCCCTGGGCGTGTTCTAACTGTGTTGGTGTTTGACTGGCTTTCCATATAGAGGAAGGCTGTGATCACAGACCTTCCCCCTCTCACAGAACGGAGATCCGTGTTTACTTACATGGACCTCCATTCTTTCACTGCGGGGGGGGGCATCGCGGGTAGCCGGTGGAGATCAAGTCCACCCTACCCGCTCCCTGGCCCCCCTGAACACAGTGAGCGCGCCTCCGGCGGCACGCGCACGCTCACAGTGCACAATCTCGGAGCCGCCGTCATATGATGGCGGTTTGCGATATCGAGCCACCTTGTCACCATCAACCTGCGGTTGCTGGTCGGCAAGTGGTTAAAGCTGACCATAAACAAGAAATGACAATCACCCAATCTGTCACATGGCCTGCAGTCCTTGTACAAATAATGAACCAATTAAAGGATTTTGCACAATTTTTTATATTATTCCTTTCCTTGAGATAAGCTGAAAATGGAATATATTTTCTTTCTCTCCCTATATCCAAAGGCCTAAAATTATTGGGTTGACTTTACAGAACTCCTCCAGATCCTGCACTTCTCCATGCTGCTGTAGAGAGGCTTGCTTACCTGTCTCAGCAGTCGGCAGAGAGGGGGACAGAACTCCTCCTGCAGATCCTGTGCCTCTTCTGCAGTTGCGGGAATGGTATCACGTGTAGTGTGCGAGGTCAGGCAGTTGACAGGCAGTAACGGGGGGCCCTAGACTTTCCAGCTACAATAGTCTTTCTCGACCCTTTTCCCCAGGGAAACCTTTGAAATAATTTACAGGTCTCAGGGAACCCCTACTAAAAATAATTAATTTATAGGTTGGGGCATATTAATGGAGTATTGTAGATATAATAATAAATAAAAAGAAAAAAGTGTGGTTTAAATGTACACTATCTTGTCAAAAGTATTGGGGCGCCTGCCTTTACACACACACATGAACTTTAATGATATCTCTGTCTTAGTCCGTAGGACCCAATATTGAATTAGTCCACTGTTTACATCTATAACAGCTTCAACTCTACTGGGAAAGCTGGCCACAAGGTTTAGGAGTGTCTATGGGAATGTTTGACCATTCTTCCAGAAACGCATTTGTGAGGTCAGGCACTGATGGTAAATGAGAAGCCCTGGCTCACAGTCTCCACTCTAATTCATCCCAAATGTGTTCTATCAGGTTGAGGTCAGGACTCTGTGCAGGCCAGTCAAGTTCCTCCTACCCAAACGTGTACCCAGGTGCAATGATGGTCAATTGGAACAGTGCTGCAATAAATTGATGATTGATGGTATCTCCATACATTGAAACAGTATCCCATTTTAATGGTAGTTATTCATTGCCCCTTAGAAATAGCTAAAAGTAACATTGGTGCCAGTGCTTACTTAGCTGCGAGACAAGTGCAGAGGCTTTTGTATGACTGGCTCTGTTAAGCAGTAGCTTAATCTGCCACTGCCCACTTCTCAATGAATCCCTAGTAGCCTTGGGAGGTACCCTAGGTTTCTAATGATCAGTGGAGCCCCTGTACATTGATGGTTAGTGGGGACATTGGGCCCTTATATCAGTGCTTAATGGTACTCTTGTGCATTGATGGTCAATGGGAACAGTGCCCCACTAAGGTGGTGATCAGTGGTACCTCCATAAATTGATGGTCAGTGGGAACAGTGCCCCATTACATAGATGGTCATTGGATGCCCACTGGTCTCAGTGGTTACTGGTTCTGTGAAGCAGTAGATTGATATGTCATGGCTCACTTCTCAAAGAACCCCTAGCAGCCTTGAAAGGAACCCTAGGCTTCCAATGGTCAGAGGTACTCCTGTATACACATAGTCATTGGATAAAGTAACCCCTTAAACTAGAAGTCAGTGGTACCTCTGTACATTGATGGTCAGATTAGTGGTATCCCCATACATTCATGGTCAGTGGGAACAGTGTCTATTACACTAGTGGTCACTGGTTACCTCTTACAAGCAACTCAACCACTAATTACTTTTCAAGGAACCACTAACAGCTTTGGGAGGAACCCTAGGCTTACAATAGTCAGTGGCACACCCATATTTATTTATGGTGAGTAGGAACAGTGCACATTCACATTGGTGGTCAATTATACATCCATTCATTGATGGTCAATGGGAAAAGATCCACTTTACATTATTAATCAGTGATTCTCCCTATACAATATGGCCAGTGAGAACAGTGCTCCACTGCATTGGTAGTCATTGGTTGCCCCTTACAAACAGCTAAAATTAACTGTAGCCAATAGCCCCCTTAGGGGTGGCTGGTTTATGTGGTTCACCTGCTCACAACTTCCCTCAATCACACTACTGCCATCCAGGGTCAGAAAACAGGCTTGCTCTTTGTTTTTGTTGTTTTTATTTGGGGATTGAATTTGGACAGGGATTTGGGTAGTTATGGGATTTGGGTAGTTATGGGATTTGGGTAGTTATGGGATGCTGCATATGTGTAATATCTTGTATAATGCTTTGCAATCTTGTTTATTAATACTATGCCTTCAACTACTGTAGATACCCCTCCTGACGAAGCGAGTAACCGCGAAACATGTAGAGGCCACACAGTATTTACACCTCGACACCATCTGAATCCATCATCTCCCTTTCATCCATACATAAGTGGGATCAAAGGCAGAATGGTGCAACTAATGTTGTTGCAACATTTTTAAATGTTTGTGAACAATGTATTTTTGTCTTTTGTCTATAGTTTATTCTTACACATAAATAAAAATCTTGATGTATTTTAACTTCCTATATTAATTATCCCATTGTGTCGCGATAGTCCAATCAATCTCCTGTCCTCATTTCGGGTACGGGCTGTAAAGAGTAGCGATGGGTCACCAGAACGTGCGAATAGGCAAAAAATGTGTGCAAACATTCGAACACCGCTAAAGTCTATGGGACCTGAACATGAAAATACAAAAGTGCTCATTTTAAGGGTTTATATGCAAGTTATTGCCATAAAAAGTGTATGGGGACCCGGGTCCTGCCCTAGGGGACATGTATCAATGCAAAAAGAAGTTTTTAAATCAATCGTTTTTTCAGGAGCAGTGATTTTAATAATGCTTAAAGTGAAACAATAAAAATGAAATATTCCTTTAACCACTTTAAGACCGAGCCTCTTTTTGGAGTTCGGTGATTACGAGTCAAAATCATTTTTTTTTGCTATAAAATTACTTAGAACCCCCAAACATTATATATATATTTTCAAACACCCTAGAGAATAAAATGGTGGTTGTTGCAAAACTTTATGTCACACCGTATTTGCGCTGTGGTCTTACAAGCGCAATTTTTTAAAAAAAAATTAAGTTTTTTTAATTAAAAAATAAGACAACAGTAAAGTTAGGCCAATTTTTTTCCATATTGTAAAAGATAATATTATGCCGAGTAAAATGATACCCAACCTGTCCTGCTTCAAAATTGCGTCCGCTCTTGGAATGACGACAAACTTTGCAACATAAAAATCTCCATTGGCGACGTTTAAAAAATTGTACAGGTTAGCAGTTTTGAGTTACAGAGGAGGTCTAGTGCTAAAATTATTGCTCTCGCTCTAACGATCGCGGCAATACCTCACATGTGTGCTTTGCACACCGTTTTCATATGTGGGCGGGACTTACATATGCGTTCGCTTCTGCACGCGAGCTCGCAAGGATGGGGCGTTTTAAATTTTTTTTTTAAATGATTTATTTTACTTTTTAATTTTTATTTTTACACTGTTCTTTTTTTTAAGAAAAATGTGATCACTTTTAGTCCTATTACAAGAAATGTAAACATTCTTTGTAATAGAAAAAAGCATGACAGAACCTCTTAAATATGAGCTCTGGGGTCAAAAAGACCTCTGATCTCATATTTACACTTAAATGCAAAAATAAAAAAATTATTTGAAAAAAATGACATTGCAAAAAAAAAAAAAAAAAAAATGGGCCCTTTAAGACCATTGGGCGGAAGTGAATTGTGACGTCGCTTCCGCCCAGCCATGTTATGGAGTAAGTGGGCAGAGGTATTGTACCGACCCGCCTTCGCTGCAGTGTTAAGTGAAGGCGGGTTACCAGAATTTCCCGGGTAAAAAAAAAAAAAAAAAAAACGTTACAGTAAAAAAAGTTTATTAAAAAAATAAAAACGTAAATTCACATTTATACTCTAGTCTCCAGAAAAACTGGGGTCTCGAGTATAAATTCTCCAAGACAGTACGAAAAAAGATAATGTTTCTTACAAATGTAAAGAACATTATCCTGATTTTCACTAGTGTAAAAAGAATTTTTTTTCTTGTCACATTTTTATTTTTAATTTTTCATTTTATTTAGTAAATTTTTTTTTT
>BLSH010333604.1:1020038-1035585 GCA_018402905.1 Glandirana rugosa | reverse complement strand
TGACTTGAACTGGGCTTGAAATGGGGCTTGGGGTAACTTAAGTTGCCCCTGGGCTTGAAAAGACGTGTTTTTACTGACATTTTCTCAGGACCTTTCACGATCTCACGACTTTTTACTAAAATCTTGTTATTAGACAGGGAATGTCGTTGTCCTCCTTGGACTGGGATATCTTGATCCTCTACTAAAATCTTGTTATTAGACAGGGAGATTCGTCATCTGAGATGGATCAGGTCAGTCTAGAAAGACATTACGTCCTACTCTAGACGTTAGACAGGGATTTTCGTCATCATTAGAAATGGATAGATAGATAGACTCAGCACTCTAGCACTTTCCAGGACTCTTTTACAGTCATTTTTGTGCAGAAAAGTTCGGGTCCCCGTTGAATTCAATGGGGTTCGGGGTAAAGTTCGGGTCAAGTTCAGTATAGAACCCGGACTTTTTTACGAAGTTCGGCCGAACCCACCGAACCCGAACATCCACGGGTTCGTTCAACTCTAGTGATAGACCAACACAAAGTGGCACATAATTGTGAAGTGGAAAGAAAATGATAAATGGTTTTACAAATAAACATATTAAAAGTGTGGCATGCATTTGTATTCAGCCCCCTTTACTCAGATACCCCTAACTAAAATCTAGTGGAACCAATTGCCTCCAGAAGTCACCTAATTAGTAAATAGAGTCCACCTTTGTGTAATTTAGAGCTGATTATATTTCTTATTAGGAACAGCAAACAAGATGCAAATATGAGACAACAGATGATTACTATTGCCTGGGGGACTGCCAAATGACTATTGTCCATGGCATGACCTGAGGCAAACTCCAGTCATTTACAATGGCGGTCTCAAAAAGAAAAAAAAAACAGCTGGCAAGGTAGACATTGCACTGTTCCATTTTAACACTTTTCTAAGGAAAGTAGAGGAGTACAGAAGAGAGAATTAGAGGGGGAGAAACAGGGATAGGAGGACACAAGAAAGGGGAAGAGAGTGAGAGGGGAGGAAGCCAGAGGGTGAAGGAGAGGGGAGGTGGTCTGCCGGAGAATAATGAGTCAATTGGACCCATGGCAGCATGTGAGGGCCCGACATGGGCATCCACTTGGGAGCTCAAGGTGTGGGGGGACTTGTCTGGAGACGAAGCATGTCTTTAAGAGTATCTGAGTAAGAGAAGCAGAGCCAGGTAGACCATAACAGCTTATATTTGTCATAAGTACCGTTATCCATTGCTAGCATCTCTTCCATCTGCATAGTATCATTCATAGTGGATACCCAGAGAGCCAGAGGTGGTTGACGGGTGGTCTTCCAATACAATGGGATGATTTGTCTGACTATCGATAAGAAAAAGAGAAGACTCAGTTTTTGGGATGATATAGACGCCCGGAAGGATGGAGAGCAAAGCCAATTTTACCTGTGTGTAATTTAATCTCAGTATTTATATACAGCTGTTCTGCGAATAGGTTTGTTAGAGAACCTTAGTGAACAAACAGCATCATGAAGGCCAAGGAGCACACCAGACAAGTCAGGGATAAAGTTGTGGAGAAGTTTAAAGCAGGGTTAGGTTATAAAAAAATATCCCAAGCTTTGATTCAATCGTCATCCAAAAATGAAAAGAGTATGGCACAACTACAAACTTACCAAGACATGGCCGTTCACCTAAACTGACAGGCCGGGCAAGGAGAGCATTAATCAGAGAAGCAGCCAAGAGGCTCAAGGTAACTCTGGAGAAGCTGCAGAGATCCACAGCTCAGGTGGGAAAATCTGTCCACCGGACAACTATTAGTCGTGCTCTCCACAAATCTGACCTTTATGGAAGAGTGGCAAGAAGAAAGCCATTGTTGAAAGAAAGCCATAAGAAGTCCCATTTGCAGTTTGCGAGAAGCCATGTGGGGGACACAGCAAACATGTGGAAGAAGGTGCTCTGGTCAGATGAGACCAAAATTGAACTTTTTGGCCTAAAAGTAAAAACGCTATGTGTGGCGGAAAACTAACACTGCGCATGACCCTGTACACACCATCTCCACTGTGAAACATGGTGGTGGCAGCATCATGTTGTGGGGATGTTTTCTTCAGCAGGGACAGGGAAGCTGGTCAGAGTTGATGGGAAGATGGATGGAGCCAAATACAGAGCAATCTTAGAAGAAAACCTGTTAGAGTCTGCAAAAGACTTGAGACTGTTCACCTTCCAGCAGGACAACAAAAAAAACAGCCCTAAACATACAGCCAGAGTTACAATGGAATGGTTTAAATCAAAGCATATTCATGTGTTAGAATGGCCCAGTCAAAGTCCAGACCTAAATCCAATTGAGAATCTGTGGCCAGACTTGAAAATTGCTGTTCACAGATGCTCTCCATCCAATCTGACAGAGCTTGAGCTATTTTGCAAAGAAGAATGGGCAAAAATGTCAGTCTCTAGATGTGCAAAGTTGACATCCCTAAAAAGACTTGCAGCTGTAATTGCAGGGAAAGGCTGTTCTACAAAGCATTGACTCTGGGGGGGCTGAATACAAATGCACACCACACTTTTTTCAACGTTTTTGGTTGTAACATGACAAAATCTGGAAAATTTTAAGGGGTATGAATACTTTTTCAAGGCACTGTATACTGCAGCAGCGTGGCCTGGCTATACAAAATCACTTACCTGTATGTGCTTTTGTGCATGCGATTTAGGGGGCGAGCACTGGACACAGTGGGAGCCAATCAGTGGATCTTGCAGCCGCGCCAGCCACCGGGACCCGCCGATCATTTGTAGGAAAGGCAAAACGACGGTCTGCCTATGTAATTCTTGTGTTTCAGCTAAGGGACTGCCAATCTGAGGAAAAATTATGATCTAAAGGGGACTACAGATGCCAGGGGGGATGCTGATTTAAGGGAGCTGCAATCTAAAAGGGAACTTCTGCTCTAAGGTGGGATTCTGATTACTGGGGTTGTTTTGATGTAAAGGAGGATTCTTATTTAATGAGGTACTCTGATTTAAAGGAAGACAGTGATTTAAGGGGGGATGCAGATGTAAAGGGGAACTCTAATCTAAGAAGGGACTCTGATCTAAGGAGGGTTTGTGATCTAAAAAGGGGTTCTAATCTAAGAAGGGTTTCTGATCTAAAGTTAGACTTTGATCTAAAGTAGAACACGGATTCTGATATAAGAGGGAACTCCTAAGTAGGGGGACTCCGATATCAAAGGAGACTCTGATATTAGGGGATCTCTGATTTACAATGAGACTTTCATTTAAGGGGGGGCTTAAATGGGGGATATAAAGGTTGCTCAGTTATCACTGCCCCTGAAAAGCATATTTAATAGAAAAGATCCTCCCACTTGTAGGCAGGTACAGTCTGCTTTTTCCACTGCAGGTGGCACTCAACCATAGTGGCATTGCAAAGAAAGAGGAAGTCAAGAAGAACATGGTTCCTCTATGATTTCCTGGGTCACTGCGGCAGTGATCTGGTTAGATGTTTGCAACCCATGCGATTCTGGTAGCCATCTTGAATTAGGCATAGTCTTTTTAGGACCCTGGCCCTTGGGATTAGCTCGCGTTTCATGTGTAGGTAGTGTAGGGATAGGGACAATGAATAGCAGCTGGAAGAGAGTCCAGAGGAGTAGGGAAAGGATAGGGACATGCCATCCTTCCTGGAAGCCTCCCCATTTGGGTTCGGACCAGCCAGGTCACATTCCGCCCCTCAAGACAGATGCACATCTGAGACCTGCTCTGCTACACATCGTTATTACATCCTGTGAGTGTTCCCAGTTGGGTTGCCTTCCTGCTGGGCTTGTTGTGAATTGCCAAACTTTCACTTTATTATAAGTTCTGTTTGCAACCAGGGCCATCTTTAGTAAGGATTGGACCCTGGGCAAACATTTTCTTGCCCCCCCCCCCCCCCAATGCAATTTCGCTCTCCACCTACTCTGAGACATACAATAAATAGCAGCTAGACTCAAAATCAGTTTACTGAATCAGATCAGGCATCGATTGCAATTGGTTGCCATAGGTTACAGCATATCATTACCGCTTACTGACTGGTTGCTAGTGGTTACAGCACACATTATAGCTCACTAAGTAGTTGCTAGAGGTTACAGCACATGATTTCTGCTTGTTGATTGGTTGCTAGAGATTACTGTACATCAATACTGCTCACTGATTGGTTGCTAGAGGTTATGCACATTACTGCTCACTGATTGGTCGCTAGAGGTTACAGCACATCATCTCCTCACTGCCTGCAAACCATGTACTGGGGAACGCAAAGTCGCTTTCCTGACACCACAGAAACATGCTTCCCTTTAGCAGATACACAGCAGTGTCATCAATTGTTAATGACACCCGCACGCATCTGCTGACATGTGATGTGGCACCGTGTAATTTTGAGAAAGGGTTAGGGACTTTCTTACGCATTTCTAGCGCATAGAGCAGCTCATTAAAATGAATGGGCTGCCCTACATGCGACCTACATCTTTATCCACCCTGTCAGTACAATTTTGCCCCCTAAAACCCCTGCTAACCTCTGCACCCCAAACCTCCCCCATCCTCTCCACTCAATCCCCTCCCCTTTAAGTCTACCTACCTCCTCTGCTCATCTTTGCACCCACCTTCCTTACCTCTATACATCCCCTACTTGCTCACCTGTGCAGCCCAAAATGTAATTCCTTCTCTGCCTACCTCTGAACAGCCCACACTACCCTCCCCCCACCAATTTGCTTACCTTTGCGGAACAGGCTGATGTTGGGTTTAATGACCACAGTTGAAGGCAGGACTTTCAAGCATGCCCCTTTATCTCCCCAGTGGGCAGCATTCAGTATAGGTGATGGTGGATATGACCTCAGGGGTGCATGATATACATATGAATGCCGTCTCTTATTTACATATCAATGCCGCCGGCCGCCACTATTTACATATCAATACCGCCGCTATTTGCATATCAATGCTGGTTATTTACATGTAAACACAGGGTCTGCAGGTGAGTCACCTGTACACAACAATAGGGCCAAGCTGGGTAGCATTAGTAGCAGCACTTCACACTTAGATATCGGTACACAGCACAGGACTAAAACTTCAAGGGACAAGGGTATTTAAACCAGGATAGTTGGCAAGTATGAGGCAGCTGCTTTGGGCCCCACAAAAACGACAGGGCCCACAGCTGCCCCTTTTGCCCTTCCTTAAAGACGGCCCTGTTTCCAACAACTGGACGTTGAGTGTTTACTGCTGCCGCACTATGCTGCACCTCTCCTTACACTGTTAGGACTATCTGTTCACACCCAGCATTCTGTCCAGGGGAGTTGTTCAATGATGTACATGTGTAGGTGGCTGAGAGAGAGGTGGTTGGGGCGCTCCGGTATCCGGATGGCAGGGCTGGTGGCCAGGTGGTGTCCTTAGGGCAGCTCTTGGACAGAAGAAGCAGATCTGGAGGTATAAAGGGGTAGAAGACAAGGCGCCTCTAAGTGTAATATGTAAAAGATTTATTGGTGCACACACGGTTAAAAACACTTACAGTGTAGAAGATCAAACATGCATAGGATCTAGTATAGTGTGGATACACATTATTCCATCTGAGTGGAGCAGTTCGTTCCTGAAGGATAAGAACATAGAAAAAGTCTCTAAGTGCAGCAGTGGGTGGCCAGTGCAGGCGCACAGGGGGTTAACACTTACAGGATGATGGTAGGACATAAGCGTGTACTGTAGTCTCAGATTTCCAGTAGTTCCTCAAGCCTATGGAGGGTGGATGTAGCCGGCCCGCAGCTGTCATCAGGGATCCAATGGCGTGCTGGTGTGTGGGGAACTGGAGGAGACGTCCTGGTGTTTATCCGGCTGGAACCCACAGAGCTGAGCACATCTACACTGGTGGTGGGCGGTTACATGTTTCGGAGCCTGCGCAGCTCCTTCCTCAGACCCTGGGTGGAACTCAGATGGAAGAATGTGTATCCACACTATACTATATCTTATGCATGTTTGATCCTCTACACTGCAAGTGTTTTTAACCGTGTGTGCACCAATAAAACGTTTACATATTACACTTAGAGGTGCCTTGTCTTCTACCCCATGTGTAGGTGGCTGCACTGGGGCATGGTTCTCCCTTGTTGCCGATTCACTTTGAGGCCCAAATTCTTGCACCCAGGCCCACTGCATTGTGAAAACGCTCTTGATTGTCCATGTGATTTTATTTAGCCTATAATATTCTACTTGATCAGACTAGATGTCTTTATTTTCCACTAAATACATCCTGGTGGGATATCCTCTGTAGATCACTCGTTGATAACCTTCAGGACACCATCTTGCAGACATCTGTAGTTGAATGCGTCTACCATGTCAATATTACTTTATTTAAATTCATCTGCAAAAGTGAAGATAACTTGGTGGACAGATTTGATTTTACCGGCTGATTAAGGACCTGTGTCCATGGCCAACAGCTTGTGCCTGTAGCACCCCACTGATCTCCAGAGGCATTTGAGGGATCCCTAGTGGGTGAGCTGACATCCTAGGTCTGAGTCTATGGCTAAAACTGGGGGATTGAGAAACATTGGGCAGCAGTGGTTGCAAAGGCAGAAGGTTTTTTATCTTAATGCACTCTATGCAGCAGCCCCTCTGACACTTACCTGAGGTCCCTCTATCTCCAGCGATGTTGTAGGAATGTCTTGTCCATCTGGGACATTGGCTCCCGCTGCTGTCAATCAAAGTCAGTCAGCCAACAAGAAGTGAAAGCAGGCAGGGGTGGTCCACAGCTCCATGTCTGAATGGATAAACCGAGTTGTGACTCGGCTCAGGTGCCCCCATAGCAAGCTGCTTGCTGTGGGGGCACCCAACAGGAGGGAGGGGCCAGGAGAGCCGAAGAGGGACCCAAGAAGAGAAGGATCTGGGCTGTATAATAACAGAATAACTGTAAATAGCACCTCCAGCTGGTTAGCAGATTTCTTAGTAACTTCTCCAAGGAGAGTCACTAGGTCCCTGTGAAGATTCATCTGCATCCATTGTGTCTTCTGACTCCAATGTCGAGGGTTATTATTGTGTCCACTGACACCAATGTCAGGGGTTATTATTGTGTCCGCTCACACCAATGTTGAGGGTTATCATTGTGCCCTCTGACACCAATGCCGAGGTTTATTATTGTGTCCACTCACACCAATGTTGAGGGTTATTATTGTGTCCACTGACACCAATGTCAGGGGTTATTATTGTGCCCTCTGACACCAATGTCAGGGGTTATTATTGCGTCCACTCACACCAATATCGAGGGTTATTATTATGTCCACTGACACCAATGTCGAGGGTTATTATTGTGTCCATTCTGGGTACCACTAACAGGCCTCCTGCCTATCCTCATATTAGTGTGGGTCCCGCTCCCGAAGAGAGCAAAAAAAGTACACGGTTTACTATCACATGCACAGTACCTTGACACTTCACTGCTTCCTCCCTGACCAAGCCGAGTACCAGTTCTAAGAAAAGGCCACCCACCAAAAATAGAGATGGGTCCGTTCAGTTTTCAATGCTTTACTTGCATAATATCAGGGTGTATCTTAATAAATCCAGTGGTGGTTGTTAGCACTTTTTCTGTGTTGGGCAACCTTTGTCCTTTCCCCAGGATAAGTCCCATCTAGGGTACCAGGAGCTCTCCAGGTATCCCCCAGCAGGGAATAACACTTGCTGAAGTTGCTACATCTCTCCAGGAAGGGCCCCACCTAACTCGCATTGCGCCAGCTTCAGAGTCTACCTCCTGTCTTCTCAGAATTTCAAATCAAACTCTCTCTTTCTCAAACTCAACCCACTATTAATATTCTAGGAAAGGACATCAACTAGTGACCAACCTCCAAACTATTCTGACACCCCTTTAGTAGTAAAGCCCCCATTGCACTTTTGGCCTGCTGGGATATAAAGGCTGCAGGTCCTATAGGCCCCAACACTATGATCATGTCTTCACTTACTTCTCCACCTGATATTATTGAACAAAGCTTGGGGCTCTCTTTCCTATCCTCCCTTGTTACTACTGTAGCGCTCACCCCCGAAAGGGCCCACTAAATTGCCCCAGGCCCCACTTCTCCAGCTTAGTGCCGCAGCCCAGCACACAGCAACAGTCACTCTTATGGCTCAATAAACCCTGACTCAAAGGTGCACAGCTTGGAGAGCGTTACCTCTCACTCCTGTAGGCCGGGTTAACCTTATAAAAATGTCCACCCTTCCCAAATTTACGTATCTCTTCAGGCAAATCCCGAACAACATAATTATTTCTTTTGTTTGGAATGGTGGCACTCCTAGACTAGCAAAAACCACTTTCATTAAAAATTACTGGGCTGCAGTTCTAGTAACAGTTAAGTGGTGGCTGTCAGAGAACCCAGCTAACCAGGCATCTACGCTGGAGGCGGCTTCATTTTGGTCATACGCTGAGCTGTGGAATTTGATCCAAAGGGCACCCCGATCAAATCCTAAGATTCCTACTCCCATGGGGACTACCCTCAGAGTCTGGGATATTGTCAGAGCTAAGGTTGTAGAGGGAAACTATTGGTTCCCTTACACCCCATTAGGGGGAAACCTACGGTTACCCCACTTTCATTCATTCCATCCCTGATCCAGTAGTGTGGACCCGATTCGCTGTTAAAACTCTTTCAGATGTGATGGTTGGGGATAGATTGCTTAGCTTTGATGACCTTAAATGCAGGAAAGATTACCCTAACCAAAGGTTCTTCAGATACCTCCAGCTGCATCTTGCCTATCAGGCCCAATTCCCTCAACCCATAACCCTAGAGGTCCACGATATCGAAGCCATCTTGAGCGCCCCGGAGGAGTCCAAACAACTCCCAGTTGTTTACTATGTGGCAGAGGGATATACCTACGTTAGCAGATGATGACTGGGAGGAAGGTGTCCAACAGTATATCCTGCTGATGATCTCGGTAAGGGACAGGTATATTCAACTAAAGTTTATCCATAGGGCCTACTACATCCCTGAGAGGTTAGCCAAAATATACCCCGAAAGCAGTCCATTTTACCATAGATGTAAATCAGAAGTAGGCACATTCTTCTATGTGGTGTGGTCCTGCCCGCAGCTGCAATCCTTTTGGAAGGCAGTGGTCCATGATTTCAACTCAATCGGTAAACTTAGAGGCCCTGATGACCCCCGGCTTTTATTTCTTGGAATATGTGACACCCTGGAGGCACCTCAAGCTAAAAAATGATAGTCAATGCAGCCCTACCTCTTTATAAATTAACTTATATGGGACGTAACTGCTCCAAAAAATTTGACAAGGTATGGGCGGCATGGGTTGAAGAGAGGCAGCTGCTATGGAGTAGGGTTCAGAGCGTTTCCACCCAGGTAAATGATCCAAGGCCAAGCTGGCTATGGTTGCCACATGGTTGCATATATCCCTACCCTGACCTGTACCTGCTGGTATTCCCTTCTTGCCCCCCCACCCCCCCTTTTTTCTCTTGGTCTTTTGACCCATATTGGATCTCATACTAATTGATTGCCCCCCCCCCCCCTTACCACCCGTGATCTTCTGTTATGTATGGAGAATCTCTCCCCAATTGATAACTCTAGTCACCAGTTCATTGTATTATTGCCATTTAAGTTTGACAACTATGGCTCAACTGTGCTGTAACAACCATGATGATTGTATGATTTATACCTGACCATTGAGAATGTACCACTGCTCTTTGTTTGTGTTGTATGAAACTTGAATAAACTTGAAGTTAAAATAAAGGCTCAATAAACAGTCTAGGGGTTACTTTTCTTTCAAATGCATTGCTGAATAACTGGGAAAGGGCATAGGGAGCCATGGGATACTCCAGAAACCCTGAACAGTAACAAAAAGGACACTCTTCATTGTGTAGTTACTCCTAGGAACAGTCCCTTCAGTGGTAGACAAAAAATGGACATGGACAGCATTGAGACACCATATGCAATGTCCTAGGCCAGGCAAGCTTTAGCCTTAACCACTTGCCGACGCCCTATAGCAGTTTTACTGCTGCAGGGTGGCTACGCTGTGCAGGATCACGTATATATGCCCACCCCCGGCGACTTGCTCCCGCTGGGATTCTGCACAGCGGGTTCTGCAGACCCAATGTCCACCAGAACCCACTGATTGTTTGGTACACAGGCAGTGTCCTTAGTACAGTGACAGTGCATATTTTTAGCACTGATCACTGTATTAGTGTCACTGGTACCCAAAAAAGTATCAAAAGTGTCAGGTCGTGTCCAATTTGTCCACCACAATATCACAGTCCCACTATAAGTCACTGATCACCACCATTACTAGTAAAAATAAATAAATATATAAAAATTCCACAAATATATCCCATAATTTGAAGATGTTATAACTTTAGTGCAAACCCATAATATACGCTTATTGGGATTTTTTTTTTACCAAAAATATATAGCAGAATACATATTGGCCAAAATTGATGAAGACATTTTTTACATTTTTTTAATGGATATTTTTTATAGCAGAAAGTAAAAAATATATGTAGAAATATATATATATATATTTAAATTGTTGGTCGTTTTTTGTTTATAGCACAAAAAATAAAGAACTCAGCGGTGATCAAATTCTATCAAATTAAAGCTCTATTTGTGGGGGAAAAAAGACAAACATTTTTATTTGGGTATAGTGTTGCATGACCACACAATTGGCATTTAAAGTAACGCAGTGCCATATAGCAAAAAATGGCTTGGTCAGGAAGGGGGGTAAATCTTTCGGAACTGAAGTGGTTAATGCACAACTGGTTGCATCAGCAGCAGTCACCACAATAATGCAGACAGCAAATCCCTTGTATATCTGCAGCAACTTAGCAAGTAGGCCCACCAGCTCAGCAGAAGTTGGGACCTCCGTGAACACAGGCAGAATCTCAGCTGGGCTGCCTAAAAGGGCAGTAGCCCTTCAGGGGCTGGGAACTTCTCATCCTGGACAAGAACAAGGCTGCCTCAGATCCCAGCCTATTTATGCACTTACCCAGCCACCTTCTGGGCACCCTCCCCCAGGGTCCTGCACACAGGTCTGTACTTACAGTGTTCATGGATATTTCAATGCCAACTTCCAATATCCAGCAGACTTTCCTTGATGAACTTTCCAGACCAGAACCTCAGAAAAATCCCTTGCATAGCTGTAGCAACTTAGCAAATAAGCCCGCCAGCTCACCGGAAACTGTGACCTCCATGAACACAGGCAGAAATTCAGCTGGGCTGCCTGGAAGGGAAATGGCCCTTCAGGCTAGGAACTTGTCATCCTGGACAAGTACAGGGCTGCCTCAGATCCTAGCCTATTTATGCACTCGCCCAGCCGCCTTCTGGGCACCCTCCCACAGGGTCCTGCACACAGGTCTGTACTCACAGTGTTCTTGGATAGTTGGATACCACCTTTCAATATCCAAAAGACTTTCCTTAGTGAACTTACCAGACCAGATCTTCAGCAAAATCCCTTGTATATCTGCAGCAACTTAGCAAGTATTCCTGCCAGCTCAGCAGAAGCTGGGATCTCCGTGAACACAGGCAGAATCTCAGCTGGGCTGCCTGGATGGGCAGTAACCCTTCAGGCTGGGAACTTGTCATCCTGAGCAAGTACAGGGCTGCCTCAGATCCCAGCCTATTTATGCACTCACCCAACCACCTTCTGGGCACCCTCCCCCAGGGATTGGCTGAGACAACATAAATATTCATTGCCTTTCCAGCCCACTACATTCTGGAACTCTCCAGAAGGCAGGGAGAAACAATCAAACCTGCAACCAGTGGAACCTAGAACAGCCCAAAACTATCACACAAACTGATTACAGTGGACGCAAAAAAAGTAATCAATTTACCTAGCAACCTATCTAGGAATATGCTACACTACAGGTGCTCTTTAAGCCTCAGAAATACGTCAACATATTTAATGCATCCTACTGTACGGGATGTGTCATCATAACTCAATGCAACACCCTGCTAATGTAGAGTGTTGTAAGCAGACAGATAAAATTACCAACATCTTGCCTTTTCGTTGCCGTCATCCATCTTATGTTCTTGAACATGTTTAGAGGCTTCTGGCATAAATATGTTTCCTGCAGTTAAATGTATTTAAAGAGTATGACAGCGATTTTAAATTTAATTTATGTTTGTCTAGGAAAAAAAGAAAAAGAAAAGAGGAGAGACACATTAAAAGATATTAGATATCGTCTGCTGGAATTTAAACCAATGATAGACGACGTGTTGGAATTGATTAAATGTTTGTTTTGTTTCTCGTAAATCCACACCTGTGAGTGGTTTATTGGAAGGAGAAAAGAATTTGATGAATAAATCCAAGGGGAAATATACAGTGATATGTCACCGTTCTTCTTGTAAAATATGAGAGCCATGATAAACGGTTGCCGTGAGTAATTTTATATCGGTTGACAAATTGATGCGTCGGTGTCTACGCATTTATTGTTAGGTGGGTTTTATTGAAAGTGAGACTGCCCATGTGTGCAAAGAGAGGTCTGCCCAACCTGGCTTGAGTTTAAATTTGGGTGCGCCAATCCTTAAAGTGGACCTTTCAGTAACGTTACAAGTCTGCATGGATAAATTCCAGACATGTCACGATTTACAATTACGATTTTAATTAAAGCTTTACCTGTGTAAGCTGAGATGATGCCATTAGTCTGCTGCAGCAGGCAGTCAGGCGCATTTGCTTAGTCTGCTCTCCCCCAGTGATCAAACGGTAAGGGTTCATTAGTGCTTGTGATTAGGGGTGGTAAAAAACATGCGGTGGAGTAGGGATGGGCCTGTGGTTCGAGTCAAACATTCGTCGAATTTAGAACTATGGGGCGTTCGCAGCGGCTTCGCTGCCACGGAGTGCCCCATAATGCATTGCGCGCAGAAGGTGCGCACAGCTCCTCCTCCATGTGAGGGCTGCCGCCGTCTGCGCTGGCTTTGTCTTGACGTTTTATTTACAGTGCAGGGTGGGGCCACTGGGTGATGTACGGGTGACCCCATCCCCTTCTGACGTCATGTGATGTCAGAGGGGCGGGACGCTCAATTACGTCACTTCGTGGCCCCACCCTTCACCATAAATAAAACGTCAAACCAAAGACAGCTCAGTTGACGGGAGCCCTCCCATGGAGGAGGAGCTGTTCGTTTTTTTTTTTTTGTTTTTTCGGGTCCGCCACTCGCCGTGATTGATGATGGATTACAAAGGGGGGCACTTATTTTTATATTTTAACAAAGGACTTGTCCCTAATTGTCTCTTTTTGGTGAAGTAGTAGGGGTACGATGTACCCGATACTAATTCACATTCATATCGGGTACATCGTACCCCTACTACTTCACATGGGGGGGTTGGGATCTGGGTGCCCCCTTATTAAAGGGGGCTTCCAGACACCGATAAGCCCCCCCACCCGCAGACACCCACAACCACAGCCCAGGGTTGTGGGGAAGAGACTCTTTTCCCCATCAACATGGGTACAAGGTGCTTTAGGGTGAGGGGCGCAGAGCCCCCCTGCCCCAAAGCACCCATACTCCACATGTTGAGGGCATGTAGCCTGGTATGGTTCAGTGGGGGGCGCTCGCTCATCCCCCCCTATCCTGGCCGGCCAGGTTGCATGCTCGGATAAGGGTCTGGTTTGGATTTTAGGGGGGACCCCACGTCAATTTTTTGGCGTGGGGTTCCCCTTAAAATCTAAACCAGACCCGAAGGTCCTGGTATTGACTGGGGGGGGGGACCCCACAAAAATTTTTTCAGTGATTTTGCCGGGATTTCTGTATATTTCTGGGAGCCAACAATATATTACAGCCGCGATAATAAATGACAATTTTTCCTATGGAAATGTCATTTTGCTCTGGCTATGTTCTACACATCACAGAGATGCACCCTTTTACAGGCAGACTAAGGGACCCCCCAGGCACAGGAATATTTCATTTTTATTGTTTCTCTTTAAGCATTATTAAAATCACTTGCAAGTCTTTAAAATGAGAACTTTTGATTTTTCATGTTCGGGTGCCATAGATTTTAATAGTGTTTGAATGTCCGCACACATTTTTTGCCTGTTCGCATGTTCTGGTGCGCACCGAACCGGGGGGTGTTCGGCCCATCCCTACAGTGGAGCCACATTTTATTGCCCCCCCAACTGCTCCCCCTTAAAGTGGTATCTAACCCAAAACCAAAAATGTAATATATTATAGCTTACCAATCATTGGATGTGGTGGTTTCATCCATTTTCTTTTCTTGTGTGGTGATCTGACCAGTAACAGTGACGGCCGCTCCATTAGGGCCCCCCTAATCCATGCATCCGGCCCCCTAATCTACATGCAGGGTGCCGGACGCATGGACTTTAATGTGTTTTTTCTTTTTAAAACACATGATTAGAGCCTGAGGCTCTAATTGGCTTCAAAAAGGGTGGACTCGGGGAGCAGAGCACTGCTCTCTGAGCCCACCCAGTTTTGTGACAATAGCGAATTAATATTCACTAATGTCTTTCTGCTTCTCCTCCTGGCCTATCAGGAAGTGGGTCCTGAGACCCAACTGGTCGAGAGCAGAAGCGACCGTATTGGCCGGGAGCAGAAGCAGGGGTGAAGCCGCCGAGGAGGAGACGCAGGGGGAAGCCGCCCTCAACTTGGATGGGGGTAAGTGCGGGGTTGGTGGGCAGACGGGCATGCAACGGGGAGGGGTTTGTTCGCTGATTGACCGAATGGGGGTAGTCTGGTGGTATGTTTGCCATCCCCCCCAAAAGAAATGGAGCACCTGCCGCCACTGGCTAGTAACATCCAGTATTAGTGAGGCAACTTTGGAGGAATGAGCACAGTAGGCACAGCAGACAGCTGCATTGTCAGTTTGGGGGGTGTTAAATGTATTAGGAGATGTATGACCACTAACAAATTAATGCTAAACTCCAGCTCACACTTTATAATCAGTTACATGTAAATCAAAGGGGGAGGCACCACCTGAGAGTAGTATTTATTAACATAGGATTGAAAACACTCGCAAGATATGGTTAATAAATGGGCTCATCGTAATGTTGAAGACTAGGCGCTGATAGAGCTTTCTTTTGGTAATATTTAATCACCACTGGGTTTTTTATTTTTTGCTAAACAAACAAAAAAAAAATCAAACAAAAATTTTGAAAAAAAACGCCTCTGTTATAATATTTTGTAAATAAGAAATTTTTCTCCTTCACTAATGCGTGCTGATGAGACTGCACTGATGGGCGCTGATGAGGTGGCACTGATGAGTAGAGTTGAGCGAACACCTGGAAGTTCGGGTTCTGCTGGTCCGTCCGAACTTCGGGACAAAGTCCGGGTCCGGGTCCGGACGGAACCCGAACGATCGCACGGACAACGAACCCCATTGAAATCAATGGGGACCCGAACTTTTAGGCACAAAAATGGCTGTAGCAAAGTCCTGGAAAGCCCCAGAGGGCTGCAAAAGGAAGTAAAATGGGGGTAAGGGTAGGGCAAGCGCCCTACAAAAAAATGGGGACAGGGAAATAACTTTAAATATTTTTAAAAAAATAAAAACATAAAAAATGCAAAAATGGAGATGAATGTGGTTCATCTTCAAACTGTGTCTGAAAAGTATTAATTAACGGTAGAAGCCATATAACTGTTCTAAAATCATCTTCAAACTAGGGCAAGTGCCCTAC
>BLSH010333604.1:1004299-1015375 GCA_018402905.1 Glandirana rugosa | reverse complement strand
ACGTACCACTACGAGGAGTAACCTACGGGACGTAAATATCATGACATCTCACGAGTCAAAAGAATCAGTTAACCCCTTGACCTGTGGTAAGTCGGGGCTTCTGATCATTGTAGAACACTGGTTTTTCTCTGTGATACTCCTTGTCGACCCCTAATTTCCACTCATGACGTCGGTCTCTATAAAGAAAGAGTCGACTCCCCTGGAAAAATTGGTGAACTGGAAACCTTCTAAATGGAGGAAGTACTGGTCCCGTAAAAAACGCTATGTCGTGATGCAATTAAATTAATTGTTAATACGCCAGTACATTTATTTATTTTAAACACGGGGGGGGGGGGTATCTTATATCAAAAGAAAACAACCATAAACAGGTGATCAAATACCAACAAAAGAAAACTATATTCTATGGGGGGGGGGGGCACAAATTTTATTTATTTACATGACCGCATAATTGTTAATTAAATTAACGTAGTGCTGTATCGCAAAAAATGCCCTGGTCATGAAGGAGGTAAATCTTCCAAAGGTCAAGTGGTTAAAAAGGTCCCCTCAGCTGAGAAAGAAATATCTCTGGCTGCAGTACTCACCTTTAATCCCCAGCTGTTCCTCATAGTGTCTCTTTTTGGTCACAAGATGTTACTAGTCTTCGGGGCTGAATGGTGTCCAGTTCCCCAATTGACTAAGAAAACTGAGCACTCTACAGTACTATAAATGCAGGGCATCCAATGAGGAGCATCACCATGCAAATCTTCATTCACATTGCACTGGTGTAGACAGTGGCATAACTGCAAAGGACCACCCAGCGAGGAGAAGAGCGAAAGATGAAGAGGACCCTAAAGACTTTGGGGAAGGTTAGTATTGTATACAGCACAGCTAGTGGGGGTTTCAAGGGGAAGAAAGTTACTTTATGTGTGCACAGGGCTGTATCTAGGTATGAGGCCGGGTTCACACAATGTGCAGCGCCTTAGGGCCAAATTTTTGCCTGAATTTGGATCTGAAATGGAGCCAAAGACGCACAGGACCCTTCTGCTGTGTGCTCCGTGGCCGCCCCTAAGATATGTGAGTCGGCTCCATTGAGAGCCGGTCACACTCTCCGGTCATGCAAATTGGATGCGTAGAAACCGGCATCCAATTTGCACAAGTGTGAACCCAGCTGAAGAGATGAGACAATATACTAAAGTGCCACCAATAAGAAGTGAAGAACAACAATGTTACATTTTTTGCTCAGGCGGTATTAGAGTAGACCATAGACCTGCATTTTTTCTAAGGTGCATGGTCATAGGCAGGTGCCTACTGTTGGGGTGCACCACATGCCATGTCTCTACATTGAAGTGCATTGTGTATAGCTGGTGTTATCAAGAGTAAAGCTGGATACACATTATACAATTTTTTGTTGTTCAATTTCCTTTAGGTTTACCTTCAACTATGTAGTGCAAGGGCCTGCCTGATTGCATATGTAGCTATAGCTGAAGGGGCTGCTGATTATTGTAGTCCGCCTGTCACCCTGCCCAGCCAGTCACACTTCTCACAGACATCCAAAGTCATGAATCAGTCCAGAACTTTGTTTTGTTGTTTTTATTAGGGGATTTAACTTGGGTGGGGATGGGATTATGAAATGCCCAGAAGAATTCAGTTGAAAAGATGGGACGAACTATGTACACTCCCTGTACATTTGACTACAATCTCCTCCTGCACAAACTTGCTTGAAGAACCTCACTCACTTCATCCTGCACAACACTTCCTCTCAGGTGCAGATAGCTCATGATTAGGCTTGCCTCTGGCTCCAGCCAGGCCTTGTAGAATGCCCTTTGCAGGCAGGGGCCGTGTGTCCCTCTGGCTGCAGCTGCCCAAATCCACTGCCCGTGACCTCACAGTCCATGCTACACCCATCTCAGATTGTCTCTCACCTCAATCCACCTCCCCAGCTTCCTTGGCTGTGTGTCACTCACCCACACTCCAATGGATCCCTCCTGGAATACTTGTCCGGCAGCACGTTCCACTGTTCTCCCTGCTCCTGGTCAGGACCCCCCTTTGGGTTTTAAGGAGGGTTCCTTTCCACTCCCGAGATCCAGGCCCAAGTTCACCCCACCCCCAAGACTGGGGAGCTCCCTCAAAGGCCACAACAGCTAGTACTCCATACTCCAGTTCTTCCTCCTGACAACTCCTCCCCAGCTGGGCTGACCCTAGGTATTTAAGGAGGCCTGCCCCCTGCCAATTCAAGTTGGGGATTGGTCAGGGCTCCCCAAACACCCCAGACAACTCCTCCTCCCCTTCTTTCTTTCTCTAGAACACTCTAGAAACCTCTGGAAAGAAAGGGGAGGTCTCCATGATGCTGCCTGTGAGTCACCATCTGCTACTCTAGGCCACTCCCAGCCCACACAGATCAAAACAAACAGGCATAGCTTCCAGTTAGGCCTGCTTAAACTTACCTGCACTACAAAAAAACCCTACATCTAGCACACTACCTAGGTAGAGCGTGCTACACATACAATTTGAAAGTGTTTAGGTTTGACCTCGTATTATGTGGTTTTGGTAAATCTAGAGGAAAGTTGTACAAGAAAATTGTATAAAAGTTGTATAGTATGTAGCCAGCTTTAGACATCAGGCTGCCTAGGGAGGTAGGAAGGGGTAGGCTGCTACTCTCAGGTGTTCATGGTCCTGTATCCTGGCCCATAAATACAATGGGAGGTAACCTTGTGGGTCTTCTACTTCATGGGAAGTCAGAAAGCCCAGCTGCAAGATGTAATCCTCCTTAGGAATACATGCTCACCCTTTTGGAGTACCCAGTGGGGGTGCAGAAAGCTACACATGGACTCTGATGAGAGGACTCTTCCTTTCTTTGAGGTATGATCTAGGCAGCCTGAAAACAGCTTGATCTAGTTTATTTTGTTAGAATAAACTGAACTGTGTCTGCAATGAACTATGCAAGCCTGTGACTTATTAGCTGTTCAAGACAGGCCATAGATGGAGCAAATTTATTTCCTGCAACCACGGGGAAAGAAATTCACATGATTCCCCCATCAACACAGACAGTGCTGACAGGGGAATCCCTCCTGCTGAGACATTGTATTCTCCCGGTGGGGGGATGGGGGAAGCCATCCCCACCGGGAGAAGACAGTGATTATTGCTAGCTATAGCAGCCGCTAGCGATACTTGCAAGTAAAATCCATCGATTGATCAACTTAGTACATTCAGCCTTCCCATACATGGTTCAAATCTCAGCCAGTTCCTGCTATGGCTGGCCTAAGTTGCAAAGTGCATGGTCTGAAATCTCTCAAAGTTGTGCATGTATGGCATGGCATATCAAAAGAACAAGGACTTACAATAGAGCATATGTGCTACTAAGGTCTACAAGTGGGTAACATTCATGTGAAGATCTAAGCGCCATTGCCATGACTAACCAGTAGTGTGTGGTGCTTAAGCCACCACCTGGCGTGTACAGTGTGACTGGCAAGGATGATGGCGAGCTCTGGTTAGTGAGGGGATGAAGTATGTGACCCCCTTATAGTAGCCGTTGCCCCTCTGTACCTGGAACGAGACCCAGAGTCCCCATGTACATAACTACATGTCATGGGAGAGTGAAGGAGATCCTCAACAGTTTGTCACCGGGAGTGTTACAAGATTGGGCTGGAGAGCAGGATACAGGCTCTGCAATATCTCCTCACAAGGGCTGCATCATGTAACAAAGACAGTGTACATTTAGGGCACTGTAATGCTATTCATTGTGAATGGCAGCCCAACACCTTCACAACAAATACTGTATGTTGTAGCACGTGATTACAAACTACTATGTGCTGGGGTACTCTGTGGTAGCGAAAATGCTGCAGGTCCTATATCTGGTCCATAGTGGTGCTTCAAATAAATAAGCTGTCTTAGGGGATGATAACACTGATTGTTGCAACACAACAGACTGCCCTGGTGGGGACAGGCATGTATATGTATACAAACCCTCCATTATGTAATCCTTTCTTTGTATATCCACCTGCGTGGAAGACAAACCCTTTGGCATCAAAAGACATCAGCGCTAAAGACTAATGTATTGAAGGAAGGTTGTCGTACACAGAGCCATATTATAAATAGATCATCCTGCCACTGATACTGGCACCATCAATGACTCACCATGTTCATGCTGAATCCTTGCTACAGATCTGTCCACCATAGAGCATTCTTGAGTTCAAACAAGTGGCCACTGCCCCCACCTATAATTGGTCTATTGCAGCCAGGAGCTCTGGAAGGGCGACGCATGTCAAACAAATACAAAGCGATTTCCAAATTCATTAAGGGATGAGAATAGCGCCAAAAGAACACCAGGGAACCCCTTACGTGCCTGTAAGTTGTCAATAAGGTAGGGAACACATAAAAAGATGTAAAGGAATGTATAACATAAAACCAGAGATAAAAACAATAAGTTAGTCCATATCAAGAGTCCATGTACATCCATAAATCAGAGATAAAAGTCCATGTGAAAGGATGTGACTCCAGTGGGATGGATCCACACCTAGGGACAGCTGCCTGAAGAGCAGAAGCAACTCTGTAGGAATAGGAGACGTTTTTATTCACACGTGAATATGCATTTAGCTTGCTTTTAATAAATTCCCTGATAGCATACTGTCTCCCCCCCCATTTCCAAACCCAAACTTACCAACCAGCGAGAGACCAACCAAACTGACCTGTCTAACAATATGCATTAAGAACAGGGGTTTAGTGTTGGTTCACACTAGTGCAATGACAGACATCGCATGTGATTCGCAGCGCATAGCTGTTCACATCACATGCGATGCCTGTGCGATGCGATTTCAGCCGTACAGATAGTATGGCTGGAATCGCATTGCATTCAGACCAAACTCGCACAGGACCCTTTTTTGCATCAAACCAGAATCAGATTGCATGGGTGTTCACACTTATGCTATCCGATTCATGTCCGAACTGTCAGTTCCCACTGCGATATGTGAGCTGAAATAGGGGTGTCGTTAATATTGTATTGACATTCCCTTGAGTTCGCATATTGCAGTGTGAACGGCCGTATGAGTCGGGTGCGATGCGGGAACTGCAGTGGATTCTCAGGGTTCTCGCAAGGCACAAGCGTGAACCGAACCAAAGTCTGCATACATTTGCAAATACATGGGCAAGCTAGAGGCCCTGTCAAGGCACCCTGCTTTCTGTAGTCCCTAACTCTGACGTCTGAGTCTCTACAATGAGAGCACATGCATTTTAATGGATAGGTGGGGGCAGGTGGACCTGGAGGGAGTCCGTACCTCCTTAAAGGTACAGAGACACACTGAATACCCAGCACATAGCACTATGGCTGCAAAGATGTCAGTGTGTTGCCTGACCAATATATTCTAAACACAAATAAGTGGCCACTGCCCCCACCTATAACTGGTCTATTGCAGCAAGGAGCACTGGAGGGGCAACGCATGTCAAACAAATACAAAGAGATTTCCAAGCTCAAACTTATTAACAATGGGAAACTGTTACTCCCAATAAAACCAATGATGGGGCATTGTTTACTCCCACTGACCCTGGGAAATTTTCTTCTCTCACTGACCACAGTCCAGCCTCCCTAAAGTCCGAAGAACAGTAAACTGGTCGTTTTTTAAGAAAGGTTGGAGGCAGTGGCGTATCATCCATGGGTGCAAGGTGTTCACTGAACACGGGCCCCGAGGGGTGGGGGGCCCACAGTGCTCTGACCAACACTGCATGTAAGGATGATCTGTCCTTGGTTGACAGCCGGGGATTATCGGTGCGGTGTGGGCTTGCACACAGGCCCACTAATTTCATGATACGCCCCTGTTTGGAGGACCCTGCTCTTGGCTAAGGGACGTCTACTGGCTAAACTGGGGAATTACTCACACATTTGTGCCCTACTTTTCACTGTATCTCTGTTACCTCTCTAACTTCCAAGGCTAACAGTTGTATCCATTTCACTTATACAAACCATCCCTCAGAAACACAGAAGCCAGAATCTCATGTTGCAGTGTTTGCAGTATCCATAGTGCAACATAAGCTAAAGCTTGTAAGCACATCTCCAGCAAATAATCTGAAATCCATATTTAGAGAAGAATGAAACCCTAATGACTAGCCACCTTGGCTTCTAAATATCTGTAAACATTTAAGTAATCGTTGATTCTTTTCGAGTTTTCTGTTTTTCTTGTCTGTGATTTATTTTCTTTCCCTTTGCTAATTGCTGTACAGTTTGTGACTATCTAATGAAGTGTTACAGCAACACTTTAGTATTAGTGGCTCATACAAAAGTTTTGTTGCGTACAACAAGCACAGCAGTGGTCCCCTTTGAAGAAAATAATAGACTTCACTACCTGACTGCAAAAGTGTAGCACTTCAGAACTGCATGCTTAGTACCTATTGTGTGTGATATTTGTAGTTTTTGTGCAACTGCTATACATTATAAGTTAAAAAGGAAACTTTACTTGCCCCTCGTTTTGTTTTTTTTTTTCTAACTAAATATCCCCCAAACGTCACCATTTCCTATTATGCAGCACTGACTTCAATTCAGATACTTACCAGTCCAGTAGATGCCATGTTGTCCTGCTGTGATCTGCTCCTTAGGTTCCACAACCTGGGTCCTGGTCCTCCTTAGTCTAAGGTGACCAGATTTTTTTAATGAAATCCGGGGACATATTTTTTTTTATTGGCAAATGGCACAGGACTGCATAATACACCAAGCGCTAGGCACAGAACTTCATAATACACAGAGCCCTGGGCACAGGACTACATAATACAAATAGCGCTGGGCACAGGACTGCATAATACACATAGGGCTGGGCACAGGACTGCATAATACACATAGTGCTGGGCACAGGACTGCATAATACACAGAGCGTTGGGCACAGGACTGCATAATACACAGAGCGCTGAGCACAGGACTACATAATACACATAGCGCTGGGCACAGGACTGCAAAATACACAGAGCGTTGGGCACAGGACTGCATAATACACAGAGAGTTAGGCACCCCACCTCTTAGACCTTCCCCCACAACTGCTAAACACTTCTTCTCTCTATGCAGCTGCATCAGCTCAGACCCCTGCTCACTCACTGCCCTTACCTGTGCACAAACAGTTGCCCCCCATCTACTCACCTCCCGGTCTCAGCCCTTCACACAGTACATTTTTGGCTCTGCCTCTCCTCCACTGAACAACAGCAGAAGTGGCAGTGAGATTGTCCAGCAGTGGGCATCTGCATCCAAGCCACCAGGCTGTTTCTCAGCCTGCATGGGATGCCCTGTCTACGTTAATCCGGCCCTGAATCTGGGGACAAAACCGGGGATAGACAGTGTCCTAAATCCGGAAGCAAGAAGTCAGGGTTGGCAGCAAGCAATCTGGATATCAGGAGCAAAATTGTAAGCCCTGGAAACTTAGATTTGAATTTCAGATTTGTGCTTAGGCCCTTCAAAGAAGTTGAGCACTCCAGAGCATGCAAGGCAATCTTCTCCAGACATGATTGGAAAGGTCCCAAGGAGTAGTAATATCTGAAATTGCTTGATGTCTACATGTAGGTGTGCACAGCCTATTGCATTAGAGTGTGCACCCTAAAGCTCAAACACACGTGTATGTGTGTCTACATATATATGACCCCGGCACATTGATCCCCCCGCCGGCACAGTGAAAGAGAAGAGCGTACACTTCTCTTATGGCAGAGCCAGTAAGAGGGCGATCTTTCCCATCTTCCTGTCGGCACACAGAGTGATAATACTAATATGTGTGGAGTGCTTAGGGTGTGCCAAGCACATCCGGCACACCCTGTGCGCAATGCCAGTGCTTCTACATGGGCCACATCTGTGGAACACATTGGGGCACTTTTAAATTCAAGCCACTAGATTGTGAATTTCTGTGGAACAATTAAGATTGAATTCTAGGTGGGGCTGGATTTTATTCATAATTTCATTGCGAGCAACAGTCATGACAGAAAATTGTGGAAGAAATAGAAAAGGGAAACTGGGCCAAAAAAAAAAAAAAAATGCTAGCTTGTCGGTTGAATGTTTTATTTATATACAGAGCTCTCTGGATCCCTAAATTTAATATAATTATAAACCACCATGTCTATTGAAGGATGTCCTGGTTTTTTTTAGATGTCTACATTTTGTGAGACATGACCGTCAGACAAGCTGTAATCCAAAAAGCCATGCAGCGTCTTAACAAGAAGATAATAATACCTCTCGTGTGCAAATCATGTTTACTTTGACTTTTATAAAGAGGTAATTTGCAGGAACACAGATAATCCGAGCTATACTTTATAATTTGAATGTCACTTGGAATACAAGATGGTACAGAGCTGATTACTCATTGCCTCCGCTTACAAATTAATCAGTATTTAATCCAAAATCCACAATAAGATAAGATGAAAATAAGCGGAGGTTTCCGAGATTTGCGGTGTGTTTATTCTTAAACTGCTTTCCTTTATTTCCTTAACTTCGTAGATCTGGGTTACTTTATATGGATTTAATTAACGCCGAAGCCATAACAATACGCAGCTGAGGTGATGAATTATCGGTGTAGTTTGCAAACAGTGTAAATTCAGATTACTGGAACTGTTAACACGTGTTAGGTAAGATAAACTACTCCAGAAATAGATTCTGAATGGAAAGGAATTAAAGTGTATCTCTACTATTTGGAGCAAAACCATACTTGTTATATTAAATGGAGTATTCATAATTTATCTATTAAATGCTAATCTATAGGAAAGTAAAGGTAACGTTTTCAACATATAATAATATAACATTTGTTGTCAAATAAAATCAAAAATTGAAAACTAATTTTCCAGTCTTCAATAAGAAATGCAGCTCTTTTACACCATTTGAAAATAGGCAGTTGGGTCATTTTTTTATTGCTTCCAGGTTATTGGTGCAAAAATGCTAGGTATGTGCCAGGGGTTCGCAATGCAATTGATATAACAGATTTATATCAAACTATAAATCAGTCCATAAAAAGTCCATAGGTGGGCTCACTTAAGTGGCAGCTCAGTGTTGAAGCAAGAAGCAGCTTAAGGGTACAGAGGAGAAAGCACAAGTGCCATACTAAGTGTAGCGTATATGGATTCTAACCACTTCAGCCCCAGAAGGATTTCCCAGTTTAGGATCAGAGCACTTTTTGCGATTCTGCACTGCGTCGCTTTAACTGACAATTTCCCCCACAAATAGAGCTTTCTTTTGGTGGCATTTGTTCACCTCTGCGTCATTTCTGATCACCGCTATAAACAAAAAACGAAAGTCAATTTTGCAAAAAAACAATATTTCTTACTTTTTGCTAAAATACAAATCCAAAAAAAATGTAAAAAAACATTTTTTTTCATCGGTTTTGGCCAATTTATATTCTTCCTCATATATTTGGTAAAAAAAAAATCACAATTGGTGTTTATTGATTGGTTTGCGCAAAAGTGGCCGCGTTTACGAATGATGAGAATTAATTTTTGGGGTTTTTATTTTTTTTTTTATATTTTACTAGTAATGATATTGCGGCGGACACGTCGGACCATTTTGACACTTTTTTGGGACCATTGGCATTTATACAGCTATCAGAGCTATGGAAATACACTGATTACTGTGTAAATGCCATTGGCAGTGAAGGGGTTACCCTAGAGGGGGCGCTCTAAAGGTTAACTGTGTTCCCTCACTGTGTTCTAACTGTATGGGGGCTGGGCTGGCTTGGAGAGGGGAGTGATCATGACTTCCATATACAGGAAGCCTGTGATCACATCCCTTTCCCCTCTGTCAGAACGGAGATCTGTGTTTACTTACACGAACCTCCGTTCTCTCACTGCGGGGGGGGCCATCGCGCGTAGCCGGCAGATGGAGTCCTCCCTACCCGCTCCCTGGCCCCTCCGGAACACAGTGAGCGTGCAAGCGCGCCTCTGGCGGCGCGTGCTCACAATATTTGTTATCGCGGCCGCCATCAGGGATAATGAACCACTTTGCTGTTGTCAAACCACGGCGGGTGGTCAGCAAGTGGTTAATATAGATAAGAAGACTAACAAAAGGTAAAAATCACAAAGGTAAAATCATCAAAAGCATTGAGCACTGCAGATCATCCGCATCAGTGGAACAGTGTGTCAGGATGCCCTCTGCGGCTGGGTACTCGGAGGGATGCTGCCGGTGGAATGCACAGGCAGCCAATCGTGATGTCACTTCCTGGATGTGATGATGTAGGTGACGCATTTGCAGAGCATGCGCTCCTTCTTCAGGCCTGGAGAAAGGGATGGCTGCACACCAAGATAGTGAAGAAGTCCTTTATTGTAGTTCCATAAAAACATAAGACACAACACAGGACAATAGCAGGGTAGCAAGGGAAGACGTGTTTCACACAAGGAATTAGTACTTATTTATTACCTTCTTCAGGCCTACTCAATGCTTTTGATGATTTTACCTTTGTGAGTAATCTATCTTAAAATCCATATACGCTACACTTAGTACGGCGCTTGTGCTTTCTCCTCAGTTTTACCGCTTCCAGGCTACCTATCATCACCACTCAAAATTGTTGCAATAGCAGCTTCCTGTCCGCCCGCAGATGGGCAGCCCATGCAGGCAAAGCGATATACTGGTATGTCGCTGCCTGCTTCTGGGTGATTGTACACAGCAGGAGTCTATCAGCAAGTCCCAGATAATGATTCAGGGCTGGGACATGCTCATCGGCTGTGTCATCAACAAAGCAGGGGTAAGAAACAAAGAGATCATTTAGTAAAAGCAGCACATACTACACACATTACACATTGGTAGGCACACATTGAACCCCTTGATCACCTTAGATGTTAACCCCTTCCCAGCCAGTGTCATTAGTACAGTGACAATGTATATTATCAGCACTGAACACTGTATTAGTGTCAATGGAGAGTTCCATTATAAGCCACTGATTACCGCCATTACTAGTATATAAAAATAAAATTCCAGTATACAGTATATACCATAGTTAGTAGGCGCTATAACTTTCATGCAAACCAATCAATATATACTTATTCAGATTTTTTTTTCACCAAAGACATGTAGCAGAATACATTTTGCTCAAAATTTATGAAGAAATTAGGGGGGCTTGGATATGTTTTATAGCAGAAAGTAAAAAATATTGTTTTTTT
>BLSH010333604.1:978369-994262 GCA_018402905.1 Glandirana rugosa | reverse complement strand
AATTGATACAAGGGAGCCACACAAGATTGACACCTCCCCGCCCCGACCAATCCTGTATTGTCTAGATTGACTAGGGTCACTGTCCCTAGTCATCTAGACGATACAGGGAACAGTGTCTTACCTCTTGGCGGCACAAATGTTGCCGCCAAGGGGCAAGACGTCCAGACTGTCCCCTAGCGCCCAGCTAACTCAGGTGGGCTGGGCGCCCGTGCCGGTGCGTCGTACGCCGCCCGCGCACGCGCGCGGCGGCGGTGGACACTCACACGCGGTCCTCGCACGTGTACCGGTCCTGCAGGTACCTGCAGGTGGGCCGTAAAGTCTAGGCGCGACCTCGGCATGGACGTCCTGGCCATGTGCACGCTCCTGGCGCACACTCACAGGTGGCGGCGGCGCGCGCACGCGCCCGCCGCATGCTGCGTGGCCGTGCCCGCGGGTCGGGTGGACTCAATCGACCCGCGATCCCCTGTCAGACCTGCAGAACGGGGAACCGCCGTTGTAAACACGGCGGTTCTCCATTCTGTGACAAGGGACATAGCAGATCTACTGATCCCTGTCACTGGGATCAGTTAGATCTGTTATGTCCTAACCAGCCCCGCCCCTCCACAGTTAGAACACACCGAGGGAACATAGTTAACCCCTTCACTGCACCCTGCAGGTTAACCCCTTCACTGCCAATGACATTTATACAGTAACCAGTGGACATTTAAATTTCTGATCGCTGTATAAATGTCATTGGTCCAAAAAAAGTGTCAAAAAAGTCTGACATAACCGCCCCAATATTGCAGTCCCGATAAAAATTGCAGATCGCCGCCATTACTAGTAAAAAAAATAAAAATAATAAAAACGCCATAAATCAATTCCCATAGTTTGTAGACGCGGTAACTTTTGCGCAAACCAATCAATATACGCCGATTGCGATTTTTTTTTACCAAAAATATGTAGAAGAATATATATTGGCCAAAACTGTTGAATCATTTTTATTTTTTAATTTTTTTTTTGTATATTTATTATAGCAAAAAGGAAAAAATATTGGGTTTTTTTCAAAATCATCTCTCTTTGTTTGTTTATAGTGGCGATCAGAATTGACGCAGAGGGGATCAAATACCACAAAAAAAAACCTCTATTTGTGGGAAAAAAAAAATGATATAAATTTAGTTTGGGTACAACGTCGCATGAACGCGCAATTCTCATTCAAAATGTGACAGCGCTGAAAGCCAAAAATTGGTCTGGGCAGGAGGGGGGTTTAAGTGCCCAGTAAGGAAGTGGTTAAACACTGCCATTTACAATAATACTTTGGACATCATAGACCTGTGTTCAGATCTGTACAAAAAAAGGGTAGTGCAGATCTAAATGTGCATGAGCCCTACAATGCAACAATGGATGAAAAAAATGGCAGTTGTTTATGATGCACAATGCCATTCTGCAGTCATGATCCACCCTTCTCATTATCAGCACACTGGTCCTAGGCAAGGATGTGCAGCCAACGCTGGAGTGCTTGCGTGCTGATAGGCAGTCACTGAAAGAGGCCGAAAAGATCAGCATTACCAGGATGCAACAAAAGGATAAAAAATGGCAGTTGTTTATGACACACAATGCCATTTTGAAGGCATGATCCATCCTTGTCACTATCCATATACTGGTCCAGGGCAATGATGTGCAACCAACGCTGGAGGGTTTGTGTCCTAACAGGAAGTGGCTGAAAGAGGCTGAAGGAGATCAGTGGTACCAAGATGCAATAAACGATGAAGAAAAGGTGGAAAACACATTTTATTCAAAATGAAAAATGGCAGTTGTTTATGGTACACAATGCCTTTCTGTAAGTATGGTCCATTCTTGTCACTATTAGTATGCTGGTCCTGGGCAATGATGTGCAGACAATGCTGAAACAGTCACATGCTGATAGGAAGAGGCTGAAGGAGATCAGCATTCCTAAGATGCAACAAAGCATCAAAAAAATGTGGAAAACACATTTTATCGAGAATTAAAAATATGTCAGTTGTTTATGATACACAATGGCTTTCTGCAGGTATTGTCCATCCATGTCACAATCAGTACATTGGTCCTGGGTAATGATCTGCAGCCAACACTGGAGTGATTGTGTGCTGAAAGGAAATGGCTGAAAGATCACCATCTCAGCTGAAACAAAGAATGAAAAAATGGTGGGAAAAACATTTTATGGAAAAAAATGGCAGTTGTTTATGATACACAATGCTTTTCTGCAGGCATGGTCCACCCTTCTCATTATCAGTATGCTGGTCCTGGGCAACAATGGGTGGCCAGCACTGCAGCAGTTGCATGCTGATAGCTAGTGGCTGAAAAAGGCTGATGAGATCAACAGTACCAAGATGCAACAAAGGATCAAAAAAGGGTGGCAGTTCTTTATGATACACAATATAATTCTACATGCATGGTGCACCCCTGTCATTATCAGAATACTGGTCCTGCATATGATGTGCAGGCAAAAATGGAGTGATTGCATGCTATAAAGAAGTGGCTGAAAGAGGATACAGGAGATCAGCAGTACCAGGATGCAACAATGAATAAAAAAGGTGGTAAACTTTTTTTTTATGGCAGTTGGTTATGATCCACAATGCCATTTTGCAGGCCTGGTCCACCCTTATTGTTATCAGTACTTTTGTCCTGGGTAATGATGTACAGCCAATGCCGGAGGGTTTGCGTGCTGACAGGTAGTGGCTGAAAGAGGCTGAAAGAGATCAGCAGTATCAAGATGCAATTAAGGATGAAAAACGGCAGTTGTTTATGATACACAATGCCATTCTGCAGACATGGTCCACCCTTCTCACTATCAGTATCTGGTCCCGGACAAGGATGTGCAGCCAACGCTGGAGGGTTTGTGTGCTGACAGGCAGTAGCTGAAAGAGGCTGAAGGAGATCAGCAGTACCAGGATGCAATTAAAGATGAAAAAAGGTGGAAAAAAACATTTTATTAAAAATGAAAATGACAGTTGTTTATGATACACAATGCCTTTCTACAGGTATGGTCCATTCTTGATGCTATCAATATGTTGGTCCTGGACAACGACCCTGGAGTGTTGGAGAGAAAAAATGGTTGAAAAAGCATTTTATTGAAAAAAATGGCAGTTGTTTATGATACACGACACTTTAGAAAACAAAATACCATCCAGTTTGGGTCTACTTTAAAATATTGTTCTTTACATATCTCAACCAGCAGGGGTCCTCGTACCCTTACCATGGGTGAGTGCCCCAGCTGTAGACTTCTAATGACAAAGCGGCTGTTGCTTGGCCAGTACCATAGCAGAATGTTGGCAGGAAACTTTGGCCACATGGATCAGGCCAAGAAAAAAAAAATCAATATAAAAACACTCAACAGGCAAAGTAGTTCCATAGATTATCGCTAAACATATGAAGGCAGCAGGCTGAAAAGAAAAGGAGCCTCCGATACAAAGTCATTCGTTTCCATTTTATCTCCCAAACAAAATTATCTTCAGTGATAACCCGGTGATGTATGTGGATGGAGATAATTCTAGCCGGCCTTGTAGGCCACTGATACAAGAGGCGACTTCTCACCAGGGAAGAGAGCAGAGCTCATTAAGGTGCTGGCCAAGCAGAGCCATTATTATGAAACCGCTGGCACTGCCAAGGATTGCATGCAGAGGTTTCCATTACTGGCAAACTGGAGAAAAAATACTCTTGAATCGTTTCGGCTTTCTGCTAATCTCTATGTGTGGCCAATGGCTTCCTGGCTCAGGAGAGCCATGTCCTATTCAAATCTGTATTGAGACCAAATTGGAATGACAGCCACCACACGCTGCTAGGAGTCTGCCTAACAAGAAACACGGAGTGAATACATTTTTAGGCCTCATACACATGGACGTATGTTTTAAAAATAAGCAAAATGTGGGGTCCGACGTCAGGGGAAAATCTGTGTTTTGCATCGGCGTTAATGAGCATTAGTGACTGTTAGTGAGGGTCGACGTCAATGGGCATTTTTAACCACTTCAGCCCCGGAAGGATTTCACACTTTAGGACCGGAGCCCTTTTTGCGATTCGGCGCTGCATCGCTTTAACTGACAATTGCGCGGTCGTGTGACGTTGTACCCAAACAAAATTTGCGTCCTTTTTTCCCTACAAATAGAGCTTTCTTTTGGTGGTATTTGATCATCGCTGCGTCATTTCTGATCGCCGCTATAAACAAAAGAAGAGCGACAATTTTGCAAAAAAACCCAAATTTCTTACTTTTTGCTAAAATACAAATCCCAAAAAAAAAACAAAAAAAAAAACATTTTTTTTCACCGTTTTTGGCCGATTTATATTCTTCTTCATATTTGCGATAAAAAAAAATCGCAATCGGCGTTTATTTTTTGGTTTGCGCAAAAGTGGCCGCGTTTACGGACGATGAGAATTCATTTTTGGGGTTTTTATTTTTTTTTTATTTTTTATTAGTAATGGCGGCGATCTGCGATTTTTAGCGGTACTGCGATATTGGGGCGGAAATGTTGGACCATTTTGACACTTTTTTGGAACCATTGGCATTTATACCGCGATCAGTGCTATAAAAATGCACTGATTACTGTGTAAATGCCATTGGCAGTGAAGGGGTTAACCTGCAGGGGGGGGCTAAAAGGGTTAACTGTGTTCCCTGGGCGTGTTCTAACTGTGGGGGGACTGCCCTGGCTGGGGAAGGGAAGCGATCAGAGCTTCCGTATACAGGAAGGCTGTGATCAGCCCTTCCCCCTTCACAGAACGGAGGTCCTTGTTTACTTACACGGACCTCCGTTCTTTCACTCCGGGGGGGGGGGCATCGCGGGTAGCCGGCGGCGATCGAGGCCGCCGCACCCGCTCCCTGGCCCTCCCCAAACACAGTGAGCATGCGGGCGCGCCTCCGGCAGCACGCGCGCGCTCACAGTGCGCGATCTCGCAGCCGCCGTCAAATGAAGGCAAGTGGTTAAAAAAAAAAAAAATCCTCCGCTATTTTTCAACCTAAAAACACCGGCGTCGAAAACGCCGGTTAACGCCAGTACGACATTAGTGAGTGTTTTGCGGCTTCAAAAAACGCCAAAACGTTACAGCCTCAGAATGCTCTGTCCGTGGGTTCTAGCTTCAGATCACTAACGCCGACGCCATCTACAGCTAACAAAACGTCAGCGATTTATGGGGCCATTGACTAACATGGAGAGCTGCAAAAACCGCCAAAAAACGTCCGTGTGTATGAGGCCTTAAAGCGCACACTCCTAAGTATAGCATTTTCTGCCTTTAAAGATAAGTATGAAAAAAAAATAGGTGAAGGGCAGGCATGACTAGGTAAACAGGGGAGGCAAAGGAGGGATAGGGTTAACATCAGAATTCAGGAGATATGAGGTACTTACCTGGACTAGTGGAATTGAATTTTCGGGGGGTCTAGGTGGGACAGAGAAAACGTTGAGCAGTGTAAAGACAGTGAACAAAGAAGAAACTTCCCAACTTCACACCCTGCATTTTGGATTGGTGCTTCTCAGTGGTTGTAGTGGCCAAGCGGTTGGGATCTTTGGAGCATAGCTACCATAGCAACACTGTACCACCCTGGCCCGTTCTCAGGAGGACGTCCACCCAGAACAATAGGGTTCCCGCCTGAACATCATTTTACAATGGCCCGGGCGTGAAGCAGTTAAGTGGTTCCTCAGGTACATAAATGATGGTTGGTCCTTTGATGCCTTCAAAGACCGTCATCCTTGATTATTGCTGTTTTTACTATTATATTTCTGTTTGATCACTCCAATACCGAGCACTTTCACCCCCTTCATGCCCAGGCCAATTTTGAGCTTTCAGCGCTGTCACACTTTGAATGACAATTGTGTGGTCTTGCAACACTCTACCTGTATGACATTTTTTTCTTTATTTTCAGACAGATAGAGCTTTCTTTTGGTGGTATTGAATCACCACTGGGGTTATTTTTTTTTCTAAACAAATGAAAAAAGGCAGAACAATTTGAAAAAAAAAAGTTTCTCTTTGTTTTTGTTATAAAATTTAGCAAATAAGTAATTTTTATTCTTCGCTGATGAGGCAGCATTGATGGACACTGATATACATATACCGATGTGTGCTGAAGAGGCTGCACTGGTGGGCACTGATGAAGCTGCACTGATGTGTGCTGATGGACACTGATGAGACTGCACTGATGAGGTGGCACGGATGGGCACTGATAAGCTGCACTGATGGGCACTGATGAGGCTGCACTAATGAGGCAGCCCTGATGGGCACTGATAACCTGCATTGATCTGCGCTGATGAGGCTGCACTGATAATCAGGGCATTGATGATCAATGCCCTGATTATCAATGTAAGCAATGTACTGGACTCACTGTGCCCTGTCAGCCTTGCTGGTTGTCAGCTCTCCTTTTCTCACACAGAGACAGGGTGTGAGGAAAGGAATGCCAATAACCGGCAGATCTGTTTACATGTGCCCATCTGTAATTGGACTGATCATATGGTAAATTGCTGCTGTGATTGGTCCTTTGCCGCAATCTGTGATCAGCTGTGTCCAAAGGAGGTGCGGTTCTGAGTGTACGTCCATGGACATCCTCCCATAATTGGAGAGCAACACTGTAGCCATCTTTTGGCTATAGTGTGGTAGGGAAGAGGTTAAAGGGAGGTTTACAGTGCATCCGGAAAGTAGTCAATTTTTCCGCATTGTTATGTTACAGCCTTATTCGAAAATGGATTAAATTAATTATGTTCCCCAAAATTCTACAAACAATGCTCCATAATGACAATGTGAAAGAAGTTTGTTTGAAATCTTTGCACATTTATTAAAAATAAAAAACGAAAAAATCACTTGTACATACAGTATCTCACAAAAGTGAGTACACCCCTCACATTTTTGTAAATATTTTATTACATCTTTTCATGTGACAACACTGAAGAAATTACACTTTGCTACAGGTAGTGAGGTAGTGAGTGTGCAGCTTGTATAACAGTGTGAATTGGCTGTCCCCTCAAAATAACTCAACACACAGCCATTAATGTTTAAAACACTGGCAACAAAAGTGAGTACACCCCTGAGTGAAAATGTCCAAATTGGGCCCAATTAGCCATTTTCCCTCCCCAGTGTCATGTGACTCGCTAGTGTTACAAGGTTTCAGGTGTGAATTGGGAGCAGGTGGGTTAAATTTGGTGTTATCACTCTCACTCTCTCATACTGGTCACTGGAAGTTAAACATGGCACATCACGGCAAATAACTCTCTGAGGATCTTAAAAAAAATAATTATTGCTCTATATAAATTGGCCTAGGCTATAAGAAGATTGCCAAGACCCTGAAACTGAGCTGCAGCATGGTGGCCAAGACCACAGCGGTTTAACAGACAGGTTCCACTCAAAACAGGCCTCGCCATGGTCGACCAAGGAAGTTGAGTGCACATGCTCAGCATCATATCCAGTTTTGGGGGATAGAAGTATGATTGCTGCCAGCATTGCTGCAGAAGTTGAAGGGGTGGGGGGGTCAGCCTGTCAGTGCTCAGACCATACACCGCACACTGCATCAAATTGGTCTGCATGGCTGTCGTCCCAGAAGGTAGCCTCTTCTAAAGATGATGCACAAGAAAGCCCACAAACAGTTTGCTGAAGACAAGCAGGCTAAGCACATGGATTACTGGAACCATGTCCCGTGGTCTGAGGAGACCAAGATAAACTTATTTGGTTCAGATGGTGTCAATCGTGTGTGGCGGAAACCAGATGAGGAGTGCAAAGACAAGTGTGTCTTGCCTACAGTCAAGCATGGTGGTAGGAGTGTCATGGTCTAGGACTGCATAAGTACTGCCGGCACTAGCAAGCTATAGTTCATTGAGGAAACCATGAATGCCAACATTTACTGTGACATACTGAAGCAGAGCATGATCCCTTCCCTTCGGAGACTGGGCTACAGGGCAGTATTCCAACATGATAACGACCCCAAACACACCTCCAAGACGACCACTGCCTTGCTAAAGAAGCTGAGGGTAAAGGTGATGGACTGGCCAATCATATCTCCAGACCTAAACTCTATTGAGCATCTGTGGGGCATCCTTAAACAGAAGGTGGAGGAGTGCAAGGTCTCTAACATCCACCAGCAACGTGATGTCATCATGGAGGAGTGGAAGAGGACTCCAGTGGCAACCTGTGAAGCTCTGGTGAAGTCCATGCCCAAGAGAGTTAAGGCAGTACTGGAAAATAATGGTGGCCATAAAAAAATATTGACACTTTGGGCCCAATTTGGACATTTTCACTTAGGGGTGCGCTCACTTTTGTTGCCAGCGGTTTAAACATTAATGGTTGTATGTTGAGTTATTTTTATGGGACAGCAAATTTACACTGTTATACAAGCTGTACACTCACTACTTTACATTATAGCAAAGTGTCATTTCTTCAGTGTTGTCACATGAAAAGATAGAAAAAACTATTTACAAAAATGTCAGGGGTGTACTCACTTTTGTGAGATACTGTAAGTATTCACAGCCTTTGCCATGACACTCAAAATTGAGCTTTGCTTCCACTGATCATCCTTGAGATGTTTCTACAACTTGATTGGAGTCCACCTGTGGTAATTTCAGTTGAGTGGACATGATTTGGAGAGGCACCCACCTGTCTATATAAGGTCCCACAGTTACCAGTGCGTGTCAGAGCACAAACCAAGCCATGAAGTCCAAGGAATTGTCTGTAGACCTCCAATACAGGATTGTATCAAGGCACAGATCTGGGGAAGGGTACAGAAAAATGTCTGCAGGATTGAAGGTCCAAATGAGCACAGTGGCTTCCATTATCTGTAAATGGAAGAAGCTTGGAACCACCAGGTCTCTTCCTAGAGTGGGCCGCCTAGCCAAGCTGAGCAATTTGGGGGAGAAGGGCCTTAGTCAGGGAGGTGACCAAGAACCTGATGATCACTCTGACAGAGCTGTAGCGTTTGCCTGTGGATAGAGGAGAACGTTCCAGAAGAACAACCATCCCTGCAGCACTCCACCAATCAGGCCTGTATGGTAGAGTGGCCAGATGGAAGCCACTCTTCAGTAAAAGGCACATGACAGCCCACCTGGAGTTTGCAAAAGGCACCTGAAGGACTTTCAGACCATGAGAAACAAAATTCTGTGGTCTGATGAAACAAAGATTGAACACTTTGGCCTGAAAGGCAAGCATCATGTTTGGAGGAAACCAGGCACCCCTCATCACCTGACCAATACCATCCCTACAGTGATACATGGTGTTGGCAACATTATGCTATGGGGATGTTTTTCAGGGGGAGGCTAGTCAAGATTGAGGGAAAGATGAATGCAGGAATGTACAGAGACATCTTTTATGAAAACCTGCTCCAGAGTGCTCTGGACCTTACACTGGGGCAAAAGTTAATCTTCCAACAGGACAGCGACCCTAAGAACACAGCCAAGATAACAAAGGAGTGGCTATGGGACAACTCTGTGGATGTCCATGAGTGGTCCAGCCAGAGCCCAGACTTGAACCCCTTTGAACATATCTGGAAAGATCTGAAAATGGCTTTGCACCAACACTTCCCATCCAACCTAATGGAGCTTGAGGGGTCCTGCAAAGAAGAATGAGAGAAAGTGCCCAAAATAGGTGTGCCAAGCTTTAGCATCATACTAAAAAAAATTGAGGCTGTAAAAGGTGCTTCAACGAAGCCTTGAGCAAAGGCTGTAAATACTTATGTACATGTGATTTTTTTCATTTTTTTATTTTTAATACATTTGCAACAATTTCAAACTTCATTCACATTGCCATTATGGGAAATAGTTTGTATAATTTTGAGGAAAATAATGAATTTAATCAATTTTGGAATAAGGTTGCAACATAACAAAATGTGGAAAAAGTCAAGCGCTGTGAATATTTTCTGGATGCCGTTATGGCCAATTTTAACCCAAATTGGTATTGGTCTGCTTAATTAGGTATATTTGATAAAAGGAGTATGAGAGGCATAGCGGTCTTTATGGTTAGTGGTCGGTGAGATCTGTTTTACCCTAGTCACGTATTTGTGCATTATTTGCCCCGTGATCTTATAATTAGCATCCCGTTAAAATAATTTCTGGTGACACTTCAGTGCTCTAAGCTTTTCATGCATCTATACTTAGGTGATGGACCTCTATTAGTCTTAACGCAGTTTTTGCAATGTAGTTAATTGGGAATATAAATTAGAGACTGCTCTTGAATATGGATTAAACTCAACTCTGACCAAGAAGCTAATGCACAGTTGAAAAACAAACGTGCAAGTTATCTTAGCTTTTGCTAGAATATTTCTAACCTTTTACAGCTAGTCTTTTGATTTATGGTGTGTCATCAGTGGCGTGACATTGCTCATTTCTGTGTCAGCTTTTCAGCATCCTGGTGGACTGCTTACTAGGCATGATTCTTGATTGGTTAATAGGAATGGACGAACAGTTCGGCCCGAGCATGAGTTCGGGCTGAACAACCTAATTATCAGGGTGTTCAACCGTTTGTTGGGCCCACCAAAAGACCACAGTGCACTGCGCAGCAACACAGTGCAGAAAGCCCTGATTGGCTGAAGCAATGAAAGCTTTGCCCAATCAGGGCACATAGCACTGCCAGAGCCATGATTGCTTTTAGTCCCATCCCACACTATAAAAGTATTCTTTCAATAGCAGCCATTTTCAGTGTGATATTGGCGGCGTGGAGACAGATAGAAAAGGGCTATGTTCAGATTGCAAGTTTAACGCCATATATTTCTGTGTCTTACTGCAAGTTTAACGCTGTATATTTTATTGCATTACTGCAAGTTTAACGCTATATATTGCTGTGCATTAGTGCAAGTTTAACACTGTATAGTTCTGTGCGTTACTGCAAGTTTAATGGCATATAGTTCTGTGCGTTACTGCAAGTTTAACGCCATATAGTTCTGTGCGTTACTGCAATTTTAACGCTCAATGTATTTAATTGCGTTACTGCAAGATTAACGCCATATAGCTCTGTGCGTTACTGCAAGTTTAACGCCATATAGTTCTGTGCCTTACTGCAAGTTTAATGCCGAATATTTAATTGCGTTACTGCACGTTTAACGCTATATATTTCTGTGTTACTGCAAGTTTAAAGCCATATAGTTCTGTGCGTTACTGCAAGTTTAACTCCGTATATATCATTGTGTTACTGCAAGATTAACGCTGTATATTTCATAGCGTTAGTGCACGTTTAATGCAGTATATTTCTGTGCATTACTGCATGTTTGACACAGTATATTGCAGTGTATTATATGCAGTGTATATCCGTGGAGTGTATCTGTGTAGTGAGTACTCAAATTAAAGTGCACCAAACACCACTTTCCATTAATTATAGTGCATCCACATACACATTTTCACATCTTTATTACATTTTTTTAATAAGCACTGCCCCCCCCCACCCATCATGTCTGGAAGGACAACAAGGAGAAGCAGACACGTTCCCATGGCAATGTAAGGGGGGCAGCAGCGTATGTGTCCACAGCCAAAGGTGGACACGGTCAGTCCTCAGGCAGGGCATCATTTCCTCTGTTTGGTGATGTTGCCCATGCTATCCAGCCACAGCATGCAGAGGAACTGGTGGACCGGCTTACTAAACCATCCTCATCCTCCTTATTCACCCAAGCAGTCCCCTGCAGCTGCCAGAGTGGCTAAACCTGCCTCCTTGTCCACAGCTATTCCTGTTATAGCCCCAGCATCAGCCATGGAGGAGGCAGCTGAGTTAATTGACAACAGCGTCAGCCACTAGCTCCTTGTCGATGCACAGCCATTACTTGATTTAGATGTTGGTCCTGAGGTTTAGGAGGGCAGGAACATGAGCCTACAGAGAGGGGAGAACACTGGTACACAAGTTGGCATTCATGTTCCCCATCATCAGCGTATTGCCAAGTTGTCTCCAGTGGTAATGAGGATGGAGGAGATGATGATGAGGTCACTTGATGAGGTCACTGACGCGACTTGGGTGCCAGAAAGAGCAGAGGAGAAAGTGAGGATGAAGCACAACCCCAACGAGGCAGCCATCATGGAAGAGTAGTGAGCAGCCACCCTATTGCATCAAATTGTGGAGCTGTTATCCCCGGCCCACTTCCTACAGCTCAGCTGTATGGGCTTTTTTTAGTACATGTGCAGCCGATCGCACTGTTGCTATTTGCAAACGTTGTCTCAAGCACATCAAGCGTGGCAAAAACACCAGCCAATTGGGTACCACATGCTTGACAAGGCATTTAATCTCCCACCACTCAGCCCGTAGGCAAGAGCGCCTAAAAGCCACAAAAAGGGGGCACAAATCTGTCCCTCCTCCTTACTCACCTCAATCTGCCCCTGCTATACCTCATAACCTCTCAGCAGCCTCCGCTGACAGGGATGATGGTATAGTGCAGGGTGTCCCAGGTCCTTGCAGCACATCTGTCAGAAGCACACCACCAGCTGTAAACTATAGCCGGCAAATTTCTCTACCCCATCTGCTGTATTGGAAAAAAAATACAGTCACTGCCACCCACATGCCCAACGCTACTGTCTCTAGAACTTCTGCCTTTCCATCTGATGGATTCTGCCCCCTTCCGTGAATTTGTGGCTAATCAATGAGTCAGGCTAAAAGGTGCCATGCAGTGCTTCAGCTGGTTTGACTAGGGGACAGGAGCCACACTGGAGCAGATATTGTCACGACACCTGGGGTCAGGTGACAGGTGCGCACCCCTGGGGTGCGAATTGCACTGAGGGTTGTGAAGCACACCACTAAGGTTGTGGACCTATAGCTGACTGCTGCTAATGAGTTCCAGCTGGTACAGGAAGAGGAGCCCCTGGAGGACAGACACTGAAACACAGGGAGCTAGTGCATCGGTTTCCCCAGGGCGTGGAGTCTAAGAGCCAGTAGGTATTTGCCAGGGCCTCTGGTGGTGAGCATGGATTTGGCTGCAACTGGATCCAGGCCGCGGCCCCTGGGGTCCCCTAGCTCATGCTCGGCTGGCTACAGGTGTAAGAGAGGAAGCAGCGCAGGAACAGCAAAGGATAGTCAGCAGCCTAGCAAAGGGTCAGGGCCACAAGCAGACAGGAGAAACAGAGAACAAGCTGAAGATCAGGCTATCAGGCAGGCAGGGATAAACAGAGAATGAGCTGAAGGTTGGGGTATCAGACAGGCAGGGAAAGTTAGAACAAGCCAAAGATCAGTACACGGAAATAGACACAGAGCATACAAGAGGAACAACCACACAGAAAGCCAAACTCACACAACATTGATCGGCATTGCAGGCTTGCACTGCCAGGTGTTATATAATTTTCCTAATTAGGGCCTGGGGTGGAGCCCAGCTGAGGAGGGCTATTAAAGCACATGTGTGGGAGGCCCGGCCTTTAACTGGACACATGAAGCAAGGTAGGTAACAGATAAGACATGAAGGTTTACTGTGGTTTTATGACAGATATTATTGCAGCTCTGCAGGGACAGGCCCAGGGGTGGTTCACCCCACGCCAGCTTGAGCCAGGAATGGTGGTGTGTGATAATGGCACAAACTTCCTGTCCGCCCTTAGACAGGGAAAGTTGATACATGTGCCATGCCTGGCACATGTCCTCAATTTGCTGGTGCAGCATTTCCTAAATAGGTACCCAGGGTTGGAAGATCTGCTAAAGCAGGCCAGAAGAGTCTGTAGCCATTTCAGGTGGTCACACACAGCCAGTACTCGGTTGGCTGAAATGCAGCGGGAATACCCCCTGCCCATAAACCGCCTGATTTGTGACATGCCCATCAGGTGGAACTCGACTTAGGCAATGCTGCAGCGGCTGCACATGCAGCAGAGGGCCGTCAACGTGTACCTGTGTGAGTATGGCACAACTACAGGCTCAGGCCGGCTAGGCTTTTTTTCTCCACGCCAATGGCTGCTCATAAAGGATGCCTGCACTGTACTGTCACCATCTGAGAAGGCCACAAGGATGGTGAGCCGTGACAATGCATGCATCAGTGACACAATCCTTATTGTGTTTCAGCTGGAGCAGACTCTGTGTGGTATTATGAACAGGGCACTTGAGGCAGAGCAGCAGGAGGAAGAGGAGGACTTCCTTTCCTCTCAAGGCCCACTTTATGCAAACACCATTGTTCCTATGCTACAGAACACACAAGAGGACAGAGAAGAGGATTCTGGCAGTTTTGGAGGCATTGAAGCAGAGGAAGACATATGTCAAACAGTGAGAGATGGTTTCCATCCCCAGAAGCCTTGGGAGTAGTACATGGCTGGGAAGAGGCAGTCCCAGATATAGTAATCCTGAGTGACGATGAGGAGTCTGCTTCTCATGCCTCCAAAATTTGCGCTGTATGGGCTCCCTCATACTTCAAAGCCTGCGAATGGACTCAAGAATACGTGGCATAATGGAAAAAGATAACTATTGGTTGGCAACCCTCCTTGACCACCGTTACAAGGGGAAAGTCTCAGAACTCCTCCTGTCCCCACAGAGAGTGCAGAAGATGAAATCTCTTAAGGATACCTTAACTTAATTTTTAACCAGACAACATTGTCTTTTTTTACCATGCTATTTTGTGGTGGTGTCTTTTTTGATTTGATTTTTACTTTGTAGTTTGTTACCAATAAAATCTTTTCTTTAATATTGACCGTGTGGCCCAACAAGAGTCCTTTGGTGGCTATACCCCAACCTTTTTCATGTGTTTCTCACTCTGGGGCCTGCATCTTACCATAGATGAGGGGTCATTTGTTCCACATTAATTTGTAGGTACATTCATTATTGTATATTTCACCTCTACGGGGGATCCCTTTTACCAATTTTTTCTTACCTTAAAGAGGAGTTTATCAAACGCTTTTCCCGACTCTGGTAGGTTACAGTGTCATGGAAAACGTTATTTTGAGGCTTCTGTTGGTCAAGAGAGGAGCGGTGGAGAAGATGGCCGCCTAAGTAATGCCTTTCTCAATTTTTGTAGTCTTCACCGCCCAGGGCTGTCAGCTTCCACATTCCATCGGCAGTGTCTGCATCACATGGTGGACAATTATCTAGGGGTGAAAACGGAGATGGAGAGATTTCCAGTCGACCATCCACTGGCTTACTGGGTCATGAGAATAGACCACCGGCCTAAACTTGCCCAGTATGCAATTGAGCTGCTGGGCTGCCCTGCATTTAGCGTGCTTTCCGAACGGTCATTCAGTGCTGCTGGAGATTTTTTTACTGATAATAGAATGCGTCCGTCCACAGACAGAGGCGGCTCTAGGCTTTGTGAGGCCTTAGGCAAAACTTAGATATGAGACCCTACTCACGCCCATAATGGGAAAAATAATAAGTGATTAAAATTAACTGTATTGGGAGGGTACAGTAAAGGGGGAGGGTAAGTGGACAGTACAGGGGGCAGGAGGGTACAGCATGAGGAGAGGGTAAGTGGGCACAGTACAGGCGGCAGGGCGATACAGTACAGGGGGGGGAGCAAAAGGGCACAGTACAGGGGGTAGGTAAGTGGACACCGTACAGGGGGTATGAGGGTACAGTAAAGTGGCAGTGTTGAATAATATAGATATGGTTTCCTCAAGCAGAGCTGTGCAGGGAAGCTGCCCTCACAGATCCCACCTATTCTGGCAGCCTGTCCGGGGCTAAATCTATACTGGAATGGCAACTCCCCCTCTACCTTCCCCTCCAGAGTTTTTTGCTATTTTCCGGAACTTTTCAGGGGTTATGGGAGGACCCTGAGGTGGAGCTTCTTATTACTGCTGCTTTTGTGGGCGGGATACTGTGCCAATCACATGGGATGAATAGGAAAGGAAGGTCAGCAGGGATTGTCACAGTACACATCCTGCCCACACAAGCAGCAGCAATAGTAAGATTCTCCATCTAGGGCTTCTTTCTTGGCCCCTGAAAAAATGTGAGTGGGGCTGGGAACCATGGGTAGGGGAGGGGAGGAAAAGGAGGATGGAAAAAGGGGGGGGTGGGTAGGAGATGGGGAATAGGTAGAGAAGAGGGGG
>BLSH010333604.1:949668-966915 GCA_018402905.1 Glandirana rugosa | reverse complement strand
AGACAAATGTAGGTGGATAGAGTAGGCGATTTTTTCTGTCTTCCCCTAGGTAGGGGAAGGTAGACCCGTCTAGTTTAGCCTCCCGGGTATCTCATATCACCCGATACAGGCACAGTCGAGACGTTTACGGACAGTAGGCGGGTGAGACGAGAAACACCGGGCACTGGCCAATGGTTCAGCGAATTCATCGGGAGTGAGAATTTTTCCAACCTGTGGGGACTACATTTGTTTCCCCAATACAGTAACTGGTTTATTTCTCTACTGTATAGTCAGTAGTCAATCACTGATCACAACTCGCTTGGGCCTGACATTGCAAGCCCAGGCATGGCTTGAAATCCCACAGGCACCGTGCCTGGGCCTGGGCCTGTAAAGTTTTTAACCCGAACGATTTTTGAAATGTCCGGGTCCGGGTCCGTGCCACGGACACCCTAAAGTTCGGTACGGACCCGAACGTTACAGTCCGGGTTCGCTCAACACTAGTCACTAACTGATGACTGATATGTCATCTCTTTATTTGGTCAATGACATAACCCCTTTGTTTACATCAGGGGTGTCCAACCTTTTTAAGAGTGAGGGCTACTTAAGCGACTTGGTAACCGGTCACGGGCCACAAAGAGCAGAGTGGGCGGATGACAGGCATTTGCAGAGCTGACACGGACATAGCCCACTATACTCTATGGGCCCTCCGATTTGATCTGCCCAGATGGAAGGGGATGGATCCCCTTCTGTCTTTTTTAGCGGATGAGATAGGTGGATGTAAACAGACAAGTCCGTTTACTTCTGCCACTCCGTAGAGGTGAATGGAGGGTCCAATTGCATCGGACTGATCATTTGAAAGGGCCCTAAGGCTGTTTTCACACTGATGCACTGCAATTTACCCGCATCACGGGTGCAGCACAGTGTACCTATGGCTTTCCTGCGGGTTAACTGCACTTTGCCATAGACTTCTATTATATCCTGCAGGTGTGGTGAACTTTCAGAAAGTTCACCAAACCCACAGGTAATAACAGAAGTCTATGGCTCAGTGGAGGTAACCCGCAGGTGCACTGCACTGCACATGTGGATCAGTTTGAAAGCAGCCCAGTAACCACTGCAGAAGAGATATGCCCACATATACACTGTAATTTTAGTAATAAATTTACCTTTAGGTCCATTCAGGTATCGCCGGCTTTTGCTGTCCCAGGCAGAGTGCATTTGGTATCACTCCACCTGTGACAAGAGCCAGTGCTGCACAGAAAGCATCGGCTTATATGGCTCTGTTCTGCTTGTTTGCTCTGCTGCCGGCATCATTCACTACACTGATGTTGTGGAATGGTGGGTTGGCAGCCTGTGATCTGCACCCCTGGTTTACATTCTGTGGTGGGGCCTGAGAGCTCTTATGTGCGGTAAGTGGATAATGGGAACAGATGCATTGGTAGTTCAGCATTCATCGTGACTGATAAGGATCTACACTGCTGGATGTTGTGATTGATGATGGATTGACATCATGGGACATTTCTTTTTTTTATAAAGAACTTGTCAAAAAAGTCTGTGGTCTTGGTTTCTTTATTTACTATTTAAATTGTTTTGTGAATGAGACCCCCACAACCACTGAGCCGGGGTTGTGTTGAATAGGCCCTTGTCCTCATCAACATGGTGACAAGGTACTTTGCCAGGAGCGGTTTCCCCTGGCAAGATTCCCTCCCCATGTTAAGGTTGTTTGATATGGTATGGTTCAAGAGAGGAGGCACAAACTCCCTCTTCCCCCTTTTCCTGGCCTACCAGTTGACATGCTCAGATAAAGGTAAAAAAAAATAGTATTTTATTATTTTAAAAAAAGCTTTTGTTTTTTTTTTGTTTTTTTTTTATGATAAACTTTGCTTTATTAAAGTAAATGCTATGTATACAGATGCTAGGGCTAACATCTGTTTCAATTCATTTGAAACAACCAATTACAGAGCTGTCCTTCAACAAATACTACTATCACAGTACCCGACTGTGTGCCCATTTCTTTTTAGAAGATAACCATTGCTTTTAAAATATCCCTTAAATGAGAGAAAACTGAATATTTTCATTACATCTGTTTGCAGTATCTCCTTTGTTATAATGGCATCATGTTTGCTTTCCCTGCTGTAGGAAAGCTACTTTTCTTTCATATGTCTCTGATACAATGAGTCTGTTTTATGTAAGTCATTATAGAAAAAGGTTTTGTTTGTATAGAGGCAAATGGAGATTTTAAACATATTTTCAAAAATTAGAAGACTTCAGCTGTCAAAAGAAGAGAGCAAAGAAAAGAGCATCAAATCGAGTGTGGCATGACGGAAAGGATACACAATGGCTTCAGACTCAGTTGTTCAGAATGGTGCCTTAGAACGTGTTAGCTTATATAACATTCCATGTTACTGCTTTTAATGCAGGGCTATGCTAACCAATAGCACTTAAAAATAAATATAATGATAATAGTTCCATCTGATGGCGTGAACACATGACTCACTCCCATTGTGTATTAAAGCTCCAAGCAGGCACAGACTACAATTTAATTCCATTATGTGGTCCTTAAAAACTATTAAATGTACTTTTAAGCATAGCTTGTCTAAGAACCTTAGCCAGTCTGTATATTAGTTTGCTGTAATGCACTTCGTAGTAGTATTCAGACTTGGAAAGGGGAGGGGAAGCACTGGTAGTTAAAAATACATGAAAGAATCTTTGAAAAGTTCTCCACCAAAGGAAAAACTCTTATTGCAGAGGGGTGCCTGTAATTTAATTTCAAGTTCCAAAGTCTCCCTGTCTGTCACGTACCTGTATAAAGAGCTCAAGATGATGACGGTGGCTACTTGCACAATTCCTGTTAGAGCACCCCTGAAAGTTGAGACAGGGTCTGCTAGGGTAATGGAAGGGTGCAGATGCCAGGAAACTGGGAAACAGACTTGAACTTGGGAGTGTTGCTATCAGGTAAGCAGAGGCACAGCAATGAGGGCACCCCAACCTCACCCAAACTAGTAGACAGCAGAGCCAGGTCACAAGCTGAGTTTGGTAACAGACCTGTATAAGGAGCTCAAGATGATGAGGTTGGCCTCTTGCACAATTCTCATCTAAGCACCCATGAAAGTTGAGACAGGGTCTGCTAGGGTAATGAAAGGGCAGAGATGCCAGGAAGCTGGAACCGCAGACCTGGACTTGGGGGCATTGCTGTCAGCAAGTTAGCAGAGGCCCAGCAATAAGGGCATCCCAACTTCACCCAAATTAGTAGATAGAAGAGCCAGGTCACTAGCTAAGTTTGGTAACAGACCTGTATAAGGACCTCAATATGATAAGGATGGCCTCTTGCACAATTCATGTTCAAGCATCCCTGAAAGTTGGGACAGGGACTGCTAGGGAAATGGACACAGATGCCAAGAAGCTGGAACTTGTAATTGGGAGCGTTGGTGTCAGGTAAGCAGAAGCACAAGCAGAAGCGCTCAAATTAGTAGACAGAAGAGCCAGGTCACTAGCTACGTTTGGTAACAGACCTGTATAAGGACCTCAAGATGAAAAGGGTGGCCTCTTGCACAATTCCTGTTCAAGCATCCCTGAAAGTTGGGACAGGGACTGCTATGGCAATGGACATAGATGCCAAGAAGCTGGAACTTGAAATTGGGAGTGTTGGTGTCAGGTAAGCAGAAGCACAATCGTAAGGAAGCACAGCCATAAGGACACACCAACTTCACCAGACCAATAGAGAGCAGAGCCAAGTCACAAGCTAACTTCAGTAACACATGGGCAGGAAGGCATAAAATTATGAGCATGATCAAGGTCAGAGATGAGCAGAAGGGGGCAACCTGCAGGCAAGGAGGTACAGAATCGATAGGCAAAATTTTGGTCAAGAGTACACAGGTAGGCAGCAGACATAAACAGGCATGCCGCATGGGTAATCCATAGGCAGGTCAGATGAAACCCTGGTCAATAACAGAATCAAGCAGATTCAGGATCAAGGATAAAAGATTTGGTAACTGAAAGACTATCCAGCAATGATCCCATACAGGGCTCAGGTATAAATAGGCCACTAGGTGCCAGTATCTGTGGTGTTTTTTTTTTTTTTTTTTCCACAGCTTGGTCTAGAGGAGGACTACAAACTTGAGGCTGAAATGATATGCTCCAACCTCCCTCGCACACTGTATCTTGTTGCCCAGAAGTTGGAATACAGACTTTATTATGCATCATATATAAGGCTTTATTGGAGGGAACTCTTGTATCTATTTTTTGTTTCCAACTTCTGATACAAGTGGAACATATATTATCATTCCTGGTTTTCCTGAAGGATAACATTAAGGGACCATCTGCACATCCCTTCTGCTCATAGCCAACATTACAGTATCCGGGATCTATTGGTACACAATTTAAAAGTTCAAGGATGAATGAGAATGTGAAATAATTGTGCAATATTGACAGGATGGTTGGGGTGTACTAGTTTCTTTATTTTTTGAATTTTCATGACTACTTGCTAGGGGCTTCCAACGTACTAGACTTACACGATGGCCCATGTCTTGGAGCTGAGTGATTTTGGAACCTGGAGGGAGTTTTTGTGAGTTTTGATTTATGCACATGAGCATGAACCTTACGGCTGGCACAAGCTCTCCGATGACTGACAGGATGTTGCTTACTGATGGAGAAATGTTATATTTCCTTATTAATATGGCTCATCAATACATAAGAATGCATCTTAAGCCTGGTTACCTTAGATGACTTCATACTATAGGAATGTCATTACAAATTGACCAAATGACCAAACCCTTTAGGAATGTGTGCTATCTTCCCTAAAATGTTATACTACTTTTCCAAGAGTTACAATTGGTCACTATTATCCACTAGTCCTGCATATACCACACACAAAACTGGGTAGTCCCATACCAGGGCTGCTTCATGCGTGCACCTGGTTTGACCATCATGCCAAGCCAGAAACGGGGGACTTCTTGGCGAAAGGCATTTATAGCTAATTATTCTTGTGACACTTTCCAATATTATTACATTTGTTATCTGTTATTATTTAATTAAATGTTTCATACAGTTTAATTTTACCAACAGTACAAGTGTTTGTGTGATTTCTCTTTACACATCTCGAAAAAGTGTAAACCATGACTTAACTGTGAGAAAACACTGACACTGTGTCACCACTTATAGTTTCCTGTAAACATGCCTGTTCAGTCACCTTATGACAGACAGACAAACTTGACTTTGTAGATTGTGCAGATTTAGAACCAGAAATCCTGTTTAGAACAAGCCTACTCTATGGCCAACAGTTGAGCTGAGAATTTATTTTGCAGATGTCTGTGTGAATCGGGCAGAGACTAAAATTGACATTAAAGGTTCATTTAAAAAAAAACAAAAACAAACATGATATACTTACCTGCTCTGTGCAGTGGCTTTGCACAGAGCAGCCCCGATCCTCCTCTTTTCAGTCCCACCACCCGCACTCCTGGCTCCTCTTCATCAGCTAGTGCCCCCAAATAGCAATTCGCTTGCTATGGGGGCACTGATTTGTGCTTGCTCCCGATCCCCACTCTATGTGCCCATAAGACACACAGAGCCATGTAATATTGATTGGACCCTGGGCAAACATGTTCTTGGGGCCCCCCTTCCCCATTCTGAGACATTCAAAAAAATAGCCAGTAGACTCAAAATCCATTTGCTGCAGCAGATCACGCAACAATTGCAATTGGTTGCTTGAGTTTACAGCCTATCATTACCACTCACTGACTGGTTGCTAGAGATTACTGCACATTATTAATGCTCACTAATTGGTTGCTATAGAATACAGCACATCATTACCATTCACTGGTTGCTAGAGGTTACTGCACATCATTACTGCTAACTGACTGGTTGCTAGAGACAGCTTACAGCAGATCAGTATTGTTCACCAATTGATTGACATAGGTTACTGCACATCATTACCACTCACTGAGCAGTGGAGCAATCCAAAATTTTTGAGCAAGTAAAGCAGCACATTAATACACATACTACAGGAGAGGGTGAGAGACTGCGCACATACTACAGGAGAGGGTGAGAGACTGCGCACATACTACAGGAGAGGGTGAGAGACTGCGCACATACTACAGGAGATGACCAGGGACTGTGCACATATTACTGAAGATGACCAGAGACTACAGACATACTACAGGAGATGACCAGAGACCCTTTCAGCAAATCACAGCTTTAGTGCTCAACAACAGCTCAGGGTTTATGAGAGCAGTCAGGTAGTCTATGAGGAGGGGGGACATCCTGGCCAGCCGGGCTCACCATTCATTTTTGAAGTCTGGGGGGCGGGGCTCCCACTCAGAGCTCTGCTCCTGCTACAGCCACTCCCTCCTGAGTATGTAGTCTGCAAGGGATGGGGATGGTGCATCAGTGGAGCTCCTGGCCCCGCCCACTCTCGGCTGGGGATTACCTGAGCCTCCCTCCCTAGCATACATATGGCATGGGGCAGGGTCGGAGCGTCAGTGGAGATCCTTGCCCTGCCCCCTCTCTACTGGCTGGGGAATACCCGAGCCTCCCTCCTCAGCATACAGAGGGTATGGGATGGGGTCGGAGCATCAGTGGAGCTCCCGGCCCCGCCCCTGCCCCTTCTCTGCTGGCTTGGGATTACAGGGCTGCCCTCCCATGTCCCCGTGCACTCTTCAGTGCAATAAGTGGCAATTTGCAGGTAGCGTGGGCTCAACAGGGGCAGCTGCTTTGGGCCCCACAGATGAGACAGGGCCCAGGGCAGCTGCCCCATTTGCCCTGCGTTAAAGACGGGCCTGATCGCCCCCTACTCCTCTCTATTTGAGAAGCTCAGCTCTTGTGTACATTGCTGGACCGTGAGGGAGTTCAGGTAAGTATTAGGGGGGCCGCTGCATACAGAAGGTTTTTTACCTTCATGCATAGAATGCATGAAGGTAAAAAAACCTTGTGTCTTTAAAACCACTTAAAGGACCTGCATGCAGATGTAACTTTGTTTGTCCTTCACTACTTCCGGGTTTCAGTTATACCCAGAAAATACCCTTATGAGCATACCTCCTAACTTTCTAGGACACCTATTAGCAAAAGTATGTAGGCATAGGACATACCCCCTGCCAAGGAGAATTGTAAAAATAAAAACCAATTGAGTAAATTCACAAGTGCTTTTTTACCACTACTGTTCCCTTATATTGGCTTTTGGAATTTACAAATGCAGCAATTTAGAAATTGGATGAAAGTTTTAGCACTATGAAACACTTTGTGATCGATAAGTTGTGCATTTTTATATACAACTATATACATTAGAACAAAATGAGGGACAAAAGAGGAGGATGGAGGGACAGAGGAACTTTGTTCCCAATGAGGGACAGTCCCTCGAAATCAGGGACAGCCGGGAACTATGCAGGGTCCTCTTGTACCGAATTGTGATGTAACTGTACTGTCTGCCTTCATTTTGTAAAGCGCTGCACAAACGGTTGGCGCTATATAAATCCTGTATAATAATAATAATAATAATGCTTATGAGTGCAATATTGATTTTTATTAGCAATGTGTCTTTTGCAATATACAAGGCCCGGGTGCCCACTCTTTCCTTCTTGTAGCATCGAAGGAAGACCTAACTGAGGTTCCAACCCTTGTCCACTCTATCCTAATAAAAGAAAAACAAAATGTTGGCTTGCGCTGGTAAGAGATGCTTAGGTTGTGAGTGAACGGCTTAGCAGGATAGGTGTTTTACTAGAATATTATCCTTAAAATAAAGTGAGTTGACAGACACATTGCACAAAGCTCTGTTTTCTAACAGAGAAACCCTGATTCTTTGATCTGCCCTTCATGAGTTGCTTAGTCTCTCCATCTTGGTAGTGGCCAGAAAGCTTGTCATGTTTAAACCTGGTTGTATTATTAATCACAGGCCTGGCCTTTGAAAGACTCACTCTTCACTTTATCAGATGCGATTGACACTAGTGACAGAACGACTCAAAGATTTTTTTTTTCCTTCGGGCTGATTGAAGTCCTGGATTCACTCTCTTTCTTCAAAACTAATTTATCGACAAACTTCAGCCTGTTTCTTTCCTATTCTCTGTGTATGAGTAGATAATAGAATGAGTTTTCTTCAAGAGATGTTTAAGCTGGGGTGACATTTTCAGTTTATTAAAAGAAAAAAAAGGAAAAACATTTTCTATTTAGGCTTTGGAATATTGCACAGACACTTCAAATTGCTCCTAATACAAAAGCCCAAACAACAGCCTTTTAATATTGTCCTGACCCACATAGAGGAACTCAACACCCCTGTAACCCTTTGCTGTTTACTCATTAAAAAAAATTATATTCACTAGGGATGCACTGATATTGATAACGGTATCTGTGCCGTTATTAAGCATTTACACGAATATCAGTACTCGCCCAAATGTTCCCAATACCAAAACCGATATTTTGTGGTGCGATTTGCATCGATACAAGATGAATGGGTGCAAATCACACTGCAAATAATGACATGTGATTTGAACAGGAATGCGGTGCGATTTTCCCTCCTGTGTGTGTGTGTGTGTGTATAGAAAGGGAAAAGCGGCATCTAGTGGGCAGTTTAAAAAAATGTTAGAACTCACAGGCCACATGCAATCAACATAGGTGTCCCCGTCTGACAATGATAGCAAATCAGGGCCATTGGAGGTGCTCGCAGGGCTGGAAGAGATGTAGAGGTGATCCACCCCCAAGCTGACATCACCTCCGCCCTATACCCATACCCATGGGGCTCCAGAACTTTTCCTCCAGCCCTGTGAGCACCTCTAGTGGCCCTGAGTTGCTATCATCGGCGGGCTAGGACACCTATGCAGATTATTTTGCTTGTGGCTAGATATGTACTGTGAGTTCTAACATTTTTTAAAACTGATACTAGATTTAGCTTTTTTCACTTCTATACACATACACACAGGAGCAGTGGGGGAAATCGTATGCGATTCAGATAGGAATCAAACAACATTCCTGTTCAAATCACATGCGATTCTTTGCAGTGCGATTTGTGCCAATTTTTTTGTATTGACGCAAATCGCACTGCAAATTATTTGTACCCAGTATCGCCATTAAAAATCCTAATATTTACCTCTCACTAGGTGTGTTTTGCTCCTGGCCGTCCTTTACTTTCTCATATGCATACACTACAGGTCATTGTGCATCTGAACGTTATCTTCTGCATGGTCAACGTGTCGATGTTAAACCAATTTAATAGATTCTCCATGCTTACCCAATACAAATATGAACAAAATAAATAATCAAACTGAATTAAATGATTAAATAATAATAACCAATATCTTTCTTTTGAAAAAGTCACAGTTGGCGGGATGATGTTATCACGCAGGAGCGGACCGAAATTGAGGGTTTTCTATTACATTATGCTGATATTTTTCTTAAGGGGGCGATTTTAATTATTAAAGAGGTAATAGTCCTGTATGTACAAGGGTACAGTACACTTATTTTGTGAGTGGATATATTGTTTTAATAAATTTGGGCTGATTTTATGATCTATTGTGCAATGAGAGCTGTTTTTTATTCCACACTTCATCAGATAGCTCTTCATAAATAATAAAACCAAAGTAATGGACTCTTTCTACCAGAGAAAAGAGTCAAAATTTGATTGTGCACCCTATGGTTCCAGTCCAACATAATGCACACCTTTTGTGGTTCTGAATACACCCTCATGGAAGCTTCATCTTTTAAATTCGGCCATAAAGCAAGGAGACAGCCAAAAAGCCTCACGATACAAAACCGCAATAAAAAGTTTATTAAAAAGCCACTAATTACTCACAGTGCTAAAATGTATAGGCTCTTAACAAACAAAAGCCACTCAGACAGACACTTCCTGAAATTGAGGCATGCGATGACGTCTTACGTGTTTCGTCACATCTGACGTAGTCCGGGACAAGGAAGTTTCTTTGCCCTGGACGATGTCAGATGTGATGAGACATAAGCGTACTTTACTGAATATAAGGTGGCGGATCACTTTGGTGTTATTATTTATGAAGCGTTATCTGATGGAGTGTGGATGAAGATTTAATTTATCACCTTGGGACTGTCACTTGTTTCTGAGCATATGAATTTGGACTTATATTATGATTTATGTTAATTGTTGATTATTGCTGCATTGGCGCTGCACTTTGTACCTACATTTGCTGTACAATTTACATCAATTGATGTGTCAGCTGCTTTACTTATTTTCTCTGAGTATGATTTCTCTTTCAGATTTATTGAAGTATAATATTGATGGTGAAGAAAGAAGCGGTGACATGAGGAGCTAAGGTGAATATCTCTTCTGCTGACACAAAGAGTAGTGGCCCACTTTAAATGGCAAGGCCGTTCTTGACCTTACTGTGAAGTGGGTGAACTTTGTCTGGTAGGTGGAGGGGTACAACACAGTGGTGAACAATGTTGTTTGTTGGGCAGAAGCACAATTATTATTGGTGATAAATCTAAAGAAGACTCAAGGCTGGTTTTGGGACTTTTATTTAAATAATCACTATGGACAACTGAATGTATATGAATTTGTATATGATTCACATTAATGTAAACACCAATTATATGTACGTCTGAGAATGAAGCAATCAGTGGTGGTTGCGCTGCACTTTATTCGTAACAATAGAACGTGTGGATGTATTAGATTAATTTAAGGTACCTGCAGGCATCTACGAATGTTAATCCAGTTGAGTCAATTACAGAGTAACTAGATAGAATCTTCAGGGCCCAAGTGCAAGAAATCATGAAGGGCCCCCCTGGCCCCCGACTAGGGCCCTTTTCACTGATCCCAGAGCCATTTACTTTCATCGTGGGACTCTTTATTACGGTTAGCAGGCCCCCTTCCTGCTTTCTTAGGGTCCCAGATGCAAGCGACCTTTGCAACCCTGGTAGTTCTGCCACTGTCAGTAGTTTTTTATTTTTGTTGTTTTATTTTTTTATTATTTTTTACCATTTTATTTTATTTTATTTTTTTACAATTTTATTTTCAATTATTTTTTACATATTGTTTAGGACCCCTTTGGTGAAATACCCCTGATGTCTCACTTTTGAGATGGAGAAAGAGACTGAAGACAGATTCAATACTCAGCTGCACAGAATGAATGGACTGGAATAGCTCTGTGAAGAGCTTCAAGTTCATTCATAAACAGGCATAGTATAAAAAAAAAAACACAGTCAGTGATTGGTACCAATCACTGACTCTATTCATTAAGACAAGGAAGGGGCTGGTAAATGACACAGTAGGTGTATTGGTCTGGTAAAATTGGGTTATCCGGCACCTCATTCCGAATGATATGATCAGGTTGGAAAGGGGAAATAAGGGATTATAGCCAAAATAAACATCATTTCTTGAGTAAAACATAACACATTTTATTGGTACATTGTTAAACAAACATGTATACACATGATTAAAATAAATACATATGTAATGATGTTGCCTTTATTGCATGTACAGGGTGGTAGTGGATCATACAGTAGTGTGGAATCTTTCCTACATGTTTCGCCTGTATAGGCTTCCTCAGAGAATTTGTAGACCATCAAAAAATGGTTTAACAATTTCATCCGCTCACCACAACTCCACAGGGGTCCCACAAACCTGTCACAACAAGGGAAGGGGCACCACATTCACTGTCCGTGTTTCAAAGGCAACAATTCAAAAATCAAACAGGGAGGGTGCCAGATTGGGCCATAAAGAAGTCAAAATATGCAGTGAAATATATAGCTGCAAAGTGCCTCTCAATCGAATGGCAACCCTCCGGCTCCTGCCCCGCTCTCCATCCTGACAGGATGGTGGGTGGTGGGAGGGGGAAATTCAGCAGCGCTGCCAGGGGGCTAGGGAAGGACACAGGAACCAGGGCAGCAGCACAGGGATAAGGAGGCAGCAGGAGTGACACGTGGAGCAACTGATGCCCTCCATTTCCCTCCTGCAGCCGCTAAATGTCTGAGAGGGAGAGGAGGGAAAGGGGGCTTACAGCAGCTGCATGGAGGGATCGGTTCCTCTACATGCTGCCGCTCCGCCATTCTCCTATCCAGGGGCTGTACAGGGGGGCTGCACAGGCCCCCTGGAGCAGAGGTCTGGGTCGCAATGGCAACCCCTGTATGTATGCCCCTGATAAATTATGGTTATATTATGGAGCACTCTGTAGGCCCTGCCATGGCAGATATAACCTGCCCAACTTCCCTGAAGGGATAATGGGTTGTCTAGGATGTATTATTCACAGCTGGTTGCTGCTATTTTTTTTTTTAAAGAGACGATAACACAAGATGTCTGTCAACTGTTCCAGCTCACCTTTCAATACACACAAGCATGACACTTCTCCAAATACAAGTTTGCACGTTTTTCTATTATATACTGTTAGAAAGATTGATTGCCAGCCTGCATGTCACCACTGCTATAGCCAAATCGTGGACCATTTTGACTGGCAATACTTCAGTATTTGCTGGTGAAGTTCATCTGCCCCATTCTGCTTTACCCATAATTCTACTGCCCATTTTGTCAAGACATCCCAGCAATGGACAAATAGGAAGCTTCCAAAAAAACAGAAAGTTTTGCCAATTAAATAGACTTGGGATCTCTGCCATATTGGCTCCTTCACCTCTAAATGTCTGTAATTTATATTCTGCTGCATTTATTTTTCTATGACAGGGTCACTTTAATGTCTGTTAATAATGTTGGATAGTCATCTTCTTCCGATTACAATTCAATTATTGCCTGCCAATAACTTAAATCGACACTACCCTCACTTTAGTGTTTTCTTTGTTTTCAATATCTACTTTGTTTTACCGACTTTGCTTTCCCTGCTGTAAAAAAATAAAAAAAATAAAACATTTTCCTTAATATGTCTTTGATACAGAAAGTAAATTCTATGTAAATTATTGAACACAACGGTTTTTGTTTCTTTAGCAGATTTTAAACACATTTTCAAAAATGACAAAAATAAAAAGGAAAAGATTGTCTGTCAAAACAAAAAAAGAAAGAAAGAAGGCATCAAATTAAGAGTGGCATGTTAGAGATGGAGTACAATAATTTCAGCATGAAATGTTCAGGTTTGCGTTGGGTCCTTAGCATTCTCCCTGCAGGAGTAGCTTGATGATTCACGGGTGCTGTGCTAAAATGTACATGTATTGTATGATTGACACATCAGGTCATTTACGGGTTGGCATCAAAAACAGCTGTATAATGGTAGCTTAGTGGGGTCTCTATGATATGTTAAAGTTGTTGCCAATGGTGCAAAATTTGAGAACATTATGGTGGTTTTCAGTGTATGCACATGCCAAAGACCAGAAGGCAACATTCCCCTTTGTTACCCAGCAGTGCTCATGCACTGAAACAGCTGTATGCATGGCATGATGCCATTTTTTATTAGCAAGTCAAAAAGTCAGAACCCCCCCCCCTGGACAGACACGTCCCGATGTACCCCTCACTTACAGAATTGCCAAGTTTCTCTCCCCCAGGGGTGGCTCGTCACGGGGCGCTGCCCCCTAATCCATGTGTCTGGCTCCTCATCTACATGTGGGGTGCCAGACGCATAGATTCCAATGGGGTTTTTTATCTTTTTGGAAGCACATGATTAGAGCCTGAGGCTCTAATCGGCTTCAAAAAAGGGTGGGCCCGGGGTGCAGAGCACTGCGCCCTGAGCCCAACCAGTTGTGTGACAATAGCTAATTAATATTTGTTATTGTCTTCCTGATTCTCCTCCTGGCCAATCAGGGAGCGGGTCTTAAGACCCGATTGGCCAAGAGGAGAAGCAACCATATTGGCCGCCGAGGAGAAGGAGATTCAAGGGAAGCCACCAAGGAGGAGGAGACGCAGGAAGGAGCCAAAGCTGCCCGTGACCTAGATGGGGTAAGTGCAGGGCTAGTGGGCGGACGAGCGAGCGACGGGGGGAGGGTGGTGTTGTGGTGGGTGGGATCAACCGAGCAAGTTATGCAATATACTTTTTCTATACATGACACTACTCATGTTTTATCACCTTTTAGATTTTTTGCATCTACTTCTGAGGGAGTGGAAATCAATCCATAAAATGTGTAGAGTTATAGGATGTCAAGAATTCTGTGGATCGCTATGAATTTTATATCTATGTATTTCCATCTTCCAAAATCATGTATTTGTACATAATTATAAGGTATATGAACATCAATAATGTTTTATAAATTTATAATGTTTATCATGACTACTCACTATGGATGAGCTCATTATATCCTTTTCTATTGGAGTTTTTTTTGTCAATCATGTATTCCATAAAAGTGATTAGCCTCATTTAAAGTCCCATGACCAATATTTTTGCTTGTAAATATATAAAAGGATATATATATTATACATATATATATATATATATATATATATATATATATATATATATATATATATAAAAAAGGTGCTTGAAAAAGGAGCGCGGCTGCCGCAACACACGCAGCGCACATGCTTGGAAAAACGTCGCACCTTGATGACATCATCCCTCCTCACCGCCCATCGTCCTGCGCACCAAGCCTCTTTCTGGCTCTTCCTCACCGCACGGCCGTCATTCCATTCCATGGTGATCAGCGAGGGCTGTAGTACTTTGCAGATATTGGAGCCGAGGGACAGAGGGTCGCTTTCATCCACACCTGCCTCTGGGATGTCTCCCCTGCAGATGAGCTTTTTTAACCCATCACAAATGTGAGTTGCAATTTGTATGTTTTAATAAAAGTGTTTAATTTCTACACTTAGAGGCGCCTTTTCTCCTTGTTATTCTTAGCTTCGCTGGAATCTGGCTTCTATTCCTATGCGGAGGCAACCCTCAGTGTATGGACATCTTTTTATGGACTATTTATGGACATTAATTCAATTGGGGTTTAAAAGAGTCACTCAGTGTGCTGCACCTTTCTACTTGATTGGTACTGTCGACAGCGGGAAGACTGTAGGTCAGCCAGAACAAAAGGGTGGTAGGCGGGTACTGATGACAGCAGGCAGAGTAGAAGAGTCAGGCAGGCCAGGTCATACACAGACAGGATGGATTGGGTACAGGGCACAGGTAGGAATGTGGTCAGGAAACAAGCCAGGTCTGGAACCGATCATTGAAGCAGGAGCCAATGGAGCAGACTGGAGCGGAGGTCAGGGGACAAGCTGAGGTCAGTGCAGGCGGAGTTCAGAGAGTAGTCAAGACAAGCCGGGTCAGCAACTGGAATCAAGATACAGAATCACAGGAACACAGGATACACACATAGGCCTTGCACACATAGGTTGGCAGGTGTGCCTGGGCACACCCTAATCACCTTGTACTGTGCAGATTCCCCCTGCTGCCTGGCTGCAGAGAAAGGGACTGGGGAATCTCTGTCTTCAGTCTCTTTCTCTGTCTCAAAAGTGAGGCATCAGGGGTCTGTTTAGACCCCTGATATTTCACCCCAGCCCCCCAGCAGGGCTCCTAAAAGAATTGTAAAAAAAAAATTAAAAAATAATAAAAAAACTAAATTGTAAAAAAAATTCAAATAAAATAAAATAAAAATAAACTACTGACATGATCTCTGCCCTACTGACACTGTCCTCTGCCCTTCTTACATACATACACATACACACTCATGTGTGTTTTCGCTTTTGTGGTGCACACCCTAATGCAATAGGCTGCGCACACCTATGGATACACAGGAGGCTGAAGACAAAGTAGCACTGATCCTGAGCACTGACCTAGTTTAAATAGCCCCATTTGGCACCAACATCTGTCACTAGCACATGTGTGTGCCAGCGCTTGCACAGGTGTGCGCACGGGTATGCGCATAAGCAAGTGGCCAATTTCTGCGAGCAAAAAAGGGATCATGTATTAGCCTGTGCACAGAAGTTCGTCCAGAGGAGCCACCTCGTCTATTGGCATGCCCTACCTTATAGATAATTTATTATTATAGTTAAAAAAGTGCACCTATCCTTCCACTACCCCTGACCTAAAATACCCCAACCAATCCTTACCCAGATGCATACTTACCTATAACCCTCAGTCAACTATTAGAGCCTTCAGTAAAATAATCTTTGCACTGACTGCGCTTACCTAATAGATCCCCATAATTCTCTATGAGGTGAACTCCCAAGGCAAGTCAAGCACTGCTCATAGCAACACGGTATTGTATATTGTACTGCATGAAGTTTTCTTGGTTCTGAGTAACCGACAGAGAGAGGGAGAGAGAGCGAGAGAGTGTACACAGCCAATCAGACTGCAGCTTTCATCAGTTTAGAGCAGTCCGAAATATGAACAGTGTAAGATGACTGCTAATTGCTGTCTGTGATTTACAGTTTTTTTGTCTTATTAAGTATATCTTGAGTTAGGTTCTCAAAGCGATGGAACCTTGAAAGTTCCAGCACTCTTAAAGCACATTAAGAAAATGAAATATATTGTAAAAGCCTCAATTCATTGTACCAGGCATGTTAAGATCCCGGCTTTTATGGTTTGAACTTTGGATGCACGGCCTATTAATATCCATTAACAGAACAGCAGAGGTCAACATGCACTTCATCTTGGTTTGGCTGATGGTCCATCTGGTGTGCTCCACTTCTGCTATGCCTCATTATGGTGACTTAACAAGTTTTATTATGGACTAAATGTCTTGTTTAATAGTGTAAAGAAAAATCTCTGATTATGGAACGTAGCCCTCTGCACCAGTTTGTCATGAACACCCGAAACTCCAGTGCTTTTAGCTTATAGCAGTATTGTACAATATTTTACCTATGCTGAGAGTCAATTAAAATGGTTCTAAAGGCAGAAGTTTTTTTTTTTTTATACATCCTATGCATTAAGATAAAAAAAACCTTCTGTATTAGGGGGGCTTCCCCCCTCAGCCCCCCTAATACTTACTTTGAGCCCCATTACAATCCAGCGATGTTGCACGAGAGTCTCGGCTGTCTGGGACTCTCCCTCCTCATTGGCTGAGACAGCAGCGGGCGCCATTGGCTCCCGCTGCTGTCAATCAAAGTCAGTGAGCCAATGAGGAAAAAAGGGGGCGGGGTCCAGCTCCATGGCTGAATTCACGCACAGAGCAGCGACTCTGCTTGGGTGCCCCCATAGCAAGCTGCTTGCTTTGGGGGCACTGGGCAGGAGGAAGGGGCCAGGAGTGCCATAGAGGGACCAGAGAAGAGGAGAATCTGGGCTAGTCTGTGCGCAACCACTACATAGAACAGTATAACATGTTTGTTATTTAAAAAAAACAAAAAACACGACTTTAATATAAGTTTAAAATGTAAAGAATTGTAAAACATTTTCTAGAGAAGAGACCAGGGAGATACCGTGAGGACCGGGGAAGGAGGACGGGTCACGGGGGTTTCGTTCGTCG
>BLSH010333604.1:935141-949658 GCA_018402905.1 Glandirana rugosa | reverse complement strand
AAATTCTAGATTTGTTTAAACAGTAATCTCGAAAATCCCGACCAAATGGCGTCTACGAAAGTCTACGAAAGGTCACATGAAAAATTGACTTAGATCTTGTGTACTTAGCACAAACGGTACATAAGGGCACCGGGATCATGTGTGGTCACAGCAGTCAAGGTCACGAAAGTTGGTTTCATGTTGGACGACGTAAAAAAAACAGGTCTTAGGTAGTTATATGTACATTTGTATGGTCTTGTGTGGTCTTACGTGTAACAGGACTTACTTATATTTAACAGTTTTATTTTTTTTTCCTTTTTTTGTGTGACCTTACGTAACTTTTGCGTAGTTTTTACGTAGGCCTTACGTCTTTAACACCACACTTGTTCGGGAATCCAGTATAACATGTTTGTTATTTAAAAAAAAAAAAAAAAAACACGACTTTAATATAAGTTTAAAATGTAAAGAATTGGAAAACATTTCCTAAGGGCTTGTTCACACCACAATTTCTGCATTCCGGATGCATTTTTGATGCGTTTTCAATGCATTCCAGTGTGTTTTTTTCCTTTTTTTTTATTTTGACAATTTATATTCATTCAGGACAATGTGCATTCTGGTGTGTTCTGGTATGTTTACATGTATATTGATGGATTCTGGACAAAAAAAATGCAGCAGGTTGTACTTTGGTTGAAAGCACTGGAACTGACGACACTGGTGTGTACTAGGGCCACGGGAATACATGGCAAACACGATTCATGTGTTCTAGATTCAGTTAAAAAGTACACTGGAAAGCATCTGAAAGCATCTGCGGTAAACCAGCCCTAAAAGCTCTAATGACAAATTTGTTTAGATCTTAAAGTGATTGTAAAGTCTTGTTTTTTTTTTCTATTAAATTAACAAACATGTCATACTTACCTGCTCTGTGCAATGGATATGCACAGAGCAGCCCCAATCCTCCTCTTCTCGGGTCCCTCTTCTGTGCTCCCATCCCCTCCCTGTTGTGTACCCCCACAGCAAGTAGCTTGCTGTGGGGGCACCCAAGTCAAGCTGAAGCTCCCTGTGTCCATTTAAACAGAGAGCTGTGGTTCAGCCCTGCCCTCTCCCTCTCCTGATTGGCTAACTGACGTTGATTGACATCAGTGGGAGCCAATGGCGCCACTGCTGTGTCTTTGCAAATCAGGAGGGAGAGTCCTGGATGGCTGACACACTCATGGACTTCGCTGGGCAGAGATAGGGCTCAGGTAAGTATTAGGGGGTCTGAGGGGGGTTGTTGCACACAGAAGGCTTTTTATCTTAATGCATAGAATGCATTAAGATAAAAACCTTCTGACTTTACAATCCCTTTAACCACTTCAGCCCCAAAAGGTTTTACCCCCTTCCTGACCAGGCCATTTTTTGTACCAGGCACTGCATTATTTTAACTGACAATTGCGTGGTCATGCGACTCTGTACCCAAATAAAATCAATGTCCTTGTTTCCCCACAAATAGAGCTTTCCTTTGGGGGTATTTTATCACCTCTGCGGTTTTTATCTTTTGTGCTATAAACAAAAAGAGGCAGACAATTTTGAATAAAAAAACAATATTTTTTACTTTCTGCTATAAAACATACCCAATAAAAAAAATCAAATTTCTGCTACATATTTTTGGTAAAAAAAAATCCTAATAAGCGTGCAAAAGTTTGTGTAAAAGTTATAGCCTCTATCAACTATGGGATAGATAGAAGGGTTAAATGTGTTCCCTGCAGGTGTTTTCTAACCGTGGGGGGAGGGCAGATGCATGGTTTGCCTTGTTTATATAGGCAGACTGTCCTCTCTCTCCACCAAGTGATCGCAGGTGGCCGGCGGCCATCATGGCCTCCCGACCCGCTGATTGGCTCCCCCTGTATCCAGTCAAGGCTTTGGCAGCGCCCCAGAACCATTCACAAGGCTCACGTACAGGAAAGTGACTTCGCACTTAAGGACCGCCCTGCCACAGTATATGTACGTGGGGTGGTCCTTAAGTGCTTGAAGTGTAACCTGTAAGCAATATTGTTACAGGTTCTCAACCTGGGATGGCTATTCAAATGAACTGATCTCCAAAGTCCACCACTCAGAATAAATTGTTTCCAATGTTCACCCCTCACCCTTCTTAAAGTGGACCTGTTATTGAAGCTGAACTTGGAGCTAACCAAATAGTGTCTAAATGCACAAGTGATGTGTGTTTATCTGAACCTCGGAGTCCTTCATGTTCATGTGGTCAACAAAGTTACAAGCATCCCTGCTCCGTTAGAATGTCCTGGTCACAGATGATGGGCTGGTACTGTCAACTTTTGTCCAAGATCATCCAAACCCAGGTTTGAACTGAACCCACTGTCCCACACTATTGCCTACTTGTAATAATGACCAATCACTGTTGGGCATGGTTACTGGTCTTGTACCCACCCTGTAGTTTTGTGCAGGTAGTTTGTAGTGGGGTAACCTGCTGGGTCCCTCCTGCATCTCTGCACAGACTATGTATAGCACTTCTGTTACCTTTAGGCTATATTTGTGTTTGGGCCTTTGGTGCACAAAAAAGTTGGATTTATATCCTTTGTGACAATTGAGAAATATATGTAGCGATACCCCGAAGGAGCGGCTGTAGATTCAGCCGGTTCCTTCCCAAAACAGTGCAGATACAGCCAGGCACACAGCAACAGTCCATTCACCCCAGTTCATTGAAGAGTCTAAGGCTTTAACTTTTTGTATATTATGTTCAAAAGGGTTTATTGATTACAAACAGTCATATAACAAGCCAGACACTATACATGTAGCCATAGAAGGGTAACACATTACAGTACATATAAAAAAACAGTAGGGCGAAGGATACAACAGCCCATAATCTCTGAGTACAGTACAGAGAAGCAGTGAACAGTCAATCAGGACGTCAGGACAGAAAAAGTATCCAAAAAGATCAAAGTGCAGTCGTGAATCATCCATTATAATTCACATCAATTAACATATCAGAGGATACCCTGTATGCGCAAAGTGCTGGCAATAGTCAAGAAATCAAGAGAGAAATAGAAAAAAAAAGAGCTCAAGAAAAAGACGCAGACGAGAGGTCAAAAAAAGGAAAGAGAAGAAAGAAAAGGGAGATCCAGGTATCTCAGAAGACACCACCATCTTGTATTTGTCATGGAGTGGAAGACAGAAGTACCTTCACATATGCTGCCCACGGTTTCCAAGTTTATTCAAATAAAGCTTGTTTATCGTTTACCATACTAGGAACCATTTTCATGAATCATGATCCAGGACATTTCATGCATTCGACGGAGAATGGATACATAGGGTATTTTTCATGAACATGGTGATCTTGGCCATCGGCAGTATAAAATAGACCAAACAGCAGTGCACGGTAGACCTACCGGGAGATCATTGAGTATAGTTATATAAGGCTGCTGTGCCATTACAATACCTGTTATTTTAGGCATCATAGAAAATAATCTACTCCAATAACTTCTGATCCAAGGACATTCCCACCTGATGTGGAGCATGGTGCCTCGTAAGGAACATCCTCTAAAACAATCTGCTGATATAGATGGGTACATCCTGGCTAGGCGAGTAGAGACCAATATCACCTCGTCAACACTTTGATACCAGCCTCTGTCAGAGAGACAATCAATATGCCTTTGTAAGAGACATGAAGCGCGGAAATACCAGGTCTCTGGTTCCAGCGAGAAATCAAGATCTCTGTCCCAAGCCAGCATGTATGGATGTTTGCAGAGGAGAGGTGAGCAAGGAGGCATAAGCCATGGAGATACCACCCCTGGAGCCCTGATATTTAGTACACCACTGTTCATAAGTCATTAAGGATGGGGGCTCTGCAGAGAATGCTTAAAAAATTAGCAAAATCAAGAAATTGTGGCTCTCTAAATTGGCAGCACAATGAGATAAGCCCTCTTTGCATATAAAAGTGCCCTATACGGCATAGGCCCTTGTCCAGCCACCATTTAAAAGCTCCGATGTCCATATCTGGAGGGAAAGCAGGATTATGAAAGAAATATAAGGGAGTGTTTTTAGAAACTATTGCCGGATTGTTGGTTACTCGATCCCAAAGTGCAAAGGAATGAGATAACGTAGGCACTATAATGGGAGGTCTAGCTTTAGGAGGATGCCACAATAAATAGTCAATGGTGTACGGTGGTATAGCTTGTCTTTCAATGATTTTTTGTATTTTATTGCTTTTAGAAACTTGTGAGGGGCTTAGTGGGGATGTGGGATACTCCAAAATGCTTGAACATAATTATGCACAGGACACTTCTATCTCTCCATAACAGAAGCACAAATACAGATAGGCTGGAACTATCTATATTCTATAGGTTCACGGCTGGGGACCATGAAGTAGCTTTAGTACAGGTGCAGCTAGATGGAAACAGTCAATTGGTTCATGGCTGGGCACTATGAAGTAGCTTTAAAGCGGTTCTATCATCATTTCTATAACTTTTTTGCATTACAATCCTATCAGTAAGCAGATTTCATAGCGCTGTGTGGTATACGGGCGGCGTAATTTCCTGTTGCTGACATCAGCCCCCCCCCCCCCGGCATCTCAAAAGACAGAGAAGGAGGAGCGAAATGTTGAAGAAGACCAGAATTTATTTCCTAATGTGTATACGCGAGATTACAGACCGGAACAGGAAGTGGGGGCAGAAATAGGGAACTGTACTGGACGCGAAAGCCCACGTTTAAAATGGGCCGAACAGGAAAGCAGAACGAAAATCTAATATCTTTTATATACAGTAAGAGGACGTTTCTTTTATTATAAATAGGATAGTTTAACTCACAATTAGATATAGTATTGGATTAGAAGTAAAAGAAAAACTTTATGATAGAGGATACAACCGCTTTAAAGGGCAGCACAGAAAGGAGGTTCTACTCAAAAAATCTTGGAGCAAGATTAGTCCATAGGTGCGGCCTCTTGTAAAGTAATCTAACATCAAGTCCCAGGGGCGTCAGGGGCAAAAAGCCCCCCTCATCTCAGTTTACTGATCCATTCCCTCAAGAAGGAAAAAAACATCTACTCAGGGCTGTAGATTATTTAACAGCATCCCAGCAACCAAACGGGCACAGGTTGGCTAGGCCCCTTTCAAGTATTCAGATTGGTCATTTGAATTCTCCCTCCCTAAACTTCAGAAACATCTTCTAGAAGCTGGAAGTAGCGATGGGCTCTGGCATGTTTGGATCGAACCTGCCAGGAAGCCGACACTGCACACTGCCAATCATAGGTAGCGTGTGTATGTGCAGCTGCATCACCCCTTCTATGATTGGTGGTGTGCAGTGACGTCTTTCTGGCTGGTTTGATCTGAACACACCCAAGCCCATCACTAGTTGGAAGCAAACGCTCAGCCTGTGAATTCCTAAACAGACCACACCAAAAAACACTGCTCCTCTAATTACAGAAAGTGCCAAAAACTGTACAATTTGTTTAAATCAACTAAATACATCTCGGATGCATCAAAGGAAAAGTTGTTCAAAGTCTTATAATTTGTCTTCTTAAAAAAGTAGCTACATCTTGTATCTTGAGTATAAAAGTTTGTTTCCTGTCAGCATGCTGCAGAGAAGGACTCTTGATTTCTGTGCAGAAACAGTTGTCTCTCTGCAGAGGTCCAGTACACCTCCCTTGAGACATAGCTTGAGCTATGTGTTCAGAAAAGCTCATGCCCCCTACTGATTGGAAAACTCTAGCTCTATATCAGGAAGGGGTTGTGCCAGTGCACCACTGTTTATACACAGAGAGCAAGGGACCTTCTTAGCAGCATGCTGGCTGAAGACCAGCATTAGCTTTGGCTGCTTTCTAAAGAAAACAAATTAAAAGACTGTCTACATTTCATGTTTTGGTGCACCTTGAATGTATGTAGCTCATGTAGCACCCTCTAGCTAGATGTAAATAGGTTTGGTTGTTAGTGTAGGTAAATCGGCTTGGCTGAGAGCCAGGACTGGGTTGTGAATCTGGGTCAGAGATTAATGACTCAGGGGCTGGATGACTCATCCTGACTGTTCCCTCCCCCTGTTATCTGGAACATTGGAAAATGTTCTAGACATAGTGTGTGGCAGCTAGGAGGGGCTGTTAGGAATATTTATGAGGACCTCAGCCAATCCCCAGTAAATAGGCATAGGTCATGCTAGCAGGGGGAGTCGAGTGGAAGATGGAGATGGAGTGCTGAGGAGGCTGTCGGTGGCCCATCAGGGTGCCCCCTAGCCTGAGGAGGGGTGACCTCGGGCCTAGGGCTTGGGTGCTGGAAGGTTCCCCCTACAACACACGGAGGAAACCCTTTCTGGAGGTACAGGAGCAAGGAGAGAGGATAGAGGGAGCAGGTCAGCATGTCCAGGAGATCTCCTGAGAGTCAGCTGGGTGGGTTGGTGTCAGTCTGGAGGACAGTGGGGAGAAGTAAGCCTGGAGGGGTAATGAAAGGGGCAGCTGCAGTCATGCGAGTTGGCAGTGCCTGAAGAGGTGGTGCTGGTATCAGTGACCACAGAGAGGATGTGCTGGGAAAGTACGAGCTGTGTCACCCTGTTCTTCAAGTATAGGGGCTGTGAGTCCCTGCCTATGGGTCTTTGCTACACAACTACAACAGGGTGGCATAGCTGAGTTCTGCAAGCAAGTGTGTGCTGGAGGAAGAAGAGGTGCTGTATATAGAGCCTGTATATAGGAGGAATTGTTCCTGAAGTTTGTTTGAAGTCAAATGGGCATCCCATAATCTCCCATCCCTATCCAAGTTATATCCCTCAATAAAACAAAAAAAACAACAAAGTCACTGACTGTTCTCTGACTCTGGAGTGACTGTGGAAATCAGTTTGCCTGGCTGTGCAGGGTGGGGGATCCCATTCTACTTGCTGCTCCTTACGGAGTTCATTACACTCCTTTAAACTTTAAAGTTCAGTTGGGCTTTAAACCTCTGTTGTGTGTAGGTGGCGGTCCCTCCAGTGCCTCGGTCTGCATAGCCACTTTTATTCAACATCCAACCAAGAAAAAATCAGCAACATCTCCTCTGTAATTTCTCCATCACTGTTCGTCTTATCATATTAATATTCTGCAGAGCAGTCTGTATTTTGTATATGAAGCTGTCATATCATAGTGCTCGATGACAAAGAACAAAACTACTGGAGAGAGTGATGCTTTCAAGACAAATGTTTCCTTAGACGTGGAACATATATTTCACTCTAAATGCTGCAAACACAGTATTATTTGTGCATTGTCTATCAGGATGTGCTGTCTATGCCCAGAGAGAGAGGATGCATAATTCATAAAGGGGATATTTCAACATCAGCTTGCAGAAGGTGCTACCATGATGCACCTCCCTGTGCAGTTTATAGAAGTGATCTGCAGTACAAACAGAAAGATCTTATATTGTGTTAACATGCTTTATCCGGACAAGGTGTAGCCCTGAAGGGGCTGCTAACAGCTGGTTCTTCCCTAAAAGTAGAAAAGGCTGCCCATCCCCACAAGCACCAGTTCATCCACACCAGATCCAATAACAGTCTCTTTTTAAGATTAAGGCCTCATACACACGGACGTTTTTTGATGCCGGCATTTTCTGGCGTTTTTTGCAGCTCTCCATGTTAGTCAATGGCCCCATAAAAACGCCAACATTTTTGAGCTGTAGATGGCGTCGGCGTTAGTGAGCTGAAACTAGGACCCACGGCCAGCGCGTTCTGAGACTGTAACGTTTTGTAATTTTTTGACGCCGACGCCGCAAAACGCCAACTAACGCCAACAAACGCCAACTAATAATGTACCGGCGTTAACCGGCGTTTTTTGACGCCGACGGTTTTAGTTTGAAAAATAGCAGAGGGATGATTTTTTTAAAAAAAAAACGCCTATTGACTCCGACGCTCACTAACGGCGATGCATAATGCCGAAAAACGCCGATTTTTTTTTCCTTGACGTCGGGCCCGACGTTTTGTTTATTTTTTAAGAAACGTCCGTGTGTATGAGGCCTTATTGTTTGAAGAAAGAGAGGGGGGTTAGGACATGGGATACTCCAAAAAGATTAGCACATAGCAAATTGAAAAATAATTCTTCTTCTTAAAGAGGAAGTAAACCCATATGGGGATTACTTCCTCAATATTCTCCTGAAAAGTAGAAGCATAATGGGCTACTATGCATTGCATAGTAGCCCATTATGTGTCACTTACCTGCAAACGAAGCCTGCGATATCCAGTGATGTCCCCTGTGCAGGCAGTGTCCATCTTCAGCCCCTCTTCCTTCCTGGGCCATGACTCCGGCTCTGTGAATTGCCGGAGCTGCATGACGTCACTCCCGCGCATGCGCGCGGGAGCCACCAGTCACAGCACGATCACAGTGAAGGAACGGCACGGAGGCAGTTTCTTCACTGCGCATGTGCCGAATGATGTCGGCAACAGCAGTACACTGCATATTTCCTAAACCGTGCAGGTTTGGGAGATATGCAGGGAAGCTACAGGTAAGCCTAATTATAGGCTTACCTGTAGTTTAAAGTGGTTGTCGCAGGTTGACAACCACTTTAAGTAAATGTGAACAGTCTAAACCTTCCCAGTTGAAGACCATGAGCCAACTTTCTGAACAGGCCAGGACCTCCCAGCTGGAGACCATGAGGCAAGTTTCTTTGGCATCTGGTTACCTTGTGACTATGCACAACTACTGGTAGCCAATGGGATTTTCAGAACACTGCACAGTCACTGGGATCATTTTAGGGTCTTTACTCCTCACAAGTCCCCAGGTCAGCTGCCACCTTTTAGCTTCCTTTGGACATGGTTCAGTGAGTAAGTCAGTCCTTCTCAAGACCAGATCACTTGTAGTGAGGTTCTGCATTCATCTTCTAAGCAGATCCACCCAGGCCCTTAGTTCTGGAACCACTGAGGCCTCAAGAAACTGCTGCACAGTCCATGAGCTGCAGCAGCTCTTCAGGCTCTGGATCCGTCCTGGGGAGAAGGAACCCAGCTCTCCAGTACTTTAAACTATGTACTGTATCACCTTTCCAGCCCCCTTCTGGACATTCCTGTCCAGGGATTGGCTGGAGCATAATAAATATTCAGGCTGGTTATTTGCATAAACCTCCCTAAGCTCTGGAAGCTTCTTCCAGAGATGTGGGGAGAAATTAAACTCCCAGCATATGAAACCCTGAACAGACCACGACAAGGAATCACTGGTCTCTTGATTGCAGATGGAGCCAAAAACTATACTAGGAGGATGCTACATCTGGATGGCTGGGCTTGCCGTAAGGTACATGTGGGCCAGTGTCTTGGGCAGGGCAGCAGGATAAGAGAACCCGCCACCTCCCTAACAACCATGACTAAACCGCTGTTGACAGCAGAAGAGCTGGCATTAAAAGAAAAAACATAGCGTGCAACCCCCCTCCCGATAATTAGTTCCACAGTGACTGCTTCTCTATGCAGTACTGTATGTGGCCAGAGGTCCGGGGGTGCTGGTGTATGCAAAACCATATGTGGTCAGAGGTGCGGGGAAGCTCGGAAGCATTCGGAAAATGTTCAGGAATTGTTGACACTTTCGGTATTCCTGAGTATTTACGAATGCTTCAGAGCATCTCTGAGCCTCAACAGCGCCCCCGCACCCCTGGCTACATGTGGCATTGCATGCACAGAGGCTTAATCCTGCAATCTAAGGTTCTACTGTATGTATGCAGTAATTAATTTATAGAGAACTGTACTGAAATTGTTGCAGTAGGACTGAGTCCAGCAGAGAAAGGAGAATTTTCAGTTCCCCTATCTCTACCATTGACATTTTAATGACTATGAAGAGTTTATTTGGTTGGCTGTCACTTTTATGCTTTTATCATATAATGTCATTATTATAGAGATACCTTTTGGGATGTAACCTAATTTGGTCAATTCACTCAGCCACAGGAATTATTTTACCTGTGATCTTTATTTTATTATATGAAAAATTCCTCATTAAAATGTTCAGTTCACATATATAAATTTCGAATAAGTGTAGAATTGGTATTTTACACATAAAAAGAATATTTAAAGTATAACTGCCCCTTTTGAGTGGGATGCCGGGCTTGCTCTGATACAAGTGTACACTTTAAAGTGATCCTGGGAGAATAGGAATATGATGACATTGCTGACAATTTTTTAAGGTGATGGCTCTGGGGCTGTCATCATGATCCTGGCTTCATTACCTAGTGAGTTTCTAGCCTGGATCAAGCATGTGGTCAGTGAAAAAAATCTAAACTCCCACTTGCATGCTTGATTGAGGTCAATGACTTGCCAGGTATTGAGGTCAAAGATCAGAATCTCAGCCCGAAGCTTTCAAAACAGTGCCAGCTTCCATGTTTCTGCTCTGTATTAATTATTATATCATCACATCAAATGACTTCTTTTTACTGGGGTAAATCTCTCAGATGGGCTACAGACAGCAATAAAATATAGAATTTCAAACTTTCCCCCACTCCACTAAAAACTAAAAAGTATAGATTTGGACTTTAAAGCGGCATTAAACCCAAAAGCAAACATTTACTATATTGCAGCTTACCAATTCAATGATTTGATGGCTGCATTCGTTTTATTCTTAGGCTTTTTTCTTCTAGTTTCATCTGCTGATCCAGCCAGTAAGGCTTTTGTTTTTCAACAGAACAAGCTGTCCTGCAGATGTATGAGACAAATGATTTCCCACAGAGAGGGGTGCTTACAATGGTCACCTTTTATTTATTTATGTAAAACCTTTATTCCAAAGAAAAAAAAAACGGTTGCTATAATTTCCTATAAAGTGTTAGCTGGAGTTTGGCTTCATCTTGTTAGTGTATATAAATCTGCTAGTGCATCTAGCACTCTCCTCCACCGGACTGATAATGCTGCTGACCAAATGTGACCCCTGTGCTCCTTCATCCAGAGTGGATGTACTCTAATGCAGGAGGCGTGTTACTGGCCAACAGTAAAAAAAAAAAAAAAAAGAAAACTAATGCAGGCATCACATCTATTGTGATAAGCTGCAATATATAAAATTTTTGGTTTTGGGTTTAATGCCGCATTAACTTTGTATTTGCTTTAGGGCTGTCATGTGAAAAGTCCATAGCCTTGCATATAGGAAGCTAGAACTGCAGGACGTGTAGCCTACACAGGACTTTTCTTTGTTTCTAGCTCAATGCAGTGGAGCAAAGTAAAGTATTCTTGTACATGCCAGGAAGGGTGGAATCAAAGCAACCTGTTGTGCTTTAACCACTTGCCCTCAGGAAGATTTACCCCCCCCCCTCCATGACCAGGCCATTTTTTTCGACAGAGCACTGCGTTACCTTAACTGGCAATTGCACGGTCCTGTGAAGCTGTACCCTAAATAAAATGTATGTCCTTTTTTCCACACAAATAGAGATTTATTTCAGTGTTATTCAGTCACCTATGGGTTTTTTATTTTTTGCTCTGTAAACAAAAAACTCTGACAATTTTGAAAAAAAAAACAACATAATTTTTTTACTTTCTGCTTTAACCACTTAAGGACCAGGCCTATTTCTGACACTTGTTGCTTACAAGTTAAAATCAGTATTATTTGTTGGAAAATTACTCATAACCCCCAAACATTATATATATTTTTAGCAAAGACTCTGGAGAATAAAATGGCGGTTGTTGCAAAATTTTATGTCACACGGTATTTGCACAGTGGTCTTTCAAACGCAATTTTATTGGAAAAAATACACGTCACCGAATTAAAAAAAACAAAACAGTAAAGTTAGCCCAATTTTTTGTATATTGTGAAAGATGAGGCCAAGTAAATAGATAACTAACATGTTATGGTTTAAAATTGCGCACAATGGCAACAAACTATGATATTTAAACATATCCATAGGGACGCTTTAAAAATTTTTTAACGGATACCTGTTTAGAGTTACAGAGTAGTTCTTTTGCTAGAATTATTACTCTCACTCTGACGATCGCGCTGATACCTGACATGTGTGATTTGAACACTGTTTACATTTGAGGGTGACATACTTTTTCTTTGGTGTGCAAGCATGCGGGGACAGGGCACTTTCATTTTTTTTTTCTTATTTATTTAATTTTTTTTTACAATGTGCCTTTAAAAAAAAAAAAAAAAAATCGGATCACTTTTATTGCTGTCACAAGGAATGTAAATATCCCTTGTGACAGTAATAGGCAGTGACAGGTACTCTTTATGGAGGGACCCCAAATCCCTCCTTTGCACTTAAAGCAGAGCTCCACCCACATATATATTTTTTTTTCTTTCCTGGCATCCCCTCTGCCTCTATAGATAATATACATAAACATACTGATATATTTCTATCCTGTTCCCATTTTTTTTTTTTTGTCTGTACTTACTTGCCTTATTTTCGTGTTCCTGAACATATCCATTTTGATTGTGGGCTTGCAAAGCCCACTTGGACCCTCTTCCTGGATAAGGTGCATGCTGGTTACCCAGCATGCACCTCCTGATCTCGTTTCATCAGATAAGGTGGAGTTTAGCATTTCACATTTATTTTTTACAGTAATACGGAGCGTATATGCTGAAATACACAATTTACAAATATGTGATTTTCTTTTCACGTTGAATTGTAAAAGCAGTGGCCTTCTGTCAGTTTTGCAAAGCAGTCAGATCAGCAGGCTCTGGTTTCAAAATTCAGCATGAAAACAGTGTCACGTATTTGTAAATTGTGTATTTCAGCTCCGTTTACTGTAAAAAATAAATGTGAAATGCTAAATTCCAGTGGGTGTAATAAGATGTCCGCTTGCCGCCGTCTCATTGTATCATTACTGCGGCTGAGTGCGGGGTGTAGCAAGATGGAGGTGACGGAACGTCACTTCCATTATTTCGACCGCATCATTTCCTGTTGGGAAACAACACAATATTAACACTCAGCGCTGCCCACTGACTACTGGGAAATGATGACACACATTTCCCAGGAGCACAGGCGAGGCAGGAAATGACATAGATCGCCGCGGTCCCAGAAGTGGCAGAATAGAAGGGACCCTATAGCAACAAACCACAAGCAATAAGTTAATAAAAAAAATTTGCCCAAATGTTGTTGCTGATGATTTCATGAGTTGAATGCTGTAAAGATTGTTTTGTGGGTGGAACTCCGCTTTAGAAGTATTCAAACGCCAAAATCTTAAATACTGCCATTGTTTTAAAATTGGCGCCATTGACAGCCGAGTAAACTGGAAGTGACGTCACTTCTGTGTTTTTACATCAGAGACCGACTCCGGCCAGCTGGGGGACGCGCTTCACCCGGTACAACTAATTCCTCAAAGTGACGTACAGGTGCGTTGATTTGCAGGAAGTGGTAAAAACTCATCCAATAAAAAATATAAAAAAATCGAATCTTCATCAATTTAGGCCAATATGTATTCTGCTACTATTTTTGGTAAAAAAATTCCATTAAGCATATATTGATTGGTTTGCACAAAAGTTATAGGGTCTGCAAACTATGGGATATATTGATGGAATTTTTATGTATTTATTTTTTGTTAGTAATGATGGCAATCAGCACCATATACTGTAATATTGCGGCGGACAAATTGGAGACTAACTGATACTTTTGACAGTTTTTGGGAACCAGTGACACCAATACAGTGATCAGTGCTAATAATATGCACAGTCACTGTGCTAATAACACTGGTTGGGAAGGGGATAACATCAGGGGCGATTAAAGGGTTAACAGTGTGCCTAGCCAGTGCTTGTGTACTGTTGGGGAGGTGCTTTTACTAAGGAAAGCATTGATCCATGCCCCTGCTTTGCAGGAACACAGGATCAATGGCTTCCCTACTTACAGAACAGTGATCCCCTTGTTTAAATAGGCATATCACTGTTCTGGCTCTCTGCCTAATGATCTGTGAGTGCTGGAGGACAATGAGTCTGCTGTACCCAGAGATAAGCTCCCTCTGTATAATGACAGCAGGAGCATTTTGCCAGACCCAGAAGTGCAGGATCACATACTAGGTATGTGATCCTGCACAGATTATGTAGATTCAGCAAGCGGTTAAGTTAATTTAAAGTAAACCTCAGACATTAAATATGAACAAAATGTACTTGTCTCAATCCAGATCACTAAGTTACATAGTCTAGTTGAAAAAAGACACAAGTTCAACCAATAAAAGAAAAAAAAAAAAATTCAATCTTATATACAGTACACAATCCTATACCTACAATTGATCCAGAGGAAGGCAAAAAACCCAGTAAAGCATGATCCAATTTGCTCCAGCAGGGGAAATAACTCCTTCCTGATCCCCCGAGATGCTCCCTGGATCAACTTTACCTATAAATGTTAGTACCCAGTTATATTATGTACATTTAGGGAAGACCCCAGGCCTTTTTTAAAGCAATCAACTGAGCTGGCGAGAACCACCTCTTGAGGGAGTCTTTTCCACATTTTCACAGTTTTTACTGTGAAGAAACCTTTCTGTATTTGAAGATGAAATCTTTCTTCCTCTAGATGTAAATAATGCCCCAGGTGAGATTTTGCGATGGGGGGGGGGGGCTTGATAAGGTTGGTGTTTGCTGCTGGACACAGCTATATTATATGTAGGGGTGGTTTGTCCTGAGGGGGGGCTGTACTATTGGAGGAGGGGGTGGTTTGTCCT
>BLSH010333604.1:870414-912872 GCA_018402905.1 Glandirana rugosa | reverse complement strand
CAGTCTAGTGCATATCCAGTGGGACGGCGTCATTTACACGTCACCCGTCAATCCTTCACTAATTTATCCATTCCATTGTAGTGTACCACCGTGGCGGGGGAACACTGTAGTGACTGGGTCGTAGTGCAGCTCGTGGGGCCTTCAAACCCATAAACGGCTTGCCCACTTGTCCACTATAACCCCGGCTTAAACGAGCCGAACTTGACAAACGGGTTGAGATGACCACTTAACCACTCCTCATCACAACTCGCTTGGGCCTGACATTGCAAGCCCAGGCATGGCTTGAAAGCCCACAGGCACCGTGCCTGGGCCTGGGCCTGTAAAGTTTTTAGCAAGCCCAAGCCAGGCGAACGATTTTTGAAATGTCCGGGTCCGGGTCCGTGCCACGGACACCCGAAAGTTCGGTACGGACCCGAACGTTACAGTCCGGGTTCGCTCAACACTACTCCTCACCAATTCACCAGTAGAGTTGGGCAAACAGTTCAAGCCGAGCAAATTCGGCCCCAATATCACCTGTTCACCCGTTCGGCAAATACCCAAACTTCCGGGGTGCTCGACGTGATGCTGGGTCAGTGATGTCACAAGGGGGCGGTGCCACCATGTGATGTTACCTTACCTATTTAATCACTTCCTAACTGCCCACTGCACATTTACTGCGGCAGGGTGACCTATACGTGATCTGACACTTCGGGGTCTGGGGTGCACGCGCGTGCTGCCGGCGACCTGCTCCTGCTGTGATCACAAACTCAATGACCGCTGGCACTTGCCGATTGTTTGGTACAGAAGGAGAATGGCAGTCTGCCTATGTAAACAAGGCAGACCACCATTCTGTCAGTAGGGAAGACATTGATCCTGTGTTTCTGTTAAGCAGGAACACAAATCTATGACTTAGTAAAAGCACAGTAAGTAAGTACTTGCTAGGAATACAGTTAGCTCTTTGATCACCCCTGCTGTTAACCCCTTCCCTGCCATTGTCATTAATGTAGTGACAGTGCATATTTTTTAGCACTGATCACTGTATTAGTGTCACTGGTCCCCAAAAAGTGTCAAAATTGTCAGTTAGGTGTCCATTTTGTCCTCCGCAATATCTCAGTTCTGCTATAAGTTGCTGATCGCCGCCATTACTAGTGAATAAAAATATCCCATAATTTGTAGACGCTATAACTTTTGTGCAGACCAATCAATATTCACTTATTGGGATTTTTTACCAAAAATATGTAGCAGAATACATATTGGCTTAAATTGATGAAGAAGTTTGACTCTTTACATTTTTTTTATTTCATGTGTTTTAGCAGAAAATAAAAAATATTGATTTTTTTTTTCAAAATTGTCGATCTTTTTTTGTTTATAGCGCAAAAAATAAAAACCGCAGAGCCGATCAAATACCACAAAAAGAAAGCCTAAATTGGCCTAAATTGATGAAGAAATTTGACTTTTTCAACTTTTTTATTGGATGTGTTTTAGCAGAAAGTAAAAAATATTGATTTTTTTTTTTTTCAAAATTGTCTTTTTTTTTGTTTATAGCGCAAAAAATAAAAAACGCAGGGGTGATCAAATACCACCACAAGAAAGCTCTATTTGTGGGAAAAAAGGACATATATTTTATTTGTGTACAATGTCGCATGACCGTGCAGCAGTCAGTTAAATTAAAACAGTTCTGTATCAAAAAAATGGCCTGGTCATGAAGGGGGTAAATCTTCCAGAGCTGAAGTGGTTAAGAACTGTCAAACTGAAGAACAGGCATTCGACTGTTAGCCTTCATCATGGGAAGAGAGTTGCGGTGTGGTGGGCGTCGTGATTGATGAATCATCTACATTGGAAGGATATGTTTAAAAAATATTTTAATAAAAGAATCGTCAAAAACTGCATCCTGTCTTTATTTATTTTTGACACTTTTTTGGTGAATGAGTAGGGGTACAATGTACCCCTACTCATTCACATAGATTGTGGGCTAGGATCTGGGGACTCCCTTCTTAAAGGGGGCTTCCAGATTCCGATAAGCCCCTGCTTACAGACCCCCACAACCACAGCCCAGGGTTGTCAGGAAGACATCAACATGGGGACAAGGTGCTTTGGGGTGGGGGGCAGCACTCATTTGTCCCCCTCCTTTTCGGACCTGCTGGGCTACATCCTTGGATAAGGGTCTGGTATGGATTTTTTGGGACCCTCACGCCATTTTTTGAAACATTTTTGCATTGCTGGCTAAAGATATTGTATTGCCGGCAATTTAAATGCCATTTTGTTTCTTTATAAATGCCAGTTATGCTGCAGCAGCTTCTATACACAGTACAGATGCACCACTTCTCAGGCAGACTAAAGGGACTCCCCAGGCACTATATTAAAAGGAACTTTTCATTTTTATTGTTTCAGTTTAAGCATCATTAAAATCACTGCTCCTGTAAAAATGATTGTTTTAAAAGAAAATGTTTGCATTGGTTCATGTCCCGCAGGGCAGTACCCGGGCCTCTATACCTTTTTTATAGCCAATTACTTGCATATAAGCCTTCAAAATGGGCACTTTTGGTTTTTCAATTCAAGGTCCAATAGACTTTAATAGGATTTGTGGTCGGGATCAAACTTTTGCGCTGTTCGAGAGCTATGGCGCAAACCGAACTGAGGAGTGTTTGGGCCAACTCTATTCAGCAACAGTACAACCAAATGGCAACCACCCCAACCTATAACTGGCCTTTGCACCAAGGAGCACATGGAAGGGCGATGCATGTCAAAAAACATCAAAGAAAAATTCCCAGTTCACTTGCCAACATGGAAAAAGGACTTGTGGGAGATGTAGTCCCCAGAAAGGCAGAGCCTGTTCTGCAGTTTAGCTCTTGAACTACACATCTCAGCATTATCTTAGGAGAGGAGTAGGAAAAGGAAATCTGTTCTGGGGCGTAAGGCAGTTGTTGTAAGGACATTGTAGAGTGCTAACTTTGCAGCAGGCTGATGGGATGATTTGCTGAAGTGTCGGGGATGAAGAGAGGCAGAGTAGCATTTTCTGGGCTGTGGTACCGCACTGTCAAGTCTGATGTTGCCCCCTGGTGGTAGGGAGGACGTCACAGCAGCTGGCATTGCTGCTCCCCAGACGGAGAGTGGGTGGGGACCACCCAAACCCCCTGGTCATAGGGAGGACATCACAGCAGCTGGTACTGATGGAGAGCGGGTGGAGACAAATGGTCAGTGAGAGGCCTCTGGCCATACCCGCTGTACACTATTTAAAACAGAGTTTCTCAACCTTTTTTCAATCAAGACATCCTTTAAAATTATGCACAATATTGGGGCACCCCATCCCAAAATGTAAAAAATTAAACTAATAGTTTTGCATAATGTAGCAACATTCACACATGTAGAACACCCAATGTTCGAGATAATTTATTCTTCCAAAGAAAATACACCTTTGCACGCTGGTACTTACTAGTGTTCCAATGTTTCTCTTCTCCCTCATTCAGCTAATGTGACTCCAGTGCTGACAGAGAGGGACAGGGCGGGGAAGTGCAGTGCAGGCACCCAAAGTTCTCCTTATTAACCAATTACATCATTGGTTGTTAAGATGTCAGGGGTAGATGGCTGTAATGGTGCACAATGAAAACGTGGCTTTGCGTAACTAAAAGGCAGGCTTGGTCCACCCACTGGCTTGTATTCAATTTTTGAGGAATTGTAGGCATTTTGCCAAGGCACCCCTGAAGAAACCTAAAGGCACCCAAGGGTGCCTTGGCACCCTGGTTGAAAAAGGCTGATTTAAAGGAACAGTATTGCCACTTGGAACACCGTTTAGGCACCTACAGCTTGGTTTTTGGGACTCACATTTGAGTGCTCCAACTCCAGATTTGGGCCCCACTGGCCACTGGAAAAGGGCTTGCCAGAAACTGTCAGACCACTTTTTTGCATTGATCCTTAGTCATAACCCCCTTAGTATAGGGATTAGGGGTCGGTCACTGATTCGCTTGTTATTAGCAAGTTCATACCTTATTTTGCAACTATTTCCATATGCTTGTTGAGATACTGTATGTATTGCTGCTTTCTATTTTTTTGGTCTTTGAATCCTTTTGTATTTTTACAGCAAATATTCTCTTCCAGCCTTGGTGTGTCAGAGGGTGTGGAAGGTCGTTTACATTGAGAACCGGGGTACCCAAACATCAGCGGCTCTTTTGGGCGTAAGCACTACATAAGCTAAGAAAAATAGATGCTGAATAGGTTAGAAGGGGTAGAATGGGGTTCATGTTTTGCCCGGAGATATTGAATGAAAACAGAGCTGCATTAATGTGTGCCTTTCATATCTGGCTGGAGTTCAACTTTAAGCTTTACTGCGCATTCCATAGATCACCCATAATGATGCTGAATAACCTTTATACGCAGAGTTCCGGAGACAGTTTTTCAATAAAACATCCTCTGCCCTGCAAGCCTTGACCTGAAGTATGGAGCTGAAATAAAAGCCTGTCGCACTTTGAAGGCCATAATACATCTTTAATATATCTAAACTAGTTCTGCAGGTGCGTTACATCTTGCTAGACAGCCTTCAATGTGAGGATTAGGTGCCTGTGATATAAGCTTTAAGTTGTTTGAAATAAGGGAATCCCTCATTCACGCCAAGAGCTGTGTGTAATATGTTTGGCTAGGAACGCTCACTTTGAAGCTTTCAAACTCTCTTCTTTGATCAGAAGAATCCAGTTTTCCTAATACCTGCAAGTAAATAGCAGACATAAAAGTAAATATCAGTTGATGGTTTTGGATGGTAAAAAATGGGAGATAGAAAAAAAACTGACTGTAAAAATAACAATTAACTGCCATAAAGGGCTTCTTGATCACCGAGAAAGGGAGTCCTGACTTCTGGAAGCAAGACAGAGACTGGGTGGTTCTCAATGGGGATGTGGTGGGTGGGTGATGAAACCGGTCAGGTCGTTCCCCATGACCTGCCTTCTACTCACAAACATGCCTCCAGACTGGGATTGATAAGTATTGCCCTGTATACAGTATTATGTCACCACAAATTGCAACAAAATGACCGGGCAGTATTTGGCAATTTTTTTCTTGGGTTTTACTTTTTTTTTTTGAAAATTCTGCTTATTAGAGTTTTTTTGTTTGAGTACAAAACAAAGCCTTTGGGCATACCCTGGCTTGCTTGACTAACATAAACAACTAGTTAGTAGAGTTGAGCGAACCCGAACTGTAAAGTTCGGGTTCGTACCAAACTTTGGGGTGTCCGTGACCCGGACCTGAACCCGGACATTTGAAAAAAAGTTTGGGTTCGAGTTCTGGGTTCGGGTATTTGATCACGCATGTTGAATAGCTGCAGGGCAGCCAATCAACTAGCGTTTCACTGGTTTGCCCTTAGAAGCCATCACAGCCATGCCTACTAATGGCATGGCTGTGATTGGCCAGTGCATCATGTGACCCAGCCTCTTTATAAGCTGGAGTCACTTAGTGCTGCATGTCACATGCTCTCTGGGTAGTGTAGGGAGAGGATGCTGCCGGTGCTGTGAAGGACAGATTGCAGATAGATAGATAGGTAGAGATTACTACTACTACTGCTTTTAGGGACAGATTGCAGATCTTATCCTGCATTACAGAACGATCTGACTGGACTAGGTAGAGTCTACTGCTTAGAGGGACAGATTATTGTTCTAAAATCATCTTCTAGTTCTATAGGGTCAGGTTCCTGCTGTTGCTGTAAGGGACAGATTATTGTTCTAAAATCATTTTGCAGCCCTCTAGCACTTTCCAGGACTTTTTTAGTCATTTTTGTGCCGAAAAGTTCGGGTCCCCATTGACTTCAATGGGGTTTGGGGTAAAGTTCGGGTCAAGTTCGGTACCAAACCCGGACTTTTTCCCGAAGTTCGGCCGAACCCACCGAACCCAAACATCCAGGTGTTCGCTCAACTCCACTAGTTAGTCATTAACAAAGGCCTAACAACATTAACTAAAAATGCTCACGACTTCCCGCCTGGGTCCAGAGGACAGTACATGAAGAATAGAATTAATCATTCGAACACCATGCTAAGCATTATCATACATTTGCCCAGTGGGGGCAAGGAAAGAAAAATTCATTACAAATAACCATCACCTAGTCACACAGAAAGTCCCTAGATGGCCATAGAGGCGTCCAATGAGATGCATTGGACATGTCTGACTCAAGACAGATCTGCCAAATCTCTTGGGTTTTACTTTGATGGTCTATGGACTCTTTATGGTGCATTCCTCCACTTAATGCTCTTCCTTTGTGTGGATGGACTGAATTAACACTCTCAGCTCCTGGTGTGTGAGGGAGGTTTTGATTTATGTCACCACATGCACAGAGGTGTATAGTAAAGAATGATTCAGATGTGGAATATTTGGTGACAACTTACTCAATTCCCCTCTGGTCTTTGAGTGCCTCTTATGTACGGATAGACTACCCTAATATCCGACTTACAAATAACTCCTACTTACAAATGGAGGGAGACAACAGGAAGTGAGAGGAAATCTCCCCCTATGAAGGGAAATTCACTCTTGTAAGAGTTATCATGGGAAAAAGGTATCTCCGCTGAAGCTTTATCACCAATCCTTGTTTCCACAACAACCCAAGATTTATAAAATCCAATTATCATTGGGACAGAAATTGAGGTGAAATCTTCTAAACAGGGGCACAGACAGGAAAACAAACATTACAGGGGTGTTAACCCTTCCCTATGCTATCCAATAAGCTTAAAAATGTTTTTTTTGGCTGGAGCTACACTTAAAAAATGTCCCCGTTCCGACTTGCAAACAAATTCAGCTTAAGAACAAACCTACAGACCCTATCTTGTTTGCAACCCGGGGACTGCCTGTAATAGTACAAGTAGTAGTCAAACTCCTAGTGATGATTTAAAGTAGAGCTATAGGCAAAACTTAAGTAAGGTAAGGGAAGGTTATAACCCCTGTAAGGTGCATTTTTGCCATCTGTGTCCCATTGGGGAGATTTATATTGACTTCCTGTTACATATCCAAAACAGGAAGTGGGAGGAAATCCCCTCAAATTTTTGGAATCTCTTGGGGACCCTCAGTTTATCAGAACTAGTGTCCCCATTGAAAAAATCCCCCTCTATTACTTTCCTGAGAATAACCAACAATTAGGTATTTTCTTTTACTTTATTTTCCATGATAATGGTAAACAGGACATTTTAGAGTGGGTGAATCTCCCTAACGGGGGCATTGACAGCAATAAAAACTGACAGATGTTCTAATCCATCTCAGCTCTATCCAAAACTAAAAAAAAAAAAGTTTTGCCTTTAGTTATATTTTAAGTGTGGCTTATTTTGGCAACAAGTTGATCAACCTTCATCTGAAACTCGAGTGCCCGCTTTTACACATGGAATTACCAGCTATATGCAGAGCCATTTGAGTGGGGATTATTACTACTGTAGGCTACATGGATATATGAACCTATACCAATCTTCAGTCCTGTGAAGAACTTACAACACTTGACCTTCTGCCAGTCTACCATCATCATATATTGGACGATTCATGATGTTTTATGAATTTATGATTCATTCTAGTCCTAAATGCACATTTTTACACTATAGTATTGGGGAAAGGACTAAAATATAATTTATGTGCAATAGTCCCTACATTATGAGAAGTAAATTCAGGAGGGCATTGATATTTTCAAATTGTTTGTCTTTGTTATGGATTTTAACCACTTGACCTCAGGAAGATTTACCCCCCTTCCTGACCAGGACATTTCTCGCAAAACAGCACTGTGTTACTTTAACTGACAATTGTGTGGTCATGTGATGCTGTACCCAAATAAAATGTATTTCGTTTTTTTCCCACAAATATAGCTTTCTTTTGGTGGTATTTGATCACCTCTGTGCTTTTTACTTTTTTGTGCTACATCAATTTTGAAACAAAACAACTATATTTTTCTAGTTCTGCTATAAAACATATCCAATAAAAACATAAAAAAAATTCAAATTTATTCATAAATGAAGGCCAATATGTATTCTGCTACATGTTTTTCTTAAAGAAAAATCCCAATAAGCGTATATTAATTGGTTTACATGAACATGATAGTGTCTACAAACTATGGGATATATTTGTTCATTTTTTATTTATTTTATACTAGTAATGGCGGCAACCAGCAACTTCGGTCGGAATTGGACACTTATTGACACTTTTGACGCTTTGCGGGAACCAGTGACACTAATACAGCGATCAGTGCTAAAAATATTCACTGTCACTGTACTAATGACACTGGCTGGGAAGGCGTTAACCATCTAGGGCGGTCAAAAGGATTAACTGTGTGCCTAGCCAGTGTTTATGTGCACTGTGTGTGCTGCTTTTACTAAGGGAAGAGATGGATTCTAGTCCATGCTTTGCAGGAACACAGGATTTATGTCTCTGTCTTTTTTGGGGATTTTACACAAAGTGCACATAATTGTGAAGTGGAAGGAAAATGGTAAATGTTTTTCAACATTTTTTACAAATAAATATCTTAAAAGTGTGGCATGCATTTGTATTCAGCCCCCTTTACTCAGATACCCCTAACTAAAGTCTAGTGGAACCAATTGCCTTCAGAAGTCACCTAATTAGTAAATAGAGTCCACCTGTGTGTAATTTTATTTCAGTATAAATACAGCTGTTCTGTGAAGCCCTCAGAGGTTTGTTAGAAAACCTTAGTAAACAAACAGCATCATGAAGGCCAAGGAACACACCAGACAGGTCAGGGATACTGTCTTAGAGAAGTTTAAAGCAGGGTTAGGTTATAAAAAAATATCCCAAGCTTTGAATATCTCACGGAGCTCTGTTCAATCCATCATCTGGAAATGGAAAGAGTATGACACAACTGCAAACCTACCAAGACATGGCTGTCCACCTAAACTGACAGTCCAGGCAAGGAGAGCGTTCATCAGAGGAGCAGCCAAGAGGCACATGAAAACTCTGGAGAAGCTGCAGAGATCCACAGCTCAAGAGGGAGAATCTGTCCACAGGAAAACTATTAGTCTTGCACTCCACAAATCTGGCTTTTATGGAAGAGTGCCAAGAAGAAAGCCATTGTTGAAAGAAAGCCTTAATTCGTCCTGTTTGCAGTTTGCAAGAAGCCATGTGGGGGACACAGCAGACATGAGGAAGAAGGTGTTCTGGTCAGATGAGACCAAACTTTAACTTTTGGGCCTAAAAGCAAAACACTATGTGTGGCGGAAAACTAACACTGCACATCACCCTGAAAACACCATCCCCACCTTGAAGCATGGTGGTGGCAGCATCATGTTCTGGGAACGCTTTTCTTCAGCAGGGACAGGGAAGCTGGTCAGAGTTGATGGGAAGGTGGATGAAGCCAAATACAGGACAGTCTTAGAAGAAAACCTGTTCGAGTTTTCAAAAGACTTGAGACTGGGGTGGAGGTTCACCTTCCAGCAGGACAACGACCCTAAACATACAGCCAGAGCTACAATGGAATGGTTTAGATCAATGCATGTTCATGTGTTAAAATGGCCCAGTCACAGTCCAGACCTAAATCCAATTGAGAATCTGTGGCAAGACTTGAAAATTGCTGTTCACAGACGCTCCCCATTCAATCTGACAGAGCTTGAGCTATTTTGCAAAGAAGAATGGGCAAAAAGGTCACTCTCTAGATGTGCAAAGCTGGTAGAGACATCCCCATAAAGACTTGCTGCTGTATTTGCAGCGAAAGGTGGTTCTACAAAGTATTGACTCATTTTCCTTCCACTTCACAATTATGTGCCTCTTTGTGTTGGTCTATCACATAAAAATCTCAATAAAATGCATTTACATTTTTGGTTGTAACATGACAAAATGTGGAAAATTTCAAAGGGTATGAATACGTTTTCAAGGCACTGTATGTTTATATATATATATATATATATATATATATATATATATTTTATATATGGAATTGAACCATAACAGGTTAAGTCTTAAAGTTAAAGTTTTTTTTATTGTAGTTTGTTCATCTAGATCAGTGCTCTCCAAACCGTGGCCTGGGGGTCAGATTCGGCCCTTTGATTGCTTTTATCCAGCCCTTGGGGCACTGTTTCATCCACTGGTACCAACAATGGGGCATAATTTCCCCATTGACACCAATGAAGGGGGCGCAATTCCTGCCAATGACACCAATGATGGAGCACTATTCCCACAACTGACATCAATAATGAGGCACAATTCCTCCCAATGACAGCAACAATGGGGCCCCAATGACATCAATGATGGGGCACAATTCCTCCCAATGACAGCAACAATGGGGCCCCAATGACATCAATGATGGGGCACAATTCCTCCCACTGACACCAATGATAGGGTCCAATGATATCAACAATGGGGCACAATTCCTACCAATTTCACCAATGCTGGGGCCCAATGACATCAACAATAGGGCAAAATTCCTCCCACTCAAACAAATGATAGGACATTATTTTTGCCACTGATGTTGGGACTTTTTTTACTCCCACTGGCCACAGTCTGCCCCCCCCCTCCCCCAAAGGCTGAAGGACAGTAAACTGGCCCTTTGTTTGGAAAGTTTGGAGACCCCTGATCTAGATATTTACTGGTGACTCCACCTTACTTATATTTTTATTGTTATAGATTGGGACCTTGAGCTCAATTCCAGTTTTCTGACCTGTCAAAGAACTCCATCTGCTGTAGCTCCCCCTCTCAAAACATTATTTTTTAAGTTTTTGTATAATACCATCTGTCTTCGGTTAGGTCATTTGACACATGGGGTTCTCTTCCTCCTCTACTGTCCTCTATTGGTGGGCAATCTTAAATGCTACAGAGAACAGTGGTCATGTAAGGGTGGCTAGATAAAGCACACCCAGAGGGCATGCACACAGCAATTGGGTTGATTAATGTTGAGCATCATTCAACTTGGTAGGGGACCAATACTGGACCATGTAAGAGGAACCAAAATGCAACACTGAAGGAGACTGAAGGTTGAGAATATTGGATTTAAGTGTTTGGGTTGTAGATACTATTTAAGTTTTTTTAAGGCAAGCACAACATTCTATAACCTGAGACATTTTGTATGAAACATCCAGTACCTGTCCTTAATTAAAAAACTGATAAAGAAAGTTTGTCAGAAACAACAGGATAAAACCCAACCACAGACTTTCATTTGCATGATGAAAGTGCAATTAATCATGATTATAACAAGATATTTGAGTTGCTTCCTGTTGGTTGCCTCGAAACGCATTGGTTTAATTTACACGTAGATGAGAATGGGGCAGATGAACATTTAAAGACGTTTTCAGAAGCTTGCTATGAAAATTGCTGGAAACAAATAACGCTCATAGAGTTAATGAATATTGATGCATGTTGTATCACGGAATTATTATTATTATTATTTTTTTTTTAGCTGCGAGTTTATTTTTCTTGTACAAAATGCTTTTTAAATTACTTCTCATGCAATGAACATGTGTGATTGCATAATTTGTTTGATTCTGCTGTTCACCTAAAAAGAAAAGAACTGCTTTCCGAAAAATACATAAAACAGCTAATCTAAAAAAAGTAAATTTAAAGAGCAGTGCAGCCCACTTTTTTGGGAGGTTATGAGAAATGGCCCTCCCCGAACATTGCGCTAAACCTGTAGGTAATATTTCGCTAAACGTGTAGGTCAATAAGAGAACCAGAACCTTTGCTAAGTGGAAGAGTGGGTTTGACAAGGTTGGCAGTGCCAGTTATGAAGCTGAGCTCCAGGCAGATAAAAAAAAAAAGCCAGTTAATACAATCATTACAATTCATTAAACTTATATTCCTAATCTTACATCAAGGGTCACAGAATCAGTGGAATCTGAGACCACTGGGTTGTGCTGCTGCTTTTCGGAGGAACTGGACACTGGCAAACAAAAAAGTCCTTGACCATCAAAGTATAGCACCTCCCAAACACAATGCTTCAATTTTTTGTGTCTTAAAGGATGGACAGATAGTTATGTGTGATCGCTGGGTTTGGCCATCACAGTAATCACACGGCACAGAGTCACTCTGAATGGCTCTGCGTTTTTAGTAGACATGTGCAATTTGTTTCGTTCCGAATTTGTTTTTCAACTAAATTTGACAAATCCAAAAATTTGAAAACCCGAAATAAAAATGAACTAATAATAATAATAATAACTATTACTAACTATTCAATTATAGGTATTGGAATTTCCTTTCAAATTTGGCTGTTAGTGAACGCAACGAATACGAATTTATCTGAAGTTATGAATTATCCAAATAACGAATGCCGCATCTAAACAAATGGAACGTAATGAATTAATAATAATAAATAATAATAATAAAAACATATACTTTGGATACATTTATATACGTTACATTCAATAGCCAAATTTGAAAGGAAATTCCAATACCTATAATTTAATAGTTAGTTATTAGTTAGTTAGTTATTATTTTGGATTTTCATTCTTTCGAATTTTCTTTCTTATTTTCGGATTTTCGAATTTACGACTTTTCAACTTTTTTTTGAGTTTTAAAATTTCAGATTTTCGAATTTTTCCGAATTAACGAAATAGGGAATACCGCATCTAAACAAATTGATCATAACGAATTTCAACTTTTTCGAAGTTACGAATTTATTCAAAAAACAAATTTTGATCATAACAAATGACCCAAAAACAAAAAAAAACCCCAAAAAATAATGAAATGAAAACGAACACATTTTTCAGCAGTACACATGTCTAGTTTTTAGTCTGTGATCTGTGCAACAGGAGATTCAGGGCTTGTGCCCTGGGTGCCTGGAGCGAATTACACCCCTGATCCTCATATCAGATTCCAGGCTGACAGGCTACAGATGGGGGTGGGTTGAGTCCTAGACTGGTCATGGGAAGAGACTTGTCTCCCTATCATGGTCAGGAGCTCCCAGCAATCTGTTTGTCTGTCTGTAGCTTATATGCTGGATTCCTTGATTACACAACCAGTCCAGATTTCCAAGGTGGATGTTCAAGCATGTGCTAATCTGAGCTTTGGCAATGAGGTCCTGCAGGCAGTACCTAGTGTTTATAGCAGAGTGCCCTTTTACTCACCATACTCAGATGCAGGTGTGTGCTCTGTTAACTTCTTTTCCCACAAATTGATAAACAGAGCTAAAGTATGGGACTTTAAATGAAGCATGCAAGGTGCAGAGACTTCTTTTCCCACAATACTCTGGATTCCCACAATTTCCTCCTCTTGGACATGCCAACACTATATAAATGTGTCTGTTTTCTGTCCTGAGCAGCTCAGAGAGAATGCACCTCAGGAGGTAGCTGAGAATGTAATCTGCAGGTAGGAGCATGGTCCTCCACCGTTGGCCATGGCATGTGGGCAGCCCAATAGCTTGCATCTTCTACGGAAGACCCAGCCACTGTGGAAAACACTTCTCCACTTGCTATCAGAGTCCAGCACTTCAAGTGGGGGTTGCCTGCATCTTCAGCAGTTTGCCTGTGTTACCTGTCCTTATATCTCTTTATCTATTTGCCTGTGTTACCAGACCTACCCTGGACTTCACTGTGTGGAAAGTTGTCAGCGAAACTGCACATTGCAGTGCTGACACTGCTTTAAAGGAATCCCTGTTTTTGTGATTTTCTTTATGATTATTTGTGATATCTTTATAATTATCTTTGCAATTATCTTTGTGATGTCTTTTTGATTCTGATCCTGTTTGCATTGTTAATCTTTATCAGCACCTGTACTTCAAGTTACCGTGCCCTTCGATTAAGAAAACTGAAATTTTGTAATCACCATAAAATCATTTTCTTTAAGTTCAAACCCCACACCTCTACTATATAATTTACTCCTAATACTGCTTTTTTAAAACTGAAGCATCACGGGAGTGTGTATGTATGTGTGTGTGTGTGGGGGGGGGTTATACATGGCTTGCCAATGGCTTTTTTTCTTTGCCAGTGTCCAATTGCTCATATAGGCAGCTGTATCGCCCGATGCCACTTGCATTGGATCGCATGGAGCTCCACTCTAAGCACTGAAATTCCATGCTTTGGCTATTCCATTAACTTGGAAGCCACACTGTTCTGGTAAGCAGCTTTTCAATCATCGGTGGTGGATTCTCACTTATTGCATAATTTTTTTATGGATTGTCCAGCCTTTCTACACTGGGTGTCAGCTTTCCTTCATGAGAAATTCTCCTTTCTATAAGATTTTTATATGGACGTTTTATCGATTTTGTATTGAGGTCTATTATTGAGTATATATTTTTGTGTGCCTCCTTTGGATTTTTTACTATTTAAACGACTGAACCTTGGTATTGTTATTTATTTGATATGAGCTGCTACTTGCTTTAATATACTTTACATTGGGGTATTTTATCTATTTACCTTAGTAGCTAGCTGCTGCCTATAGTCATTCTTTATTTTAGTTTAGCAGATATTTCTCATATTTTTTATATATACTATTCTAGCCTGTCTATTTACTACCCTAGGCTGTCCATATACTACCCTAGCCTGTCTATTTACTACCCTAGCCTGTCCATATACTTTCCTAGCCTGTCTATATACTACCCTAGCCTGTCTATAAACTACCCTAGCCTGTCTATTTACTACCCTAGCCTGTCTATATACTACAATAGACTGTCCATATAATACCCTAGCCTGCCCATATACTACCCAAACCTTTCTATAAACTACCCTAGCCTGTCTATTTACTACCCTAGCCTGTCCATATACTACCCTAGGCTGTCCATATTCTACCCTAGCCTGTCTATATACTACTCTAGCCTGCCAATACCACGGCTGAAGCAATAAGTGGACAGGCTCTGCACAAATCTCCACCTCCGCCACCTAAACCGTATACATGGGCAGGGAAAAGGGGGTGGAGTCAGCGGTGGAGACGGGAGGGGGACATAAAAATTAGATGTTGCAGGGGCTGGGGCACCCACGAGACCCAGAAAACAGGGGCCGAGCCTGCAAGGCATGGATTTCTATTGGGCAGGACTGGAAGAAGGGGTGTGGCCAGCCTTGTTCCCAGCCTTCACATATACATAAGCCCAAATGTTGCTAACCTGTAATGCTCAAACTAAAAATCAATATACTACCCTAGCCTGTCTATATACTACTCTAACCTGTCTATATACTACTGTAGCCTGTCCATTTGCTACCCTAGCCTGTCCATATACTACCCTAGCCTGTCTATGTACTATCCTAGATTGTCCATATACTACCCTAGCTTTTCTATATACTATTCTAGCCTGTCTATTTACTACCCTAGTCTGTCAATATACTACCCTAGACTGTCTATTTACTACCCTATCCTGTCTATCTACTACCCTAGCCTGTCTATTTATTACCCTAGCTTATCCATATACTACCCTAGCCTGTCTATATACTACCCTAGACTGTCTATATACTACCCTAGCCTATCCATATACTACCCTAGCCTGTCTATATACTACCCTAACCTGTCTATATACTACCCTAGCCTGTCCATTTGCTACACTAGGCTGTCCATATACTACCCTAGCCTGTCTATATACTATTCTAGACATTCTATTTACTACCCTAGTCTGTCCATATACTACCCTAGCCTGTTTATATACTACCCTAGCCTGTCCATATACTACCCTAGCCTGTCTATTTACTACCCTAGCCTGTCCATATACTATCCTAGCCCGTCTATACACTACTCTAGATTGTCCATATACTGCCCTAGCCTGTCTATATATTACCCTAGCCTATCCATATACTACTTTAGCCTTTCTATATACTATTCCAGCCTTTCTATTTACTACCCTAGCCTGTCTATATATTACCCTAGCCCAGGGGTGGCGAACACGCGGCTCTCGGCCATAATGAATGCGGCTCTTTGCCTCTTATCATATTTTGTATATACTGTGGCTCTTTGCCAAGTTTCATGTTTCTCTCAGGGCGATCTCAGGCGGCTTGCATTGACTTCTATGATAGAAGTCTCCTCGCAAGCCGCCTTGAGATCGCCTCGAGCGCCGCATCTCGCCGCTCCGCACCGCTCCAGTGTGAACCGGCCCTTTGGCAGATTGGATTTTGTTATGCTGCTTCTGACGTAAGGGACCGCCCATCATCTCCGCGGGTTACGTCTGTGCCGGGAAATTAAGTAAACATACGCATGCAGGATGTTACCATCGTCATCAAAATGGCAAAATGCAAAGCGAAACGAAAATATGAAGATGAATACAGGACATTTTTGGAAGAATGGGAAGATGCTTTCTTCTTTATTGAACGGAATGGGAAATCGCTGTGTTTATTATGCAATACTACGATATCACATTTCAAGGCTTCAAATCTTCAGCGTCATTTTAGCACTCTCCATGCTAATATTGACAAGGAATTACCCAAAGGTACTGAACTATGCAAGCACAAATTGAGCACCTTGAAAAGCCAGGTAAAAAGACAGTCTCAAATGTTTCAGCAATTAACCAAGCATGGAGAAACTGTGACACTTGCATCCTATAAAATGGCGTGGAACATTGCCCATGCTAAAAAACCATACAATGAGGGCGAGTTGAATAATATGGTTTTAATTATGTGTTTTTGTGTGAGTGTTTGTCTGTTTTGGCAGGTCACTGCGTGGTGTGGCTCTCTGACTCTCACAGTTTAAAATTTTGGCTCTTTGTGTCTAACTTGTTCGCCACCCCTGCCCTAGCCTGTCCATATACTACCCTAGCCTGTCTATTTACTCCCCTTAGCCTGTCCATATACTACCCTAGTCTGTCAATATACTACCCTAGCCTGTCTATTTACTACCCTAGCCTTTCCATATACTATCCTAGCCTGTCTATCTACTACCCTAGCTTGTCTACTTACTACCCTAGCCTGTCCATATACTACCCTAGCCTGTCCATATACTACCGTAGCCTGTCCATATTCTACTTCTACCCTAGCCTGTCTACTACCTTAGCCTGTCCATATACTTCCCTACCCTGTCTATATACTACCCTAGCCTGTCTATGTACTACCCTAGCCTGTCTATATCCACTTCCCGACCGCGTGCCGTGTTTTCACGGCGGCAGTCGGGATGCTGAGCTCGAAACGCCGTAATAAGGCGGCGATCTTCGAACAGCCACTAGGGGGCGTGAGGAGTGTGCCCGCGGCTCGGGCGGACCCGATGTCTGCCGGCGAGCCGCGATGAGCAGCCACGGGGAAAGAACGGGGAACCGCCGATGTAAACACGGCGGTACCCCGCTCTGTTAGTAGGGGCATGAGTGATCTACTGATCCCTGTCACTGGGGATCAGTTAGATCTCTCATGCCCATGTTAGCCCAACCCCCCCCCCCCACAGTAAGAACACACCCAGGGAACACAGTTAACTACCTAGCTCTCCCCCCCAGGTTAACCCCTTCACTGCCAATGACATTTACACAGTAATCAGTGGACATTTACATTTCTGATCGCTGAATAAATGTCATTGGTCCCAAAAAAGTGTCAAAAATGTCCGACATGTCCGCTGCAATATCGTAGTACCGCTAAAAATCGCAGATCGCCGCCATTACTAGTAAAAAAATAAAAACCCCAGAAAAGAATTCTCATCATCCGTAAACGCGGCCAGTTTTGCGCAAACCAATCAATAAACGCCGATTGCAATTTTTTAAATCACAAATATGAGGAAGAATATAAATCGGCCAAAAAATGTTTTTTTATATATTTTTTTTGGATTTGAATTTTAGCAAAAAGTAAGAAATTTGGGTTTTTTTGCAAAATGGTCGCTCTTCTTTTGTTTATAGCGGCAATCAGAAATGACGCAGAGTCGATCAAATACCACCAAAAGAAAGCTCTATTTGTGGGAAAAAAAGGACGCAAATTTTGTTTGGGTGCAACATCGCACGACCGCGCAATTGTCAGTTAAAGCGACGTAGCGCCGAATCGCAAAAAGTGTTCTGGTTCTAAAGCTGGAAAACCTTCCGGTAGGTAAGTGGATATACTACCCTAGCCTGTATATTTACTACATTAGCCTGTTTATATACTACCCTAGCCTGCCCATTTACTACCCTAGTCTGTCCATAAACTACCCTAGGCTGTTCATATTCTACCCTAGCCTGTCCATATACTATCCTGACCTGTCTATATACTACACTAGCCTGTCCATAGACCTGTGGACCACAGATGGCTCGAGGAAGCAAGCCGGTGCTGCCACTATCTGTCTTTAGGCCAGGTCCAGAGGTGCAGGTGCGGGCCTGCGGACCATGGCTGAAGAAATAGGTGGAGAGGTGCCACAAAAATCTCCACCCCCGCCACCTCCACCATATACATGGGCAGTGCAAAGGGGGTGGAGTCAGGGGTGGAGCCAAGGGGGAGGCAAAATTAGGTTTTGCCTAGGGTGTCAAAAATCCTTGCACCAGCCCTGGGTACCACCAGTCCCCCTGTACAGGCCAGGGCCAGCAGGGGGGAATCTGTTGTGGGCAGGGAGGGGGATCAGTATGGTGGGGGGGGGGGGCAATATCTGGAACAGATCCCCTGTACGGCTCTCTCTGCAGTAGCTGAAAGCTGGTTGGGAAGAGAGGCAGAGGAGGGGATCGTTTCCAGTAATAGCGCCCTTGCCACATTGATCACTCTCTCTACCCACATACAATTCCCCCATGCTGCCCAGGCCCCACTATGTTATCATCACAATTTTATCTTTTAGATTTCGCAAGAATTTGTAAGTTATTATGTGTTCATTTCAGCTAATAATGATTTTAGTGTATTTTTAGCTAAAATATCATTTTGATATTTTTGAGGGGGGTGGGGGGGTTAGCTACTGTCAGGTAGGCTGTATCGGGCCTTTTGATTTCTAACTGAGCCCTGCTCAGACTAAATGTAGTAGAGCCAGAACTAGGAACCAATAGGACACCTATACAGTGCACAGGAGGAATGTGCTGATAGGAAGAGACAACAGAGTAAGCATAGCCATTGATCATCAGCATGCCGCTGCTCCTTCACGGTCCAATCAGCAACTAGACTGTACCTCTGCTGCAGTGGGGGTCAAGAATCTGAATGTGCTATCTGGCCTGGATCACAAAATTGGTTACAAAGAATTATAAAACCTTTGGTAGATAAAACACTTCCTAAAAGAATATTTCAATTGTGCATTTTCTGTAGTCCAGTTTTATCTGTTTAAAAATATTCCTGGGGCTTTAAAGCAGTTGTTTTTAGACCTTCTTTTCCAGTCTGAAGACATTTTTTTTAATTCCGGAAACTTACGCACTGCGGCCAGGGAAAAAAAATTGTCATGTTTAATCGAAGGTGAACTGTAATAGGCAGAGATATCAATTATTAACATCCGGTGATGATGTTATGGGCAATGCAGTCTGAATCCTGGGAAAGCACATAAACCCAAGGGCAGCATTTGTCAATTCCTTGTCATAAATTGGGAAACATGACTTCCGTTCCAGTTAATGACCTAAATCAAATTCTTCCATGGATCAATATACTCTAGATGTTGGCCACTTCTCTATCAGTGGTTCCTATCTTGAAGGAATCTTATTTTTTATCATGCATTAGTAGCTGTATTACAAGATTATTCTGCATATAAAGCACTTGGAAGCATGACAAGCAGCAAGCTAAATCCTCTGAATAAAATTAAAATGCAACTCCAGCCAAACAGCTAAATACAGAGTTTAAAATACATATACAGTGAGCTGCTCTACTTGCAACTTGTGTACTCTGTATTCAAACAAGCCTACCATATTGCATTGGCAGGATGGTGACACCACAACTTTGCAATTTTATTGTGCCATCTATCTTTTCATTCAACTAACTAGGATTATCACACTGCTAATTCCCTCCTTGTCCTAGCCTAAACATCTTCTCCTCAAGCCCCAGTGTCTGAAACATGTTGGATTGACAGCAAATGGGAAATATCATAGATCTTGTTTGCTTCAGAGCACACCCACCCTCTGCATAAACTTTAACTGATCTGTGCTGTGCTGGGTATATTGGAGGATAACATAAAGACAGATTTTACTATACTGATGGTTATACTGTCAGTATTTCAGGTATTCATTCTAATAGTATTTTAAATGCATTTAAAGCAAACCTTTTAGTACAATGTCATTTCCATTCTATAATGTGTGGGCAACTTCCCCCTGTAAAAATTGCCTTTTGCATTTTTGAGCATGACGTCACTGTCCTTCTGGGAAGGATCCTGAGGAATGCAAAACAGGCCAAGATACTCCAGCCCATGGCATCTTCTCACAAGTCTGGGCTATTCTATATTATCCATGATCTCACAGGAAGGAGTGTGATGTCACCCTTACAATGGGCAGAACACTAGAGTAAGAGAAGTACAAAATCTAACTTTCCTCTTTACCAGAGGTGTCCAAACTGTGGTCTAAGACGGCAATGAATGCAGTCCAACACAAAAAGTGTAAACTTACTTTAAGTAAACAGGCTCTTTCAGAAAAAAATAAATATTGTAGCTGCTGATGTTTAATATTAGGACACTCACCTGGCCAGGGATCCCATGACGTCTTCCTCCGAGCCGATTTTTCAATTGGCTCTTGTGTGCTGCTCCCGCCATCTCCAGCAAGGGGAAACTGACAGTGAAGCCTTGCGGCTATACAACCAGTTCCCTACTGCACATGTAAATGGCCCGGCGGTGGGGGAAGGAGGAGGGGGGCTGGGACTTTCAGATGAGAAGTCAGATGAAAGTGGGAGCGGGTACTTGTCAAAACCAGGTACCCACTCCCCCCACCCAAAAGGTGCCAAATGTGGCAGCAGAGGGGGCAAATAAGCAGAGCTTCCCCTTTCAGGTGGCGCTCCACTTTAACCTCTTCCCGCTGCCTTCTCCCAGCCCTTTAAAAGGTTCTGAATAGCCGGAGGTGATCATGTGACCGCTGTTATTTCATCAGGATCTTTCCAGTACCCGATGGTTACTGCAGGGAGTGAGTACTCAGCACAGTAATGTGTTTAATGTGTTTAAATCTCAGTGTTAAAGCCCACCCACAGAGAGACCGCATATATGCATACGGCTGATGAGAAGAGGTTAAAAGTGTTGAGTTTTTGGGAAATTTTTCGTAAAATTGATTTTACACATAGATGGTGCGATTTTCTTTCCTGCAGCAACAGGGTAATTATTGCTAGTGGCTATAGCCAATATTCACATCCTAAAAATCTGACATGCTGGATGTACCCAAGTTGATCAATTGATCAACTTGGGTGCAATCAGCCTGCCCATACATGGTTTGAATCTTGGCTGATCCCTGCTAAACTGAGTTTCAAACCTTCTAAGCTGGCGTTAGCAAACACATAACAGTGTCTCTTTACTGGATATTTATAAGTTTTATCTTCCCAAAGAAAATATCCCACTCTTCACAATCACAACTTATTCATGCCATTAGTTGTCGGAAGCACCTATATTTGTGAGCAACTGTTTTCAAGGATGAAGTACACCAAGGGCAAAATCAGAACCAAAAACTCGGATGAGCACATTGAGAATCGATTCCATCCATCCAATCGGATATTGATGTGTACGTTTATTAACCCCTTCCCGACGGTAGGACGTCCATGGACGTCCTGGACTTTGAGGGGTGATATCTGAACGGTGCCAGCAGCTACAGGCACCGTTCAGATATCATTTTTTCAGGCTGGCGATTCTGTGCACCATGAGAATGATCATAGTGGCAGTTCAGCCACTTGATCGTTCTTGTAGGCAGCGGGAGGGGATGTCCCCCCCCCTCCCGCCGCCATTCGGTGCTTCTCCCGTGCCGCCCGTACGATCAGCGGCAGGGAGAAGAGGTCCGTCGCCGCCGGATTGTCGTCAGGGAGATGACTGATGACCATCTGGTCACCAGTCATCTCTATGACCCTCAGAGGCCCGGGCGCGATGTTATGACGTCACGTCCGGGCCGACTTTAGTAAAAAAAAGCCGTGATCACGGCTGAAAAGGCTGGGATCGGAATGTTTTTTCTGATCTCAGTCCTTCCAGCCTGCAGGAGAGATGTGAGGTCATATTGACCCCACCATCTCTCCATAAAGAGTACCTGTCACGCACCATTCCTATTACAAGGGATGTTTACATTCCTTGTAATAGAAATAAAAGTGATCAAAAAAAAAAAAATTAAAGACACAGTGTAAAAATAAAAAAATAAAAGTAAAATAAATAATAATAATAATAAAAAAAAAAAAATTAAAGTCCCCCCGTCCCCACGTGCTCGCACACAGAAGTGAATGCATACGTAAGCCCCGCCCACATATGTAACCAGTGTTTAAACCACACATGTGAGGTATCGCCGCGTGCGTTAGAGTGAGAGCAACAATTCTAGAAGTAGACCTCCTCTGTAACCCTAAATATGTAACCTGTAAAAAATTTTAAAGCGTCGCCTATGGAGATTTTTAAGTACCAAGGTTTGGCGTAAATCCACGAGTGTTCGCAATTTTAAAGCGTGACATGTTGGGTATCAATTTACTCAGCGAAACATCCTCTTTTACAACATACAAAAAAATTGGGCTAACTTTACTGTTTTGTATTTTTTTAATTTACTAAACTGTTTCTTTAAAAAAAAAAAGCGTTTGAAAAATTCCTGCGCAAATATCGTGTGATATAAAAAGTTGCAATGATTGCCTTTTTGTTCCCTAGAGTCCCTGCTAAAAAAACATATATAATGTTTGGGGGTTCTGAGTATTTTTCTAGCAACAAAAATTATGATTTTTACATGTAGGAGAGGAGTGTCAGAAATGGCCCGGTAAGGAAGGGGTTAAACCAGTGCCAAATATCGCACTTGTTTTATGTTGCCCACTTTTACTTTTATAGTGAAAAATATATAAAAAAAAATGAAGTTTTATTACTTGGATAGTATCTATATCAGTGATCACTAACTTGTGATCTGCCCTACTTTTTCTGCTCATCAGCTTTCCTTATTGTTAGTATATTTTATGTGTGGCTCAAAATAATTCCTCCTCTTCCAATGTGGCCCAGGCAGGTTAAAGGGTTGGACACACCTGCTCTTTATAAATACATTTTGCACATACTTTCAGCTGGTGATTTCCACAGGGGAGGGGGTCACATTATCAGTGGACATTGCATTTCAATGTTGCCTTTAAAGTGGAAATCTAACCAAAACTTCCTTTGTCAGTTGCGAATAGTGTATAAACGGGTTATAATCAATGTTGGGATTTGATTGCACACCGTGTTCCCAATTCAATGTGTGTATAACAGTCAGTCGGTCCATAAGGGGCCCCCTAATCTCTATGTGCTGGCCCCTAATCTCCATGCGGGGCTCCGGATGCATAGATTTCTATTTTTTTTCTTGAAGCACATGATTAGAGCCTGAGGTTCTAATTGGCTTCAAAAAGGTTGGGCCCGGGACTCAGAGCACTGCACCCCAAGCCCACCCACTTGTGACATTAGTGAATCAAAATTTGCTATTGTCTTCCAGCTTCTCCTCCTGGCCAATCAGGACAGGAAGCAGGTCTTAAGAGAAGAGAAGCCGGGGAAGCCGCGATCTGGATGGGGTAAGTGCTGACCTGGCGGGGGGAGTTGGTCCGCCGCCCCCCCCCCCAAAAAAATGGAGCACCAGCCACCACAGATGGCGGTATTCTGTGCTATGCTATCTTTCAGGGAGTCTTGTAACTAATGGAGGTATGATGTCAATAGGGCTCGGTTCACACTGTCGGAACCTGGGATACGACTTGTAAGACCACAAGTTGCTTGACATGTGAAATCCCATTTTAGTCTATGAGATCTATCTTAATTAGCACTATTGAAGTCACTCCAACTTTAGAAAAGGTTCCTGTACTACTTCAAGGCGACTGCATACAATTGTGCCCATAGACTTTAATGGAAATCACCTCCAAGTGTTCCTCATCTTAAATTATGTGATTTGGATCCGACATTACGTACAGGACGATTACACAGGCAAGTTGCTTCAAAGCTGCACCAAGTTGCGTGCATCACTTCATACCGAAGTTGCCTGGCAAAGTCGCATTGTAAGTCGCGTGACTTTCAGGTCGCAGCAGTGTGAACTGAGCCTAAAACCTGTTGAGGTCTCAGGCTGCTGCCTCTCGGAAAGCGACGGTAAGACGCTCCATGGGGTAATCTAGAATCAGTGAAGAGGCGTGCCCAGTATAAAGGTTTGTCACACATGTGGCTGTATTTGAGAAGTTTCTTGGAGTTCTAAGTTCACAATTCAAATTGTGTTCCGACATGGAGATTTCTGCTCATTTCCTGTCCCCTGGATGTATCCTCGTAGAAAAAGTTCTGACCATTTCCTGTTCTGGTGAATTCAGGAAAAGTTAAAGCAAAACTAAACTCTCTTTATCAATTAACTATTCTAACTCTGCTGCTAGTATTAGTAAATAATTAGGAAGGTATATTATATTTATTGGTTTTAAACTTTTTTGTAAAATGTATTGAGTTGCTTCCTGGTTTCTGGTTTACATTCCAAGAGTCTTCATGGGCATTTTTTCTTTCATCTGGAGGAGGGGAGGGGTGGCTTTCTCAGCTAAGCACCCTCCTGCCTGCACGCCTGAGCTAAGAGCAGATGGATTCCAGGAATAAATGCTACATGAATAACGTGCTTATGCAAGATACCCATGGCTAGAAATGTTAGGGGGGATGTAAAAGAAAAAAAGAATGGAATGCATGTGGTGTGAACTGACCCTAAAAGTATAATTAGAGGCAAAACTTTCTTTTTTTAGTTTTGGATAGAGTGGAGAGTGATTTGAACTCTTGTCAGATTTTATTGCTGTCAGTGCCCTCGTTAGGGAGTTTCACCCTCGCTATCTGTCCTGTTTACCATTATCATTGAAAGTAAAAGTAAAAAAAAAATCCCAAATTTTGGGTTGTCCCCAGAAAAGTAAAAAAAGGGGAAATCTTCCAATTGGGACACTAGTTCTGGTAACCTGGGGGTCCCCAAGAAATTTCCCTAATTTCTGCTTACTTCCTGTTTGGCTATGGGACAGGACGTGAAGGAAAATCTCTTCAATGGGGCACAGATGATAAAAAAGATCTGACGGGTTATAATGCTTTGATTTAAGGTAAATATACCATTTACAAGTTCCAACCAATACCAAAGACAAAAGTAATGACTGAAATTTCACTTATTATTATTATAATACAGGATTCATATAGCGCCAACAGTTTATGCATCGCTTTACAATTGTAGTGGTACCCCTGTAGGGGCTGCTGAGAGTTATGGTTCACCTGTCACCCTGCCCAACCAGTCTTGCATCCCTCAGTCACTCAGAGACATAGATCAGTCCATTGCTTTATTTTGTTTATTTTTTCATTGAGGGGATTTAACTTGGATGGGTTAAGGGAATTATGAGATAGATGCCCAGAAAATTAGAACAGTTCTTAATGGGGCAACTATGTACACTCCTTGTACATACTACTCCACTAGTCTCCTCCAGCACAACACTTGCTGGCAGACCGTTACACTTCTTCTCTCCAGCCCAACTCTTACACTACAGGCACCGCTAGCGCATGGTTTTAGTAATTGGGCCTGACACTGGCTCAGCCAGGCCTTAGTAGATGCCTTGTTGCAGGCAGAGACCACGGGCCTCTTTGGTGTATCAATTTGAAAAAGTCCTGGTGCTAGCTTTCCTAGGTGGTCTACTGATGCCAGCTAGTCCTCTTCTGGCACTGCCAGCCCTACTGGCTGCAGCTGCCTAACTCCACTGCCCATAACATTGCAATCCTCTCTGCTGGCTCTGCACCCATCTCAGACCTCCCAGTCCTCTCAGGCGTGCCTCCCCAGTCCTTCTGACTGCACATATCACTCACCAGCCCCCCTGGCTGCGACCAGTGGTTCCCTCCTGGAGACATGCCTAGCAGCACTACCTCCTGCTGTCCTCTCTTGCTCCTCCTGTGCCTCCTGGTTATATCCTCCATGAGTTCTTGAAAGGATCCATCCTGCACCCGAGTCCCAGGCCCAAGGTCACCCCCCCAGACTGGGGAGCTCCCTCAAAGGCCCAGACAGCCTAGTACTCCATTTTCAGTTCTTCCACCTGAAATTTCCTCCCCAGCTGGGCTGACCCCGAGTGTAGGTCCCTGGTCCTAAACAGGGCTGCTAACAAATTTAGTTATGCTAGGTGGTAACTAGCCTGGCTAATTGGTAGTTGGATCCACTGACTGTTGCCCTAAGCCTGAATCGGGTGCATCTCTCTCTTCTGTCAATAGGTGGCACTGCTGCCTATGGCATTAAAATGAAAAATGGAAGGAAAAAATACTGCGCTTATCCAAAATGACAATAAATGAAAATGAAATAAATTGAAACAAAAGCCGCCAGCACGATAATAAACCTTAATATTGTATAGGTAATTTAAAGCCTGAAAAAGTGCAGCGCTACATATTATTTGCTGATTAGCAATAAACAAATTATAAATAAATAGTGCAAAATGTCCAGTGGTGAAAAAATAAATTAGATTCTTGACTGGTGTATTTTAATAGATAAAGTCCTCTCATCCGGGGGTGTCAGGGTTATATGGGTACACTCTTCACCCACATGCAGTGTGGACCTCCACCAGGGGAATATATAAAATACCCTTACCAGAAATAATCTGGGTAAACGCCCATCATCAGAAAGGATTCTCAAAGAGGATTTGTCAGATATCCATAAGATTCACATCCAACGGGCTGTGTCCACTATTCCTCATACCCAAGGTGAATATCAATCGAGGCAGGATATTCAAATCACTGTGATCACTTTAATAAATGGTAGCATTTGACCTCATACAAGGAAAAAGGGATACCACATAGCATAATACCGTTTGACCAAGTATATTTATTGAAATAAAATGCACTTACCTGCGTAAAGGGTAAAAAAGCATCACATGGAATTCCAATGTACAAAGCAGGCGCAATGAGCTGGAGCAGACCCTCCTCAGCCGACGCGTTTCGTCTGAAGAGACTTCAACTGGGGCATGTTATTATTTTTTCACCACTGGACATTTTGCACTATTTATTTGTACCAAGTTTTATTGCTAATTAGCAAATAATATGTAGCGCTGCACTTTTTATGGCATTAGAATGACAGGATCACAGTGAATTCAGGTTATGAATAGACAGAGTAGTTACTTTGCATGCTGGGATAGTCTATTTAAGGGGAAGGAGTCAGGTGATCAGTGTTCTTTTAGCCCCAGGCTGCGGCCTGGGGACTATACGTGTCACAACAGCTGAAGGTTAGGCCTGAAGCCTGAGGCCTAGCCACGTGTGCAGAGGTTTAACTGGAAGGGGCACCAAGTGTTTCCAGAGGTGAAGGAGAAGCAGCTGCCACATGGGACGACCACTCTTTTTACCAGAGGCAATTGATGAACACGAACAGAGATAAATGTGACCCAGTCGCCACTAAGGGACACCTAGTCCTGTTATCAGAGGACAGTTCATGGAAGTCTGAAGAAGTACCAGAGCAACCTTAGTCTTTAGCCGGGGATGGTGAAGAAGGGGCAAAGCTTCAGCAGAGTCAAGTTAGGCACCCAGAAGGTAGCGGGGGCGAAGCTTGAAGAAGATTCAGCGGGTTAGCTTAGAGCCAAGCCAGGGACCCAGCAGGTAGCGTGGGTGACGTTTGGAGGAAACAGCGGTAGCTGTGGAAGCGCTTAGGGGATCCAGTGACAACTGGGATCTTGAAGTCTAGTGAGAGACCGGGAGCTCAGTGAGTGAAGATCTACAGTAGGATACTGTGACATGTGAGAGAAGATCTACAGCGGGATACTGTGAGTTACGTATGCAGATCTATATTGACTGTTGAGAGTTCAGTTGCTATAAGAGACAGCAGTTCTACAAAATACAGTGTGCTGCATCCAGCTTAAAGGCCCTCTACTTGTATCAATGTCTGCCTATTACTAGTTTTGTCTGCGGAGTCTGCCATTTGCTATTACATCTGCCTAAGGGTGTCCTGGCCCTAACCCTCTCTCCACCAGTTCTGTTTAAGTTGCATCCAAAAAGTGACTGGTGACCATGTTTCCAACTTGCATTACACCCACCATGCCTAGTAACCCATACTGTGAAGAAGGATGTCAGCTCTCCCTAACTCTGGAGGTCACCATTAGGCCTTTATGGGTCGGGGACACCACTACACGAGTATTTGAGGAGGCCTGCCCCCTGCCAATCCAGGTTGTGGATTGGTCAGGGCTCCCCAAAACACCCCAGACAGCTCCACCTCTCTTCCCCTCCTCTTCTTCTAGCATCTTCTAGAATCAAGAGGGAAGTAACTGAGAGATTACACCACCTGTGAGTCACTAGCTGTTACCCTGAGCCACTCCCAGCCCAGAATCAAAACAGACAGGCCTAGCAGCCAGCTAGGCCTGCCTAAATTTTACCTACATTACAAAAAAAAACACTCACTCTAGCACCTACATAGGTAGAGGGCGCTACACAATATAAAAGGGAGACAATACAGTTACAATACAATACCAGAGGATTAAGAGTTTACAGTCTAATAGGGTGGGGCACGTGGTACAACAGATTGTAACTGTGGGGAATAAGCTGATAAAAAATGGTAAAAAATTAGCTGGAGGCATGATAGGCTTCCCTGAAGCATTGAGTTTTCAGGGATTGCCAGAAGGCAGCTAGAGTAGGAGACAGCTGAACAGGTTGAGGTAGAGAGTTCCAGAGGATGGAAGAGGCTCTGGAGAAATCCTGGAGATGAACATGGGAGGAGGAGACAATGGAGCAAGAAAGCAGGGGGTCTTGAGAGGAGCAGAGAGGACAGTTTGGGTGATGTTTGGAGACACGATTGGGGATGTAACTTGGGGCAGAGTTATGGATGGTTTTGTATGTTGTGGTTAGTATTTTGAATTTAATTCGCTGGACAATCGGAAGCCAGTGTAGGGATTGGCAGAGAGGGGTGGCAGACACTGAGAGATTGGTAAGGTGGTTAAGTCTGGCAGCAACATTCGTGATAGACTGAAGAGGGGATAGCCTATGGAGAGGTAGGTCAATGAGAAGGGAGTTGCAATAGTCAAGGCGAAAGATAACAATGGAGTGAATGAATAGCTTGGTGGTTTCATTTGTTAGGTGCGAATTTTAGAGATGTTATGGAGGTGAAGTCTAGGATTTGGGGCTGAAAGGACAGGTCAGAGTCTAGGATTACGCCTAGTACCCTGGCGTAAGGGGGGGATTGATGGTTGCATTACTGATTTTGATGGAAAAGTCATAGAGGTGGGCATGGACGGATGGACGGGGGGGGGGGGGGGGAATAACCAGAACCGTTTTACAGAGATTTAGTTTAAGGAAGTGTTGTGACATCCATGCTGATATGTAAGTTAGTAATGCGAGAGGAGACTTAAGGAGAGAGGTGAGGAGTAGAGAGATAGATTTGGGTGTCATCGGTGTATAGATGGTATTGGAACCCGTGGGTGGTTATCAAGTGACCAATAGTTATGATTTGTATTAATTACTAAAGGATGTTTTCTATCAGTCAAGAGTCCTGCTAATAGTTTTAGTTACAGTATTAGCTTATGTTTGCATTATTGTTCTCACTTTTGAAGATTTTATTTGTCTTTTGCCAAGGTTCCTGTAAGCAATTCCTTGGTAACCTTAAAAGACTTTACAGACTCTTCAGCAATGAGCACGGCCAAAATAGACAATGTACTTTAGAGGAAATCAAAGCAAAGGTAACACGTCTGTTTACCACAGAATTCAATCAACCACTTTAAACTGCTTTGAACAGCAAAGTGCCATTTTGATGATGAAAAAAAAAAAATATATATATATAACTTTATAAGTCATGATTGCTCCTCAGAAAGAGAAGGAAAAGTGTCACTGGTTTATTCAAAAATATCATTATAACTTAAAGCCCCACTGCGGAATCAATGTCTATGGTGATCACTGGAACAAAAAAAGAAAAAAATCCACATGGTCATTTGACACCATAGCGCCAAGTCTTCTTGGGTCCTTCTTTGATGTGTTCAGTGCCTGCATGACATGGACACTTTCTATTGGGTGTCCAGTGGTGAGGTTCTTGCAGGATCCAGAAAAGGACAACGTCATTAAAGGAGGACCGTTATCTTGGGCTCCTTTCACACTGCTGGATGTCACGCCATCCAGAGTGTGCCCACTGTCACGCCATCCAGAGTGTGCCCACTGTCACGCCATCCAGAGTGTGCCCACGCTAGCAGAGACCTGGAGGGGGGCTTAGGTGAGTATATTAAGCTTCACAAGATAAGGGGGAGAATTCCTAGTTGGGTGGGGAAAAAAATTAACACAGATTGGGGCTTTAAACCTCAACTTCAGGCAAATATAAAGATCACAAATAAATGCAACTCTGTATTCATTAAACACTCAAAGCGGAGATCCAACCAAAAGGGCAAGTTCCACTTTAACCGCTTCAGCCCCGGAAGGTTTTCACACTTTAGGACCAGAGCACTTTTTGCGATTCGGCACTGCGTCGATTTAACTGACAATTGTGCGGTCGTGCAACGTTGTACCCAAACAAAATTTGCGTCCTTTTTTTCCCACCAATAGAGCTTTCTTTTGATGGTATTTGATCACCGCTGCGTCATTTCTGATCGCCGCTATAAACAAAAGAAGAGCGAAAATTTTGCAAAAAAAAAAAAACAAACAAATTTCTTACTTTTTGCTAAAATACAAATCCAAAAAAATATAAAAAAATTTTTTTTTCAATGGTTTTGGCCGATTTATATTCTTCCTCATATCTGTGATTAAAAAAATCGCAATCAGTGTTTATTGATTGGTTTGGGCAAAGTTGCCACGTTTACGGATGATAATTCATTTCTGGGTTTTTTTATTTTTTTATTATTTTTTACTAGTAATGGCGGCGATCTGCGATTTTTAGCGGTACTGCGATATTGCGGCTGACATGTCGGACCATTTTGACACTTTTTTGGGACCATTGGCATTTATACAGCGATCAGTGCTATAAAGGGGGGAGATCGAGTCCGCCGCACCCGCTCTTTGGCCCCCCCCGGACACAGTGAGCGCGCGAGCGTGCCTCCGGTGGCGCGCGCACGCTCACAGTGCGCGATCTGGCAGCCGCCGTCATATGACGGTGATTTGCCTGGCCGAGCCATCTAGCTGCCGTCAACCTGCGGTTGGCGGTTGGCACGTGGTTAAGCACTCCTCCCCCTCTTCTATGCCACATTTGTAATTGTAATTGGCATGTCATTTTATTGGGGGGGAGCTGGTACCTAGTTTTGACAGGTACCCGCTCCCATCTCCGCTTGGACCACCTAGGCGATCCGAGCCGAAGTTCTTCTCTCCCCCTCCCTCCCTGCAATCTTCTGAGACACGTCACAGATCCCAGAAGATTGCCGACCATTCAGCCGCAAGCTGTCACAGCCGGGTACCCACACTTGTAATGCCGCCACTGGTGAGAGGGGAGGGACAAAATTGAGAGTTTGGGTGGCTACATCACGGGATCCTGGGACAGGTGAGTGTGTGTTTATTAAGAGTCAGCAGCTACACTTTTTGTAGCTGCTGACTTTTAATAAACACAAAAACTACTGGATCTCCACTTTAACCACTTGCTTACAGGATACTTAAACCCCCTTCCTGCCCAGGTTAGTTTTCAGCTTTCAGCGCTGTCACACTTTGAATGCCTATTGCATGACTATCATGCAACACTGTACCCAAATTACATTTTTATAATTTTTTCACACAAATAGAGATTTCTCCTGGTGGTATTTATTCACTGCTGTTTTTTTTTTATTCTTTGCTAAAAAAAAAAAAAAAAAAAAAAAGACCGAAAATTTTGAAAAAAAAAACAGTTTCATAGTTTGGTATAAAATTTTGCACACAGGTAATTTTTCTCCTTCATTGATGTACACCGATGAGGTTGCACTGATGGGCACTCATAGGTGGCACTGATGAGGCGGCACTGGTGGGCATATACTGTATGCATGATCCGACTCTTCCAGGTAGGGGGTCCCCATGCGTGCCACCATTGGCCCACTCCCACTGTGATTATACATAAGGCAGATCACCATTATGACAGGAGGGAAGGCATGGAATGTATGTCCCTGCAAAGCAGTGAACAAATTCCATCTCTTCCCCTAGTAAAAACACCTCATACAGTAAAGTAAGACACAGGTTAGGCACATAGTTAACCCTTTGATTGCCCCTGATGTCAACCCCCTCCCCAGCCTGTGTCATTAGTACAGTGACAGTGCATATTTTTTAGCACTGATTGCTATTAGTATTAGTGTCACTGGTCCCCAAAAAGTGTCAATTAGTGTCTCTATACACCGCAATATCGCAGTCCTGCTATAATTTGCTAATTGCCGCCATTGCTAGTTAAAAAAACATATAAATAAATAAAAATATCCCATAGTTTGTAGACACTATAACTTTTGAGCAAACCAATCAATATACACTTATTGGGATCTATTTTTACCAAAAATATGTAGCAGAATTCATATTGGCCTAACCTTATAAAGAAATTAGACTTCTTTAGATTTTTTTTATTGGATATGTTTTATAGCAAAAAGTTAAAAATATATTTATTTTTTCAAAATTGTCGGTCTTTTTTTGTTTATAGTGCAAAAAATAAAACATGCAGAGGTAATCAAATACCACCAAAAGAAAGGATGAAAAAAAAAGGGGGAAAAAAGGATATATATATACAGTATCTCACAAAAGTGAGTACACCCATGACATTTTTGCAAATATTTTATTCTATCTTTTCATGTGACAACACTGAAGAAATGACTTTGCTACAATTTGGACATTTTCACTTAGGGGTGCACTCACTTTTGTTGCCGACGGTTTAGAAATAAATGGCTGTGTGTTGAGTTATTTTGAGGGGACAGCAAATTTACACTGTTATACAAGCTGTACACTCACTACTTTACATTGTAGCAAAGTGTTATTTCTTCAGTGTTGTCACATGAAAAGATAGAATAAAATATTTACAAAATGTGAGGGGTGTACTCACTTTTTTGAGATACTGTATATTTTATTTGGGTACAGTGTCCCTTGACCACACAATTGTTCATTAAATTAATGCAGTGCCGTATCACAAAAAATGGCCTGGTCATGAAGGGTGGTAAATCTTCCAGAGGTCAACTGGTTAATATACCATTAAATGTATTTTTTTTATGCAAACAGTGTAAGTACTTGAATCTGAATGGCATCAGCTTCCTGAAGTCCTTGTAAAGTCACTGTCCTGGGGGAGGGAAAAGACCTATAACTGTAAATTAACTGCAGCCGCGAAAAATCAGGTCTTCTTCCCCTCCGGGGCTTTACAAAATGCAGTAATGAGTGGATATTGATACAAATCCTTGGGCAGCTAAAACTACTCCCATGTATGTGTTTCTTCTGTGTAGGTGTCTTAATTGGAACATTTAACACCACCTCTAGTTTTGGTATTAAAATTGTGGGTTTTCCCCTTTTTTTTATTCCCAGGGACAGTGATCATCGGGACAAATAAGGAGGGTGAATATTATCATCTCTAAATTAAAAAAACTGACAGTGATGCTAACCATTCCCTACTATATTCAAAACTAGAAAAAAAAAAAAAATATTGGGCTTTAGATACATTTTTGTCATAAGATACACTGTTTATCAATACCAGTCATAAATTATTACAGGTCCAATCCACCAAAAATTGAGGTATCAGTTTTTAAATTCATGTTTCAGGTTTTGGTAGATTCTAAGCCCACTTAGGGCACCATAAAAAACACACGCTTGCAGTGCGCCCTCTCCACACTGCAAAGATTAACACTTGTTTACCACTTCCGCCCCGGAAGAATTTCCCGGGTTAGGACCAGAGCACTTTTTGTGATTCGGCACTGTGTCACTTTAACTGACAATTGCGCGGTCGTGCGACATTGCACTCAAACAAAATTTGCGTCCTTTTTTCCCCACAAATAGATCTTTCTTTTGGTGGTATTTGATCACCTCTGCGTCATTTCTGATCACCGCTATAAACAAAAGAAGAGTGACCATTTTGAAAAAAAAAACAAATTTCTTACTTTTTGCTAAAATATAAATCAAAAAAAAAAAAATATAAAAAAAGCATTTTTTTTTTTTACAGATTTTGGCCGATTTATATTCTTCCTCATATTTGTGATAAAAACAAAAATCGCAATCGCCGTTTACGGATGGTGAGAATTAATTTCTGGGGTTTGTATTTTTTACTAGTAATGGCGATCTGTAATTTTTAGCGGTACTGCGATATTGGGGCGGACATGTCGGACATTTTTGACACTTTTTTGGGACCAATAACATTTTATACAGCGATCAGAAATTTAAATGTCCACTGATTACTGTATAAATGTCATTGGCAGTGAAGGGGTTAACCTGCAGGGGGAGATCTAGGGGTTAACTGTGTTCCCTGGGTATGTTCTAACTGTGGGGGGACTGGGCTACCATGGGCATGAGAGATCTAACTGATCCCATTGACAGGGATCAGTAGATCTCCCATGCCCTCACTAACAGAGCGGGGAACCGCCGTGTTTACATCGGCGGTTCCCCGTTCTTTGCCTGTGGCCGCTCATCGCGGCTCGCCAGTGGACATCGGGTCTGCCCGAGCCGCGGGCACACTCCTCAGGAGTGCAGCGTGTGCGCGCCCCCTAGCGGCCATTCGCAGATCGCCGCTTTTTTACGGCGATTCGCGCCCAGTGTCCACACTGCCGCCGTAAATAGACGGTAGGCAGTGTGGAACTGGTTTAAGTGATTGTAAAGTCTCATTTAAAAAAAAACTAAAAAAAAACAAGCATGTTATCCACTTCCCGTACGACTGTAAGCGGCGACACCGTGGGTCTGTCCCGCGAATCGCTGCTTATAGTCGTCACTTTAGTGCACGACAGCCAGGGGGCTTGTGCCTGCTGCACGCATCCTGAGTGGGGCAGCCGTTGGGCGGACTCAATGTCCGCCGGTGACTCGCGATGCCCTGTGACTGAGCCAGAACAATGAACCGCTGATGTAAAAACGGTGGTTCCCCGTTCTGACAGGCGGCATGTCAGAGATCTACTGATCCCTGTACTCTGGATCAGTTAGATCGCTGGTGCCCAGCCCCCTCACAGTTAGAACACACCCAAGGAACACAGTTAACCCTTTCACTGCCCCCTGCAGGTTAACCCCTTCCCTGCCAATGACATTTATACAGTAATCAGTGGATATTTACATTTCTGATCGCTGTATAAATGTCATTGGTCCCAAAAAAGTGTCAAAAATGTCCGACATGTCCGATGCAATATCGCAGTCCCGATAAAAATCGCCGCCATTACCAGTTAAAAAAAAAAAATTGTAAAAACGCCAGAAAGGAATTCTCATGATTTGTAAACGCGACAACTTTTGCGCAAAACCAATCAATAAACGCAGATTGCAATTTTTTTTATCACAAATATGAGGAAGAATATGAATCGGCCAAAACCGATGAATGAATTTTTTTTTATATATATATTTTTTTGGATTTGTATTTTAGCAAAAAGTAAGAAATATTGTTTTTTTTTTGCAAAATTGTCGCTTTGTTTATAGTGGTGGTCGAGTAGTAGTGGTGATCAGAAGTGATGCTGAGGGGATCAAATACCACCAAAAGAAAGCTCTATTTGTGGGAAAAAAGGACGCAAATTTCGTTTGGGTACAACGTCGCACGACCGCGCAATTGTCAGTTAAAGCAACGCAGTGCCAAATCGGAAAAAGTGCTCTGGTCCTAATGTGGGAAAGCCTTCCGGTCCTGAAGTGGTTAAACTTACCTCCTGTGTGCAGTTGGTTTTGGCACAGAGCTGCCCGGATCCTCCTCTTCTCAGGTCCCTCTCTGCTGCTCCTGGCCCCTCCCTCCTATCGAGTGCCCCCACAGCCGGCAGCTTTCTGTGGGAGCACCCAAGCCGGGTCAGAGCTCCGTGTATCCATTCAGGCACGGCGTCCCGACCCAGCCCTGCCCACTCTCTCCTTTGATTGGCTCACTTCCTTTGATTGACAGCCGCGGGAGCCAATGTGCCGTTGCTTTGTCTCAGCCAAACAGGAGGAGTGTCTTGGATGGCTTAGACACTCGTGGACATCGCTGGAGAGAGAAGGGGTTCAGGTAAGTAATTAGGGGGGTGCTGGGGAGGCTGCTACACACAGAAGGTTTTTTTTATCTTATCATGGAATGCATTAAGACATAAAAAACTTCTGCCTTTACAACCCCTTTAAGCCTAGGAATAGAGGAATAATGTGTAATACACATTATTCCTCGCATCAGCTACCTTTCTCCACACTGTATGACCAGTTCCCACTGCCTCTTTTTTGAAGGTACTCCACCCAGCGGTTATGAGCATACATCATCATATACAATGCAGGGCAAATAGTCCAAAGGGCCGGAGAGAAGAGGTGCGCAATAAAGTAACATTATAGCCTTTTTTTCTACCGCCTAGGTTTCACCTCTTTGAGCTGGCATTTCCAGGCCCTTTAAGGGGCTTAGGATGCCGATAGGTGGGAGCGGGATTTATAATCATGTGACCACTGTGATTGGCTGTCACTGTGGTCACATGATCGGAAAGCTCCCGATCACAAGTAACGAACGTGAGCTTTCAATTAGCCGCCGGTAACTGTGCTGGGATGCGAGCACTCTAATTCATCCCAAAGGTGTTCTGTTGGGTTGAGGTGCAGGCCACTCAAGTTCCTCCACCCCAAACTTGCTCATTCATGTCTTTATGGACCTTGCTTTGTGCACTGGTCCAAATCATTTGGTGGAGGGGGGTTATGATGTGGGGTTGTTTTTCAGGGATTGGGCTTGGCCTTGGAAACTCTTAAGGCATCACCATACCAAGACATTTTGGACAATTTAATGCTTCCAACTTTGTGAGAACAGTTTGGGGATGGCTCCTTCCTGTTCCAACATGACTGCGTACCAACGCACAAAGCAAGTCCATAAAGACATGGATGAGCGAGTTTGGATTGGAGGAACTTGACTGGCCTGCACAGAGTCCTGACCCCAACCCAATAGAACACCTTTGGGGTGCATTTATAGTTAAGACTGTGAGCCAGGCCTTCTCATCCAACATCAGTGCCTGACCTCACAAATACACTTCTGGAAGAATGGTCAAACATTCCCATAGGCACTCCTAAACCTTGTGGACAGCCTTCCCAGAAGATTTGAAGCTGTTATAGCTGCAAAGGGTGGGCCAACTCAATATTGAACCCTACGGACTAAAATTGGGATACCAATAAAGTTCATGTGATTGTAAAGGCAGGAGTTCCAATACTTTTGACAATATAGTGTATTTTCAGTGTAAAGAAGAACAAGGAGTCTTGGAAGTGATGGGTTGACCCCCACAGAGCCCTGATCTCCACATCATAGAGTCTGTCTGGGATGACATGAAGAGACAGAAGGATTTGAGGTAGCCGACATCCACAGAAGATCTGTGATTAGTTCTCCAAGATGTTTGGAACAACCTACCTGACTGTTCCTTCAAAAACTGCGTGCAAGTATACCTAGAAGAACTGACGCTGTTTTGAAGGCAAAGGGTGGTCACGCCAAATATTGCTTTGATTTTGACTTTTCTTGTGTTCATTTACTTTCTACTTTGTTACTTAATAAAAATCAACTTTTACCACTTCTATTCCTGAAAGGATTCTTCATTTACGGCATTGTTTCACACCTACCTAAAACTTGCACAGTAGTTTATATATATTTAAGATCTGAAATGAGGCTCTCACTTTGCCACGTATGCAATCACACTACAAATTCAAATAGCATATCCAACATCCCAAACACAAAAGCAGGCAGATAATCCTGACCACAAGCTTACTGCTACAGTGCTGCCTGGGGAAAAGGAGTTTGTAAAGAGACAAACGGAAAGAAATCAAACATACAGCATTGTCTATAATTCCTCAAAGCGCGGACATTTTAAGCTGAATCTACGGACACCCCCCAGCGCTACACTGTATCAAATTAGTCATAACACTTCTCTACTCTTGGCAAAAATCAAATTGGGCTCTTTGATTTGGACAGAGATTGGAGTCTCTAGACGCAGCTTTCATCTCACTCAATGCAAGATAATGGAAATGAATAATACAGCGTTCCTTGTCATATCACTACTGATAGCTATTTTGACTGTTTTACACCAGTGTTTCTCAACTTCGGTCCTCAAGTACCCCCCCACAGGCCATTTCTCTTAGATAAAATAGCTTTCCGAAATACCAAGCCATTGACTCTGATTTAAAGCACCTGTGCAAGGTAAAGGAAAACCGGCAAACATGGCCTGTTGGGGGTACTTGAGGACCGAGGTTGAAAACCACTGGTTTACTCTTTAGCAGGAAACTAGACTACTGAGTAGAACAAAAATGGTGGAGTGACAGATGAGAGATCCACATTCTATCTCTGTGCAGGAATGATCTTATTATTTATTGATATAAAGAGTGATCCTCTTAGATGAAGCTCCTATGAGTAGGGCCCTCTTATCCCTCTTGTATTTTATTGTATTGTAACTGTACTGTCTCCCCTTTATATTGTAAGGTGTTGTGTAAGCTCTTGGCACTATATAAATCATGTATTATATCAATTAAATAATAAACATACTAGAATAGAGAGGTGTCAATAAAATATTTGATGTTTGAAAAACTTGATCGGTGTCACTGGTAAGTTCAACTGAATTAAACAGTACTTATAAACTGATCTCCTGACTCCAACATGGCAGCATACTAGTGATAGAGCTCCGCCTCTTGACCACTCCCTCAGGACCAGTGAATAGCATAAAAAAAGGCATAGTTAGCCACTCCCTCATTCTTCTTTTTTTCCCCATACCTCCACGCACCAGTGAAGATTAAGCAGTCCTATGTCCCTACCTCTGCCTCTGTGCAGTAGCCGTCTAGGTTCAAGCCTCTCCCAGTGCGAAGACCCAGTGCTCGGGTCGCTAAATGGCGCTAAAAAGCCTGGATGCCCCTTCTGTGGGTCTTGATGGGGCCCTGCAGTGTTTCCTCTTTAGGAAGGAAATCTGTCATTATGTAAGTGTCTGTGGGCTGAGGCTTGGGAGGGCCAGCTAGTTCATTCATTTTCCTTTTTTGGTTCCTTGCACCATACAGGGCTGCCTATCCCTTTTATTCTGTGCTGTCTCATATTTGTTCTATTTGTTCTCCCTTACCTTGGTCTGTTTCTCTTTTGAGTGCCTCCCATGTCTCCATGTTTGTTAGTGTTCTGTTCCCCTCTTGTTTGCCCATGTGGGGATCTAGACCATGCTGCCTGTGGCATCTTGATGACATCATCGGGCTGCACAAGCCATCAGGAGTTCCGACCACCATATTGCTTTTGGGCAAAAGCTCACTGTTGCCAGCAATGAGGAATGCAGTCCTGGGGGAGCTCCCCCTGCTGATTTTAACAGGTAGTACACCAAAAAAAAAAAGTGTGTATGTATGTAAGTATATGTGTGTGTATATGTATATATATGTACCGTATACTGCATTAATGTGTTTCTTTTACTCAAAAAAAAAAAAAGAAGAGAGAGAAATTTATATATATATATATATATATATATATATATATATATATTAATTTATTTATTTCTTTTGGTAAAAAAAAAACTTTTTTATTTTCTGTTTGTTATGAAGGCATATATTTTTTCTCTCTCTAATGCTATTTTCCTTTCTGGCTATCCTCATTTCAGCTGGCCGTCCTATCTGTCCTTTAGCCATGAGTCAGTCACCGCTTATGCAAAAAGACCCTCAAATTCAAAGGTACGGGACCACCGTTTTGGGGAAAGTCACACGACCTGGACATTTTCACAAAGAAGCACCTGTCCGCAATTGCTCCTTTCAGATCATCGAATAAGCCTTTTGTCATTCCAGCTGGGAATCATCGAGGAAAAGGTTACTGCCTGGACTCTAGCAGGCTTGGTGGTGCATACAGGGCGAGGGGGCGTGAGCGTCAGCGGTGGTGCACTCTACCAGAGTGGTTGCAGTCTCATAAGCAGCCCATTTGGGAGCATCTATAGTATCCATCTGTAGAAGTATCCTGGTCATCCCAGCATACCTACTCAAACTTTACGGAGTAGACAAAGGTGCCTTTGTAGGAAGGACTATTCAGTCCACTGTCCCATCCTAATTAGAATATTGGTTTGGCAAGTAGAACCCACCCTGTCAGCTAGTTATTTATCACTAGTATGCTGCCATGTTGGTGTCAGGAAAACGGAAAATAGTATAATATACTTACCGTAATTTTCCTTTCCTGATGCCAAACCATGGCAGCATACGGGCCCACCCTGTGCATTTCGGTATGTAGCTTGGTTACAAAGAATGGGGGGGGTGGCTAACTATGCTTTTTTTATGCTATGCACTGGTCCTGAGGGTTTGGTCAAGAGGCAGAGCTCTATCACTAGTATGCTGCCATGGTTGGGCGTCAGGAATATGGCATATGGCAGTGTGAACTGCCGCTGGGAGTGTTGACATTCATTCATTCATTCTTAGCCAGGATTTCAAACAGCTAAGGGGAGCAATAGATAAACAAATTAGAGGTTGGTGGGATGTGTTCACATTGACCAAATATATTAAGGATGGGATCACTCCCCGGAGACTTAGATGGGACCTGGCACCCAACGATGGCCTAGAAGGCCCGGAACACGATAAAAATTGGTTCCAGTTTTTTAACACTATGGAAAAGAAACTATTAGAAATGCTAATTGCCAGAAAAGAATGTAAATTAAAAAATTTGGAACATATTATTAATAACATTAAGTGCAAAATTGAACCTTTATCTGAGACTGGGGAATACAAGGATAAAATGAAACATCTGCAGGACTTTATGACCAAACTTGATAAAGATGTACAAAGGAAGAAAATGAAAAAATATGTGAGGGATACGAATGATTATAAAACAAGCAAGGTTTACAAATGGCAAAATAGAGAGTCAATTCCCAATAATGATCAGGAGGTCACTGATATTAGGACAGAAAGGGAGGAAGACATCTCAGATAACCCCCCAAGGACACCAGGGGTCATAGCCCAGACTAGACCCACGGAAGGCACAGAAAGGAAGGGTTTGCAGCAGAGAGCAGAGGGAGAAAAACCCCCGAGAACCCCCAGATATTCTGTACCTGTAAACAACAGATTTACCCCTTTGCAAGATGAGTGGAGACACTCCCCCCAATATAATGCACCTTATTATGGTGACCACGACTACGAAGGGTACCATAATGATGCATATGGCCAACAGATGACCTACCCCGTTAGGGGAGGGAGAGGTGCACCCAGATACACCTACCAACAAGGGGATTTTCAGAGGAGGGGATCAGGAGGACCCCCAAGAAGAGGAAGGGGGGTGCCCTTCAACAGAGGAAGGGGGAGAAGCCGCCCCTACCTGACAGGAGGAGGGGGAAATTGGAGACAATGGGACCATATGGGTCATCCACAAGCTATGTCCAACCCTCCAAACGTAAAAGAACTAGAGGATGTAGAGGGGGGAAAAGGAAAAAGGAAAAGAAGCTCATAAGGGATGGGATTTTCAATTTAAGCACAGTAGAGTTTTCAGAGGAAGAGTATAAACTCCTCTCTTTGGGTCTGAAATACGCACCCGATAAGCATCTAGACAAATTTCATCTGTATATAGATTTGCAGAAATTTATACGCAAAGTTAATATAAAGAAATATTTTTCCACTAAGCCATTGACTAATAATTCTGAGACTAGCGACTATCTACAAACTACCCTTCGTAACAAATCTACTTTTAATCCCAAAGTGGCTGGCAACCACTTTGTGGATAGTTTTAAACAAGCTGTTGAGCAGGATCTGGCAACCATGAAGGTTAGGTTCACCAAACAGAGGAAAGACATAGAGGAGGGTATCAGTAAATTAGAAAAACAAAAAGAGGTAGTGATAAGGGCGGCAGACAAAGGGGGAGGTCTTGTAATTTTGAACAAATCAGACTACATACAGGAATTAACCAGGTTAGTTGAGGATAAGGAAACGTATGAAGAACTGAAAAGTAACCCAACAACAAAATATAAATTAAAACTAAAGAAACTAGTAAAGAAAGCCACAAATAAGAATATATTAAACAAAAAAGAGGCGAGGTACTTGGTGCCTGATGCCCCTAGACTGCCAGTCATTTATCAATTGCCTAAATTACATAAAGATCCACTTAAACCTCCTGGTAGACCAATCATAAGTGGAATTGATTCCCTCTTTGCCAGAGCGGGGGAATATTTAGATGTCTTTTTCCAGCCACTTGTGAAAAAATACCCTGCCTATCTCAAAGACAGTAAAGAACTGATTGGTATATTAAAAGATATTAAAGTAAATGATAACTGTCTCTTAGCCAGTATAGACGTAAATTCGCTGTATACCAACATTAGGCAAAATGATGCTATCAAGGCAATTCAATGGGCCTTGGATGATACAGACATCAAAAAAGAACAAAAAGAATTCCTGCTAGAACTGTTAGAGGTTGCCATGAGCCATAATCATTTTTGGTTCAACAAGAAGCATTATAGACAAATTAAGGGGGTAGCAATGGGGGCTAAATATGCCCCCTCAGTCGCAAACATCTTCATGAGTTGGTGGGAGGCTAAGGCTATTTTTGCGGACCCTCCCCCGCAACTCAAAACATACAAAAGGTACATAGACGACATTTTGGTCATTTGGGAAGGTACATGTGAATCATTCGAGAACTTCCTGAAGTCTATAGGGACTAATACAGTGGGACTGTCCTTCTCAGAAGAAATAAGTCCTAATGCCATCAATTT
>BLSH010333604.1:825336-843140 GCA_018402905.1 Glandirana rugosa | reverse complement strand
AGCAAACACTTCATATTCATAAGTGAAACTTTATAAACTCGCAATTCAAGATCGATACTTAACCTTGATACCGTTCTTATTCCCCCTCTACAACATACACCTGTGACATAGTTAATGAATACTAATCTTGACTCTCTTGTGGACCTGCAAGCCCAAGACGCCCAGGCAGGCTTGAAACCCTCTTTCAGGCCCAAGCCGAAGGCTTGCAACGGGCTTGCAATAGGGCCTGTGTCTTGGGGTAACTTCAGTTACCCCTGGGCTTGAAAATCCGTGTTTTTACCGACATTGTTTCAGGACCGTTCACGATCTCCCGACGTTTTCCTTCATTTTACCTGCAGCCCTCTAGCACTTGCCAGGACTTTGTTACAGCCATTTTTGTGCCTAAAAGTTCGGGTCCCCATTGACTTCAATGGGGTTCTGTGTCCGGGATAACGTTCGGGCAACGTTCGGAAGCCGAACCCGGACTTTCTCCCAAAGTTCGGACGGACCCGCAGAACCCGAACGTCCAGGTGTTCTCTCAGTTCTAATCATAAGTAATTGATACAGTGTCCACATACAACATCTCCCCCTTATTCTTGCCATAGTTCCAATTCATAGCTAGAACTTAACGCTCAAATATTTCAAAGTGAATACTTATACTTCACAAACGATTTGCTTGGATTATAACATTGCTTAGATATAACAAAATTATTTTCTTACTTGGAAGTTTGTGTGCTTGAATGACTCATCTGGAAATTGTGTTTGTATTATTATTAAATTGCGAGACACTTTTCTCTTCTTTTCTGTATGTTTCATTATCTTCAATAAAATGTATGAAACAAAAAAATAAATAAATAGATAAGTGCCTTAAAAAAGTATTCATACCTCTTGAAATTTTCCACATTTTGTCATGTTACAACCAAAAACGTAAATGTATTTTATTGGGATTTTATGTGATAGACCAACACAAAGTGGCACATAATTGTGAAGTGGAAGGAAAATTATAAACGGTTTTCCAAATTTTTTACAAATAAATATTTAAAAAGTGTGACATGCATTTATATTCAGCCCCCTTTACTCTGATACCCCTAACTAAGATCTAGTTGAACCAATTGCCTTCAGAAGTCACCTAATTAGTAAATAGAGTCCACCTGTGTGTAATTTAATGTCAGTATAAATACAGCTGTTCTGTGAAGCCCTCAGAGGTTTGTTAGAGAACCTTAATGAGCAAACAGCATCATGAAGGCCAAGGGACTCACCAGACAGGTCAGGTTCAATCCATCTTCTGAAAATGGAAAGAGTATGGAACAACTGCAAACCTACCAAGACATGGCCATCCACCTAAACTTAAAGGCCGGGCAAGGAGAGCATCAATTAGAGAAGCAGCCAAGAGGCCCATGGCAACTCTGGAGGAGCTGCAGAGATCCACAGCTCAGGCGGGAGGATCTGTCCATAGGACAACTATTAGGCATGCACTCCACAAATCTGGCCTTTATGGAAGAGTGGCAAGAAGAAAGCCATTGTTGAAAGAAAACCATAAGAAGTCCCATTTGCAGTTTGCAAGGAGCCATGTGGGGGACACAGCAAACATGTGGAAGAAGGTGCTCTGGTCACTAAAAGCAAAATGATATGTGTGGCAGAAAACTAATACTGCACATCACCATGAACACACCATCCCCACCGTAAAATATGGTGGTGGCAGCGTCATGTTGTGGGGATGCTTTTCTTCAGCAAAGATAGGGAAGCTGGTCAGAGTTGATGGGAAGATGGATGAAGCCAAATACAGGGCAATCTTAGAAGGAAACCTGTTGGAGTCTGCAAAAGACTTGAGACTGGGGCAGAGGTTCACCTTCCAGCAGAACAACGACCCTAAACATACAGCCAGAGCTACAATGGAATGGTTTAGATCAAAGCATATTCATGGGTTAGAATGGCTCAGTCAAAGTCCAGACCTAAATCCAATTTTGAATCTGTGGCAAAACTTGAAAATTGCTGTTCAGACGCTCTCCATCCAATCTGACAGAGCTTGAGCTATTTTGAAAAGAAGAATTGGCAAAAATGTCCCTCTCTAGATGTGCAAAGCTGGTAGAGACTTCCCCAAAAGACTTGCAGCTGTAATTGCAGGGAAAGGCGGTTCTACAAAGTATTGACTCAGGGGGGCTGAATACAAATGCACACCGCACTTTTCACATATTTATTGGTAAACAAATTTGAAAACCATTAACCATTTTCCTTCCACTTCACAATTATGTGGCACTTTGTGTTGATCTATCACATAAAATCCCAATAAAATATATTTACGTTTTTGGTTGTAGCATGACAAAATGTGGAAAATTTCAAGGGGTATGAATACTTTTTCAAGACACTGTATATGATAAGTGCAGTTTTCACCAACAATGATTAAATATACACAGAATAAAGTCCAAGTGCAAATACAAATTTGTGAAAATGGAAATTTGGATCTTCTTCATAAGTACTCAAAAAGATCCGTGCATACAGTAGCCATCCATCACCATTGAAAGATTCCACTTGCGACACCGCCACCTTATTATGGGAAGAATGCAGGCTTACCAGCTTCATGGGACCTCCTAATTAAAGAAAGGTCAACAGGGCATGTGGCCAAACCATTCTTAAAGGATCCCCACGGAGGCAGAAGTTTGCACAATATTGGTCATTCCAGCATCATCCCCATGGGTTCATCCCTAAACATGGAAAATAATGTTCCTCATAGTATAAAACATTTTAGGTAAATGTTATTAAAATATAAAATTGTACATCAATATACAAGATGGCACTTTCAGAAACAGGACCACCCGATGACGTCAGAACATCGCTCCGTCCATATAGAGATGAAGAATTCTGAGACTTTTATGTCACTCATTTACAAAATGTTTCTTTTGGGTCTGTGAAGCAAGTGAGGAACAGCAAGGGCAGCTAGCAATTTCTTTAAGAAGCCAGCAATGGAAGCTTCAACACTTCCCTATTGACAGTGTCACTTTCTAAGGTAGGCATAATTTTGCAGTGCAGGCACCCTGAGGTGTCTATAGGTACCTGTTCTAGTATTTAAACCAATGACTGACAGGCAGTCAGCGCTCACTGCTCATTGAAGACCGATAACTGAGCGATCAGCAGTCATATGATTGCTCAGCTCTCTGTCTTAGAGGCGGCGAAGGACAGCTGCAGCATTTTATTAATACTGCAGCCATATAGGTGAGTACCTTTTAAATTTCCACACTTCTCCTTTAACTACTTGAACTCCAGAAAGTTTTACCCCCTTCATGACCAGGGCATTTTTGCTATTCAGCACTGTACTACTTTAACTGGCAATTGCACAGTCATGCAACACTGTGAGTAAATTACATTTATATCATTTTTTTCACACAAATAGAGCTTTCTTTTGGTGGTATTTGATCACCACTGGGCTATTTTATTTTTTCATTATATAAACGAAAAAGACTGAAAAAAAAAGTTCTACTTTCTATTTTAGAACATATCCAATAAAAAATATAAAAAAATCACATTTCTTCATAAATTTAGGTGAAAATGTATTCTGCTACGTGTCTTCTTTGGTAAAAAAAAAAAATCCCAAAAAGTGGATATTGATTCGTTTGTGCAAAAGTTATAGCGTCTACAAACTATGGTATATACAGTATACTGGAATTTATGCAGCTATGGCGCTATACTGGTAATAGTGGTGATCAGAGACTTGTAGTGTGTCTGTGATAATATGGTGGGCAATCTGGCTAACAGACGCTGGCTGTGAGGGTTACTAACTGACACTGACATCCCTAGCGACACTCATACAGTGATCAGTGCTAATAGTGTACACTGACACTGTACTAGTAACACTGACTGGGGAGGGATTACATCAAGGGGCAATCAATGGATTGACTGTGTGTCTACCAATGTGTAATATGTGCTGCTTTTACTTTACAATCTAACTGTTTTTCTCACTGCTTTTCAAGGAGAAGCAGCCAGTTCACTGTTCACAGTACACAGAGTTCTTTGTTTTTGTAAACACAGTACTCTGTGTGTGATAGGACACAGCCAATAAGCTGATTTCAGCCAAAATCAAGGGCTGAAATCTGCTGCCAAACTTGTGCAGTGCCCAATCACAGCACGGGTTAGCAGGGGGCACGCGCATGCCTGGAAGAAGACCATTATGTACATGTATGTGATTGTGCCAGTACCAACTGCCCACTCATAGTACATTTACTGTGAGCAGTAGGCAAGTAGTTAAAGTATGACATCCCAACAGCTCTTGCAGAAAATACAGTGATAAACACCAATTAGACTACAAATATATTTGGCACACAATATATAGAAAACATCATTTGATATTTCTGGTACTGCGATGGGTGCTGATGAGTTATGAGTTTATAAAATTAAGACACAACACCTCCACTGGAGTTAAATGGCCGCAATGGCCTTTTATTAATACACACAAAAAATTGAACAATAAATCTTATTATTATTACCTTCCTTAGAACATAACTATTTCCCAGCTAACTGTGCAACAATTTGGTACTTGTAAACTTCATGTGTTTTGCAGGTGAGCATGGTCTACCGTATTGGCTGTATCAAACGCCAGGTTCCATAACACGGCCCCCAGCCGCAATTACACCGACCCGGGGACAATTAGTTATCATCTGATACAGCCCCAAGACAATTTACGCCATACTGACGTCACATCCGCTAGCAGGTACCCATACCCTAGATGGGCCCCACCAATAATTCTCCACCAACCATATTTATTACCATGCCCACCTTCAAAAACCTGCGACCCCTGCCAAAAACTATAAACCATATCATCCCCTGTCGAGCACCATCATACTCCAACCAACCACCCAAGTCTAATAAAAGAAAAATCCCACCACCAAGTGCTGATAGTAAACCCACATTACCAGCTACCACTAGGGGCGGGGAGGGCGGGAAATGCTTCCTCACTGAGTGTCTGCTCCAACTGAACTCATCCAGCCACCCCCTACTTACCAAACTAGAAACTTATCCCCACCCTGCCACACCTAGTTCCTCCCTGGCTCTGACCACTCCTCAAATACCCTTAATCTGCCCGACGACAGTCTGGGCTGCACACACAGTCATGTAGGCCCTTCACTTAATGCTGCGCATCCCTTTCCAGGCCTGTTCTTGACTGGTGCATTGCAGCCACTCTCCTGGCTGTCTATGTGCAACTGCCCATCCCAACTTAACCCCTTTATAAAATTAAGACACAACACCTCCACTGGAGTTAAATGGCCGCAATGGCCTTTTATTAATACACACAAAAAATTGAACAATAAATCTTATTATTATTACCTTCCTTAGAACATAACTATTTCCCAGCTAACTGTGCAACAATTTTGTACTTGTAAACTTCATGTGTTTTGCAGGTGAGCATGGTCTACCGTATTGGCTGTATCAAACGCCAGGTTCCATAACACGGCCCCCAGCCGCAATTACACTGACCCGGGGACAATTAGTTATCATCTGATACAGCCCCAAGACAATTTACGCCATACTGACGTCACATCCGCTAGCAGGTACCCATACCCTAGATGGGTCCCACCAATAATTCTCCACCAACCATATTTATTACCATGCCCACCTTCAAAACCTGCGACCCCTGCCACCAACGCACGAGTGAGAAGCCTCACATTCGGGCGGCCCGCCACAACCTAAAAGCCCTCTGAATACCATCCTCCAAACCCAGGAACCACATATCTGTGCCAACTGCGTTCAAATGAACCCCATCCCCTCTCAGATACATCATATTGTCCCCTTCCAATTCCCGGTGGCGCACCACTAAGCCACCGTTCCGAGCAAAAAATTTTGCCACTTCCTTGTTCACCTTAATACGTGCCTTATTGAGCCTATCGACCGAGCGTGCCAGACGCCAAGAAGATCTGGCCACCATGTCAGACCAGACCACAATGGTGTCCGGGAAGAATGACCTGAGCCTAAGAAAGTCCAATTTTACATCCCGGATCAACTCCCGTGCTGCACGAAGCCCCAGGTCATTGCCCCCTACATGCAACACTAAGATATCTGGGGATCTATCCAGTTTTTCATAGCGGTGGACCTCTGGCAACACCCGGGACCACAGCATACCAGGGACCCCTATCCACCTCACCCGGGCTGCGCTCCGAGGGATACCCAACTGTCTGCCCTCAGGTCTCACCGCAGCCCTCTTTGCTCCCCAAGCCACATATGAGTGGCCAAGTATCCAGATCAAACATTCTTTATCTGAAAAACACAATGAGTGTGGTATTAAGAAACACAAATAACACAAGTGGACTAGCCACTAACAAGACAAACAGAGAAAACGGCAAAGTGTGTCACAACATGGAAAAACACAGACAGGACAACCCAGGTAAGCTCATAACAAATAAGGGCGTACGTACGAACGGAATCGCTGAGATTCCCACCGCCCTATGCGCTGTAAAAACTCGCTCACCCAAACCCCAACCAGCAGCCTCTGTGGCCGCCCCAATCCTAAATGAATGCGAGGCAAAATCCATTGGATTAAAACCAGCTGCTGGCAAGCACTTCCTAAACACCGCAATAAACTGGAACCGCGACAACGCCGAACCATCTGCGTGTGTCAATAACGGTCCCGGCCCAGCCCCCCTGATCTTCAACCATTCGATCACCGCCTTGACCGGGCAAGCCGAAGAATGTGGCACCCTTCCGAGTTCTATAGTCTTCCCCTTGCCCATCTGATCCGTTTTGGATTTCCGGATAAGCAAAGAGATCCTGTCTCCCCGAACCAGGATGTCCGAGGCCTCCAAGCCTCCCCCGCATTTCGTAGAAGGACTCACCAGCTCGCCCACTCGCAAGGCCCCGAAAAAAGCCAGCACAAAGGCCGTCTTAAAGAGGATTGACTCAAAAGACGTAGTGCACACTTGGGGCAAATGCTCCAACAACACCCCTAGAATTTCAAACGACACAGGCTGGCGAGAATCCGCCGACTGCCTCCCTTTCCGGTAACCCCTCAGAGCTTTCTTTACCAAGAAAGATTTAGTAACATCCGCCCAGCCCGCCATCTGAAACAGGAATGCCAATTCTGCCATTTTCCGATTCAATGATGTGACGGAGACTCCTTCCTCGCAGTTCTTCCCAATGAAATACAGAAGGACGTGTAACCGATCCTCCTCCTGCAAACAACCCCCCACTGAACTCACCAAGTCATGCCATTCCCTCCAAACCCTTTCATAGGCTTTCCAAGTGGAAATACAAACCGACTGCTGAATCAAACCTGCTGCAGTGGCAAGGCGATGTTCCACAGATGACTGGGGCACGGAATTCCCATCTGCTCTGCCTCCGGCGCCAACTGACGGAATCTCTCCCACTGTAATCGAGAAAGAGCATCGGCGACAGAATTAGTCACCCCAGGCACATGTACAGCATAAATACAAGCATTCAAAGTCAAGCATTGCAATACCAAGTGCTGTAGGAAACGCACAACGGGAGGAGATGACGCCGTAATGGTATTAATCGCATGCACGACCCCCAAATTGTCGCAATGAAAACGAATCCTCTTATTCCGAAATTCCGTCCCCCAAATCTCAACACAATGGGGAACAATTCAAGAAGAACCAAGTTGCGAATGAAGTCCGAATTACTCCAAGACTCCGGCCAACGGCCAGCGCTCCAACGGCCCCCAAAATATGCAGCATAACCTACCGAACCCGCCGCATCCGTATAAAGGGCCAAATCCAGATTGGACACTGGCCGTTCCATCCACATCGAACGGCCATTGTACTTGTCTAAGAACGCCTCCCAAACCACTAAGTCCTCCCGAAGTTCCCTGCACAACCTGACAAAATGGTGCGGCGATTTGATCCCTGCAGTCGCTGCCGCAAGCCTGTGGCAAAATATACGCCCCATGGGCATAATCCGACAAGCGAAGTTCAGCTTGCCCAACAGGGACTGCAGGGATCACAACTGCAGTTTCTTACAATGACGGGCTTCGCGAATAGTTTCCCTGAGGTCATCCAATTTATCGACAGGTAACCGACATTCCATTCTAACCGTATCAATAACGATACCTAAAAATTTTAACTCCACCGTAGGACCCTCCGTTTTTTCGGGCGCCAGCGGCACCCCAAAGACTTCAAACACATGTTGTACCGTGGCCAACAGAATGCGGCATGTCTGGTCCCCAGGAGGGCCCATAACCAGGAAATCATCCAAATAATGGATGACGGACGCCAAACCCGACACGTCCTTCACCGCCCACTCAAGGAATGAACTAAACTTTTCAAAGAAAGAACAAGAAATTGCACATCCCATGGGCAGGCAGCGATCTATGAAATACTTCCCTTGCCACACACAGCCCAACAGCCGCATACTGCGCGGGTGGACGGGCAGCAACCAAAAGGCTGCCTCTATATCTGTCTTCGCAAGGAGGGCGCCCTTGCCCAACCTGCGCACCCAGGCAACAGCATCATCGAACGAGGCATAGGACACCGCACAGAGGGCAGGATCAATAGCCTCATTCACTGAACCCCCTTTCGGATAGGACAGGTGATGAATCAGCCGGAATTTATTGGGTTCCTTCTTGGGGACTACCCCCAAAGGAGAAACCACTAAGTCGTCAATCGGCGGGACGGCATACGGGCCTGCCATCCTGCCCAAGGACACCTCCTTCTTCAATTTGTCAGAAACCACCCCAGGATGTAATTTTGCAGACTGCAGGTTTGCCCCCTTCGCCGGAATATCGGCCAATGAGCAGGGAATCGAGAAACCCTCCTTGAACCCTGTTAACAGAAACTGCGCCGCCGCCCTATCAGGATACCTACTGAGGAACGGTGCCAGTCTTTTCACCCGTACCGGCGTTCTCCCCTTTTCCAGCGTCGGCCGACTTACCCTTTCCTTGCTTGAAACACTTTGACAATGGATGTGTACCTCCGCATCCGGAGCATGTATGTTTGTAACGACAGGAACCCCCGAATCGGCAAGTCCCTTCGTTGTATTGCCAGCAATACCCCTTTCTCTGTGCGGCCGACGATGCTGAGGCTGTTGCACCCCCTTGAAAGGGTTGAGGAACAACCCGCGCCTGTGTCATAAGCTTCATCCATAAGCTTATGTCCTTGTGGTCCCACCTCAGTGAGGGCCGAACCGCCTTGCGCTGCCTAAATTGCTCATCGTAGCGCAACCACGCTACACCCCCATACACCCTCTGGGCCTCGCTAATGGAGTCCAGATAACAAAAAAGGGGCGAGCAGTTTTCCGGCGCCTTCTCCCCTATCACGCTGGCCAAAATATTAAAAGCCTGTAGCCAGTTCCCAAAAGTCCGCGGAATCAGGCGGTAACGTCGTTTCTCCTCCTCCTCCTTTTTGCTCTCATCCGGCTTCACTTTATCCAAATTAAACTTTTCCAGCGGTAAAAGGGAAAATATCTCCACATATTCCCCTTTCCATATGCGCTCACGCACCTCTGGTTTGAGATGCGCCCCCAGGGGGCCCTCGAAGCAAACATAGACCTCACCTATCGCCGAGTCAGGTAGACGCACCCCATCAGTGGCCTCCCTCACTTTCTTCGCCTCCCCAGCCGACTTGGGATCCGCAGCTGCCACAGCCGCTTCCGAGGTGACTGGAACCCTCAACTCCGCCGTACCAACACTCGATGTCACCCCCGCAGGGGGACTCGTCGGCGTCGTAAGTCCAGCGCTGGATGCTCCAAGCTCCCCCGCCGAAACCCAGGCCGATGCTGGAGACACTACCTGCGAGGAAGAAGCACTCGCCACACTACGCTCCAACAGCTCCCTACATCCCGACAGCCAATTCTGAAGAATCTGTGCCAGCACCCCTTCCTGGCCCGACACCCCCGCTTCAGCCACCGCTAGGCGGGGGGGATTCCCCCCGACACCTCCCACAGGCCCTTGCTGCCCCATTAACCCAGGCAAACCCTGGTCCCCCAACCCACAGGATAAGACAGACGTACTACCATTACGGACACCGACAGGGGACAAGACAGGTAAAGAAACTGACGCTTTCTGAGACTTACCAGGCTGACCCGGTGGTTCCACCCGCACAGCCGTTCCTCCAGATCCACGCCGTCCACTTGCTGCCACTGCTTCCTCCTCCTCCTCCTGGGACTCTGTATGGTCGTCTGAGCACGAAAGCTCCCCTTCCGAACGGTCCCCGGCCATGTTCCTTCGGATGGCCGACGACGTGTCCAGGCCGCCAGCTCCTGCTGAACGCCCGTTAGTGTCCGAACGGTCCACCGCTACGTTCCTTCGGATAGCCAACGAAGGGATTAGGCCACCAGCTCCAGCCGAATGCCCCATCGCGTACCGTCCTCCCCCGCCGAGCACTCCGGCGGCCACTCCCGGCCGCAGAAGCCGCATGCTGTTCCAGCTCCGCTGACGGCGACGGCACCCCCGGACCTCTGGATCCTCTGCTTCGTCTGGATGGGGTCCCGGCCGCCCGGATGGTAAGGCCGGCACCCGCCAAAAGTATTCTCCCTCGCCGAGCCACAACATCAGTATGGGAGGGAGTCCCTGCTGAGCCTGCTGAGCCGGCTGCGCGGTCCGGTCCCTCCGTGGAAGGGGAACGGGAGACCGCCCGTACGGGTGATCTCCCTCCCTGGTCCCGCCCGAGCCGAGGATTCCTCCCAGCCCCCACGGCAACATGAGGGGCCTGTCTCTTGTCCTTAGGGGCTGAAGGGTCCCTGACGGGGCTCCTAGTGTGGCGGCCTGACCTTGGGGTCACATCAGGGCTGATTCGCACAGGAGGCCTTGACCTCCTAGGCCGTAATGAGTGGGGAGTGGGCAAAGCATGAGCCCCCCCGGACCCCCGCAGCACCGCAGGCATGTGATCTTCCAGCCACTGCGGGCCATTCGCCACTGCTGCTGCCCGAATACGGGCAAGCATGCCTTTTATGTCTGCCATAACACCAACCTGCAGAAATGCTTCCTCACTGAGTGTCTGCTCCAACTGAACTCATCCAGCCACCCCCTACTTACCAAACTAGAAACTTATCCCCACCCTGCCACACCTAGTTCCTCCCTGGCTCTGACCACTCCTCAAATACCCTTAATCTGCCCGACGACAGTCTGGGCTGCACACACAGTCATGTAGGCCCTTCACTTAATGCTGTGCATCCCTTTCCAGGCCTGTTCTGGACTATAATGTACAGCATAATGCATACAGCTCAGGGGTAAGGAGTGTAACATACAACATAGCAGGTGTTAGAAGAAGACGGTGCTGAGGACTTGTTTGCGCTTTGTTGTGCTTTCCTCGCGCTCCCGCAGGAGGCGGTGCCGGGCAGCTCTATTTAAACAGTGCGTCCCCTGTAGAAAGTGCTGTCCATTCTACAGCGTTTGAGTACCTGTGAGCATCAGCTCCTTCCCTGTGCCTGTTCCTTTCTCCCTGATCCGACCTGGCTTGCTCTGACCCACTGATTGTCTACCTGCACCGACCCCGGCTATCCACGACCATCCGATTGCTTGACCCCTCTGTACTTCTGCCGCCGGTCTGTTAACGAACCTTTGCTTGGACTTTGACCACCCATTTGCCTGATCCCTTTGTACTGCACCGCCCGCCAGTTGCCTACCCAGCTTGCACGACCATCCTCTTGTCAGCACAACCCTCTGGAGCCTCACACCACCACCAGTGACCATCCAGCCCTCGTGCCATCCCGCACTCCGGGACTTCCTGTTTGCACTACCAGGTGTCCCCAAATTGGGTGTGTAAGAGTGGTTGTTCCCTGCTAAGACAGACTCCACCACCAGGACTGTGACAGCAGGTAGTGTAGAGATGGACCTCCGCACATGCTTGTAGGGGTATAAGCATGTGCGCAATTAATGAAACAAATTATGTAGAATATGCAGCAGTTTAGTTTAATCAACGTCAACTTTTCTGTGGGGCACAGCCAAACTTTCTCAAGACATCTTGAGAAAAGTGGGCTGTGCCCCCCTAAAATGTTGACATTGATTAAACTACATTGGAAAATTCCTCCTGCTGTAAGTTCCATTGAGTGCATCTACTGCCTACAGCATATTCTACGTACAACAGAGCATATACAGCACAGAGGTCAGGTGTTACATTGGTCCAGCTTGGAACAGTGTAACTAGACATGTGCCATACCTGGCCATGGATGTTGGAAATTACACTTGCTTCAAAATAGGGCTTCAGACAGGCTTTGTTGAAGCTGTCTTAACGCCAGTCAAAGCTCATGTCACTAAATAAAATGGTTAGCTTACAGTCCTGCTTACACTTTGTGTTTGCTTTGCTTAGCTTCAGCTTTGCTACAAAAATTATACCCCATGTAGCTTTAGGGCTAGTTTACACTTGCTTCAAAACATGGCTTCGGACACGCTTCGTTAAAGCTCTCTGAACACTAAATAAAATGGTTAGCTTACAGTCCTGTTTACACCTTGCTTTTGCTTGGTGCTTCCATGAGGCTTCAATAAGGCTTTGGTGGGGCTTCGATGAGGCTTTGGTGAGGCTTTGATGAGGCTTAGTGGGGCTTCAATAAGGCTTTGGTGGGGCTTTGATGAGGCTTTGATGGGGCTTCGATGAGGCTTCGATGGGGTTTCAAGCGAGCTTTGCCATAGACTTTTATGGAGGCTTTGAAGATGCTTTGAAGCACCACTAAAGCTACATGGGGTATACATTTTGAAGCAAAGCGGAAGCAAAGCAAAGCAAAAGTAAGGTATAAACAGGACTGTAAGCTAACCATTTTATTTAGCGACAGGGGCTTTAACAAAGCGTGTCTGAAGCCTTGTTGAAGCAAGTGTAAATGAGCCGTTAATGTGCGTTGAAGCCAAAGCAAGTGTAAATGAGCCCTATCTGGTGCTTCAAAGCGTCTTCAAAACCTCCATAGAACTCTATGACAAAGCTTGTTTGAAGTTCGCTTGAAGCCCCCAAGGCTTTTGAGAGACTTTAATTCAGCTTTAGTTTTGCTTTGTTTTGGAGAAATTACAGGTGTGAGATATCAACACACAGGGCATCTGCCAAGCTTCAACAAAGCTTCAAAAGAGCATCACTGAAGCACCACCGAAGCTTCATCGAAGCACCCGGAAGCCTTATCAAAGTACCAACGAAGCCTCATCGAAGCATCACCGAAGCATCAAAAACACATCATAAAAGCTTGTTGAAGCAGTAGGAGCTTTAATGTGCATTGAAGCTGAAGCAAGTGTATATGAGCCCTAATAGGCACCATGGCTACATGATTGCAGTTGTTTTCGGGGTCCTGTGCCGATCAGCTGCCCTACTGCTTACTAAACAAAGGAGGTCACTCGCATGGGCACATTTCGGAGAACACTTTGCATTGTTCTCAATGAATGCAAACCGTTCTCTGATTGGACAGGTGGAGGAGGGGCAGTGATGTCTCGATCTCCACCTTGTTCAGTTGAAGAATGCTTAGCATTTATTGAAAAGATGCAAAGTGTTTTCTGAATGGTGCCAGTGCCAAGCGAGCAACCTTCTGTGTTCACTGAGCAGCAGGGCAGCCACTCAGCATGGAAGCTAGAAGCAATCAATATAGTAGCGGATCCAACTACAGTGATTTCAAGCTTCCACAAGCATTGGCCAGGAAGGGCACATACATACACAAATATACTATATTGCCAAAAGTATTGGGACACCTGCCCTTGCACGACCATAAACTCGCTCATCTGTGTCTTTATGGACCTTGCTTTATGCACTGGTTCAAATAATTTGGTGGAGGGGGAATTATGGTGTGGGGTTGTTTTTCAGGGGTTGGGCTTGGCCCTTTAGTTCCAGTGAAGGGAACTGTTAAGGCATCAGACATTTTGGAAAATTTCATGCTCCCAACTCTGTGGGAACAATTTGGGGACGGCCCTTTCTGTGCCAACATGACTGCGCACCAGTGCAGAAAGCAAGGTCCATAAAGACATGGATGAGCGAGTTTGGGGTGGAGGAACTTGACTGGCCTTCACAGTCCTGACCTCAACCCGATAGAACACCTTTGAGATGAATTAGAGCAGAGGCTGCGTGACAGGCCTTCTTGTCCAACATCAGTACCTGACCTCACAAATGCGCTTCTAGAAGAATGGTCAAACATTCCCATAGACACACTTCTAAACCTTGTGGACAGCCTTCCCAGAAGAGTTGAAGATGTTATAGCTGCAAATGGTGGGCCAACTCAATGTTGAACCCTACGGACTAAGACTGGGATGCCTTTAAAGTTCATGTGCCTGTAAAGAGGGGCGTCTCAATACTTTCAGCAATATAATGTACATTGGTCCAAACTGGTGCAATGTAATTATATAAAATTATCTATACCTGGAATTCAGTTTAAAGATTTTTTTTAACAGACTACAAGTTCACTTTAAATTCATCCTTTCTCTAGTGCTCTCATTCCCCAGTATCCTGCCATAGAAGCATGTGTATTATTTGTCTTAATTATACACAGGCTTTGATACATTAATGTCAAATAGTGGTTTTATTTGCTCTTTAATCTATGGGGCATCAGAGTTCGGTGAGCTGCCTTTGGTGCCCACAGGGTTAATCATTCCGTGAAGAAAGATGTGTTTGGCTGCGACACTCAGCCCAGCGGGCTGTGTTCCAGCTCCAGTCACTTACATAGCCTGACCTTGGGCGAGTTAATCACCCCGTGCATTAGGTATTAGAAATGAGATTGTAAGATCGTCTTGCCAGCTAGGCCGTTATATTGTGCTCTGCTCACTGGTGCATTCCTGGGTGGATTCATATAAGGATAAAGTATTATTGTTTCTATTCTTTAGTAAGAGGACGCCTGCAGCTAAATTGGCCCTGGGAATAGCAAACCACAGAATTGTCAAAATGATTATACAGAAGCTAATTTTTCAGGGTCATAGTTAAGATAAGGCCGCCATATTGCAGGGGCTGTCTGTGGCATGGGGCTCAATTTACTTGGATGGTCTTGGTCCTGTAAGGTACATTGTAGTCAAACTGTAAACCTTAGGATGGAAATACATGGAGAACACAATGTACCTGACCAAGGCTCTTACCTTTCATCCTGGCATTTAGACCATTCTGCTGTGTAAACTCTTTGGTCACCAATAACCTGTGGTTCTACCAATACCTATTTCAGAGTTTCCTTCTGCATAACAGGAGGTCCACATTTCACCCATGGGGTCTCTCTGCAGTCTTCTTTGCATATTTCTTCTGTTTGCATGCCAACGGTTGTCTATGGGTATAAATGTGTGTTAGGTAGCTCATTTATAGGCTGTGATTGCACCCAAACTTAGGATCAAGTAGGTCCTGCGGAATATATTTTAAGTGCAGGTCACTGTTTCCATCTTACAAATAAAGTGCTCAGTTTGAGCAGGTTAGTATACTAGTTTAGGCTCAATTCACTCAGCTAACACACCAGGTCAAAGATGAATTCCAGGTATGGATATTTTATACATAGTTACATTGGTCCAGCTTGGACCAATGTATATATACAGTATCTCACAAAAGTGAGTACACTGATGCACTCATGCAGTACAGGGAACAGTACTCAACACACAGGCTTACAAGACGGCTTATTGTATGTTTGTCCAATCTAAGTCTGTAAATACCATATCTCACAAAAGTGAGTTACACCCCTCACATTTTTGTAAATATTTTATTATATCTTTTCATGTGACAACACTGAAGAAATGACACTTTGCTACAATGTAAAGTAGCAACAGTAGTATAACAGTGTAAATTTGCTGTCCCCTCAAAATTACTCAACACACAGCCTTTAATGTCTAAACTGATGGGCAACAAAAGTGAGTACGTTGGGCCCAATTAGCCATTTTCCCTCCCCGGTGTCATGTGACTCATTAGTGTTACAAGGTCTCAGGTGTGAATGGAGAGCAGGTGTGTTAAATTTGGTGCTATCGCTCTCACTCTCTCATACTGGTCACTGGAAGTTCAACACGGCCCCCCATGGCAAAGAACTCTCTGAGGATCTGAAAAAAAAGGATTGTTGCTCTACATAAAGCTGGCCTAGGCTATAAGAAGATTGCCAAGACCCTGAAACTGAGCTGCAGCACAGTGGCCAAGACCATACAGCGGTTTAACAGGACATGTTCAGAACAGGCCTCGTCCTGGTCGGCCAAAGAAGTTGAGTGCACGTGCTCAGAGTCATATCCAGAGGTTGTCTTTGGGAAATAGACATATGAGTGCTGCCAGCATTGCTGCAGAGGTTGAAGGGGTGGGGGGTCAGCCTGTCAGTGCTCAGACTATATGCAGCACACTGCATTAAATTGGTCTGCATGGCTGTTGTCCCAGAAGGAAGCCTCTGCTAAAGATGATGCAAAAAAAGACAAGCAGACTAAAAACATGGATTACTGGACCAGGTCCTGTGGTCTGATGAGTTAAACTTATTTGTTCAGATGGTGTCAAGCGTGTGTGGCGGCTACCAGGTGAGGAGTACAAAGACAAGTGTGTCTTGCCTACAATCAAGCATGGTGGTGGGAGTGTCATGGTCTGGGGCTGCATGAGTTCTGCCGGCACTGGGGAGCTACAGTTCATTGAGGGAACCATGAATGCCAACATGTACTGTGACATACTGAAGCAGAGCATGATCCCCTCCCTTCGGAGACTGGGATGCAGGGCAGTATTCCAACATGATAACGACCCCAAACACACATCCAAGATGACCACTGCCTTGTTAAAAAAGCTGAGGGTAAAGGTGATGGACTGGCCGAGCATGTCTCCAGGCCTAAACTCTATTGAGCATCTGTGGGGCATCCTCAAACGGAAGGTGGAGGAGTGCAAGTTCTCTAACATCCACCAGCTCCATGATGTCATCATTGGGGAGTGAAAGAGGACTCTAGTGGAAACCTGTGAAGCTCTGTTGAACTCCATCCCCAAGAGGGTTAGGGCAGTGCTGGAAAATAATGGTGGTCACACAAAATATTGATACTTTGGGCTCAATTTGGACATTTTCACTTAGGGGTGTACTCACTTTTGTTGCCAGCGGTTTAAATGGTTGTGTGATGAGTTATTTTGAGGGGACAGCAAATTTCTACTGTTATACAAGCTGTACACTCACTACTTTACATTGTAGCAAAGTGTCATTTCTTCAGTGTTGTCACATGAAAAGATAATAATAAAATATTTACAAAAATGTGAGGGGTGTACTCACTTTTGTGAGATACTGTATATATATATATATATATATATATATATATATATATGCCATACCTGGCCCATGCCCCTTGATTCTGGAAATCACTGAAGTAAACACCTCTACACCAATGATCTCCGTGTGCTTCCGGGTCCTGTGCTGTTTGGCAAGCCAAATGCATTGACCAGGTATGGTATATGCATATGCAGTGCTGCCCTCATAAGGGTCGCAAGTAGAGTTGAGCGAACACCTGGAAGTTCGGGTTCTGCTGGTCCGTCCGAACTTCGGGACAAAGTCCGGGTCCGGGTCCGGACGGAACCCGAACGATCGCACGGACAACGAACCCCATTGAAATCAATGGGGACCCGAACTTTTAGGCACAAAAATGGCTGTAGGAAAGTCCTGGAAAGCCCCAGAGGGCTGCAAAAGGAAGTAAAATGGGGGTAAGGGTAGGGCAAGTGCCCTACAAAAAAATGGGGACAGGGAAATAACTTTAAATATTTTTAAAAAAATAAAAACATAAAAAATGCAAAAATGGAGATGAATGTGGTTCATCTTCAAACTGTGTCTGAAAAGTATTAATTAACGGTAGAAGCCATATAACTGTTCTAAAATCATCTTCAAACTAGGGCAAGTGCCCTACAAATAAATGGGGATAGGGAAAATAAATTAAAATCAAATAAAAAAATGGGAAGGCACAAGCGAGTTGAGATGAACGCTGGGAATACTCCCGTCGTGACGTATACGTATATGGGACAGAGAATATG